>JBBEEQ010000008.1:1216988-1825483 GCA_037950945.1 Hypolimnas misippus | reverse complement strand
TTTTTAATTATTATATATTACTTCAATATCCGTAACTGTTTAATGTTCCACCAAAAGATTTTATTGGTTATAATTTTTCGTTTAATTTTAAAAAGTTAATTAGTCATGAAGGTGTTGGTATGCAAATGACTACATGGTGTTTAATTATTAAATATTAATGATTTTCATAATTTCCGTTTTTTTAATTTCATGGTGGTGATGTTGTTTAATTTCAAATATTATTTTGCTTTTATTTATGTGCTATTTATTATATATTTAATTTAAAAATGAATTAGAACCCGCTACCAATTTCATTTTTATTCATATATATTCCTTTTATCATAAAAATGTTTACAAGGGATTAAAAAAATACTTCAAAAGCATAATACATGAATTCGTTAACTTTGAGGACTATTATAACTTGAATAAATTGGATGATGATTTTGATTTTAAAACCAAACTGCTGAACCGATTTTGGTTAAAATTTTATGAGATAGCACACCTTTCAAACAAAAAAATAATTAAACAAATCGGTCAAGCCGTTTTTGAGTTATCGGGGAATATACATAAATAAGTCTCCGACAAACATAATTTTTTTTTTATAAAAATAGCTGGCAAACGACCAGGCTGGACACCTGATGTTTAGTGTTCACAGCCTCCCGTGGAGCCAAATGCGTTGCAGTTTAAAAATAATGAAAGGGAATAGAAAGTAAGGAAAGAAATCGAGATAAGGATTAGATCCTCCCACTCACCGTACAAATTACAGCTAAATTGCCTATCACCGATCTTCTGTAAAAATTTGGGCAACCCCACCCCGTACTGTGCTATTGCTCACTGACTACCGCAATTAGTTTCACAAATTATATCATAACGTGTGATTGCGATTTTTTGGAAACCATTTGCACCAACCATTTGAACCAATAACCGTCTTCAAACAAAGAAAGTACTAGCTTTTTACAAACAGCAAGTGATATTATTTATTATCAATTTCTCGTGCTTATAGTTTTTTATTCTTCAATTATTTTTTTTTAATTTTTCTTTATTCTTAGTATAATATGTATTGTTTTTAAGGAATGTTTAAGTAAATAAAACGCTCTTAGCACTCTACGATTAATCTTTATAATTAAAAAATATACGTTTACTATGTCTCAAAAAACCTAACCCAAAAAAAGAAATGGAAATGCTAGCTTTTGAAACTCTCTGTATAATTCTTCAAACTCGTCCTTTTCTGTTTTACTTATCTTCTTATCCTTGGTTTTGTTTCTCTTCTTTTGAATATTCACTTTATTATTAGGCTTCGTTTTTTTTTTAGGTCTTTAAATTGGTGGCGAATTTTTGGTCATTCCGTCATATGAATTTAAGAGTTTTCCATTATTTAATATTAAAGGCCTGTTGTTTTCCGCAACATGATTTTCAATCAAATATTTGTTATTAAGATCTGCTTGTACTGTAAGTTGTACCAATACAGCTAAAACCACTGGAATTAAAGTTATAATGTTAAAATTATTTATCGCCCTTTCGTGATGTGTTATAAGATGTTACACCCGATGATATTAAATGAACTCGATGCGATGTATACGTTTGTGAAGATGGCGCTTAAATCAATACGTAAAGTTTACGACAAGCTAGAAAAAAGCACGTTTAAAAAAATTTTATCATTATAATTATTGACTAAAACTAGGAAGAAATTATATATATTTTCCTGTTCATTTTAAACTTACTAAGTACAAGAAGACTCATGATTTCCTTTCTAAAATCGATCGTTATGTTGCGTTTGATTAATAGTAGATCTTAATTTTTAATGATGGTGTTGAAATGTTCACGTAAATGATTGCACGGTGTATAAGTGTTAACAATTATTGCATTTCGTTTTAATTTAAATTTTGCAAAATAACTTGATAATATTATTTAAAATAATTAATTCAATTTGAATTTGAATCAAATAATGGTAGTTAAATTATATGATTTGACTAAAGCATTTTAATGTGTCTTACGCTGAACGCTATTGAGATATGAAATTAGTTTATATATTATAAATATAATGAAACATTAATAAAAACACATTGTCCTACGTACATATATCTAAGTGTCAAAACTAAACAATAAATACTCTAAAGTTTATAAAAATAGATGTTCCACGAGAATCTATTTTAGATCAATTTAGTTTGATTATGATAATATATAAATAATGAAATAAAAGATATAATTGGGAGATATCTTGACATAAAGCCTGTTTTTGTTTAAATATCTGATCGTTTTATATCTACATTGAGCAAAGCGGCTTAAGCGTGAAATTGTACATACAGACAAACAGACAGAATTACTTTCACATTTTTAATATTAGTATGAAAATGCCTTGGTTGTCACCTTTTACAAGAAATCATATATCCGCTGCCCAAGCTGTTACGAAACTTGGATTAGCAACTGTTCTGTAAAGATTTAAATATTTTTGTAGATTGTAATTATTAATATTAATTTAAGATTTGTGTTTGAATTCATCTCGTGTTTGGCGATTAAGCGGAGCATTGTCATTTTTGATGAAGCAAACCTGCATGTATTGGGAGAAATTTTGACATATGTATATTTAGCAAAGCTACTTTAGGGGCGATAATTCGATCTAGCTATGTTTCAGTTTTAGTAATCTATCTATATCCCGTTATCCAGGTAAAATTAGTAAATCAATAGAAAAAGAACTTTGATTATTATTTAAATATTCTTTATTAAATTATACAAATCAAGAATGACTTGCACGGTTGCGATGAAAGGACTAAATGAGAAGAATCGAAGCTTTTGATCCTCAGTCAAAGATTCTTCGTGCTTTGAAATTTTTGTGTTCTTCTTCTTATTTTTTTTATTATTAGTTCTCTTGTTCTTTTGTGGAATTACTTCTTTATTGGGTTTAATTTTTGCATCACTTCTGTAGATTGGAGATGGATCTATGTTGTAGGACATTCTGTTGTTTCGTAGGTCATTTTTGCTTTCTATTATACGTCTGTAAATGCTTTCTTCAGAAAGATCTTCAGTTAAATATTGGCTAGTAAAAGATGTTTGTATCGTACATTTCACCAATAAAGCTATGATTCCTGGAATAGACGGTGAAATTAAAAATTTAAATGAAAAGTACCTGACAGGAGCTCTAATGAACATAGATTGCGTGGTGCTTGATCGTTGTTAATTGATGGTCAAAATTAAGTGTGACTTTTGAATGCACTAATCTCAGAATCATTTCTTTAGAATTTTTTTCTTTGGCGTAAGATAGTCCATCTATCGAAGAATGTTGTTTACGACATAAAGCAGCGGAGCTGAAGCCGTTTCCGCAAACGCATCCGCGACTGGTAGGTGAAAATTTAAAGGAAATGAAGTGTGATATTTGAAGACGCTACTCACAGCGAACTAACGAATGGAATGATGGATGAAGTATAATGTTGATGCGTTTTTTTTTTATTTGGAAGCAGATGTTTTTGAGGTTCTTAGCTTTATTTTATGAAGGTTCTGTTCAGACTAACTGAACTCAAAATAGCATTGTTGAATAACCTTGAACTGACGCTGCACCTGGAATTAGCGGGATACACAAATCTTTACACCTTACAGCAGAAATATCGTATTGAGATTCGTTGAAAAGGTCTCAATGAAGTCACTTTCGGAGGTAATTTTACCGTTTTATAAAATTATTAAACTTACCAAGTGTTAGCAGAGTCATGTTTTCTTTCGTATAATCGGTAGCTGTAATGAATAGAAATGAATAAATTATTTCAAAGATTTGTATTTTTATTAATTTCGTGATGAAAATTTATGTGAATATTTAGTTTGAACTTGTAATACATCCATGTATTGTAAGAATAGATTTCAACAATAGTTAATATTTGTGTGAGTAGTCGAGGACTGTTAAATTTACCAAGAAGCTGTTGCAGTGTACACGGAAATTAGTACATGGTTTATTGTTTTTAATTAATTGCTTTCATGATTTTAATTTTTCAATTTTGAGATTTGGGTTATAATTTGAAACTTTTTTTCGCAACGATATTGTAAAATGATTGATAGTAAAATGACACTCTTTTTACCGATTTAAAAAGGTGGTTCTGCATTCGACCCATTCGGGTCTGTATGTTAGTTTATATAACCGCGATTTTATCAAAAATTTGTGATCTGATTTGAATAGGGGTTTCCGTATTTAAATACATATTTTGAAGAATAATTTCGTGTATAGCATACATAAGTTGTGTTGAATATCAAACTCAAAATATACTTAAATAGGCCTTTATAAGCTCTTTCGAATCGTGAATTTACAAATACGTGATGTCAGTTTCACGTGAAGCTACCACCGGCTCGGAATGTGGACTCCACTGAGAAGAGTCGGCGAGAAACTCAGTAGTTACTCTTGTAAAAATATTTTTGTACAATTATTTATATTGTGGGAAAACATTAGCTACAGTTATCCTGCAAGAATGTTGAAACACTATTATTCCACGCTCCTTTATCATTAATGTGGACGCTGATAAGCAATACTATGTCAAGCCATACGGACTTCATTTTGAGAAAATGGCGTCTAAACATGTAAAACTTATTCTGAACAAATATGTTTGAATAAGTAGTTATACCTATCTTTTCTTTTCTTTTTGATTAAGAGGTATAATGAATTTAAAGCAGATCTATATATTTAATATATTATCCAATAGTTTTTCAAATATTTAAGATTATTGGATAAATTGCAAAGCATGGAACGCACTTGAAATTCGAACGAATTAATTAAGAATTTTTTTCCGTTCTTATTAAGTTTATATGATATGCATTTTTTTAATAATGTTAAATAAGCGATGCAGTATCAAAATACATCAATATCTCCGAATTTGACTTTTTGTAGGTTGACACATTATTGCTTATCAGCATCCATGTAATCATATACTGAATAATTTTTTTTTTCTATAAATGATTTTTAATGTAAGCCTTAAATTTGTGAAGTGGCTAATTCAATTTTGTTTTCGGGATATAAGATAAGAAACTCTCTAATAACTAACAGTCAATGACTCTCGATTTCTGCGATCGTATGTCTGTTGCCTAGCTACAGTTCTTTCTGAAGTTGGTTAAATTTTTCTACTAAAACAATGATAGCAACAATGTATGTATTTCTAAATCAAGGACAATTTGGATGAGCAATCATGTAAAGATTCCTTTAGAATTTATAGTGATTTAGGCAGAATTTCATTGTTAGTATTTGTGAGACATCGTGGGTGATTAATTTACTGTGAAGGCGTTGGAATGTCTGCGCAAATTATTTCACGGTGTATAATCGATTCGCAAATAATCATTGTTAATTAATTGCTTTTGTGATTTTAGTTTGAGTTGTATATATATTCGAATCACGTTTAGTAGTCGATTTTGAAGCATTTGCATCGGCGTGATGACTAGGACATCATGACTAGGCGTCTTTAAGCGACAAATTAATGTAGATCGAGAAATATATGAGAAAGATTTTGTTGGAATCTGGTATTTAATATGTTTATCGTACCAATTTAGATCAAATTGTGATATCTTTATCAAATTCGCCGATGAATTTCTTTATCTTCAATTTTTATTTCATTTTATAACTAGCAGTTCCCATGAATTTCATACCTAACAAAATTTCAACCCTCTTTTCAAACCCCTTAGATGATAGATTAAAAATAAACCTTTCTTAGTGCACATTTACAACACTAGAAAGAAACGTTTGTGCAAAAATTTATGTTTCCAGACTAAGCGGTTTAGGCTCTGCGATGATCGATCAATTAGTGTACATGTCAGCCAGTCTTATTATTTATATAGATGATCATCGTACCAATTTACATTAGCTTGTGATATTTTTATGTCAAACCTTTAATTTTCTCTCATAATAGTTATTTTATATTATGATATTCATATAGAATTTAAGTTAATAATTATTATTCCATAAATATGTTCGATCGAAATATAAAAACGATTTCAGTTGGTAACGTTAATGAAAAACATGAATTGTTGTAATGTGTTTATTTACACTTTGGCAGTGATGGCATGAGATTCGCTTATGTACAAAGAGAGTTACTTTGAGAACATTGTGGTGTTTCCATTGAGCAATCGGATTCCTTTGATATCATGAGGTTATCGGATGACTAGCCGTGATGGCAATATCTCTGGCGAGCCACGGATATTGCCACCACCAGCCGCGTTCGGACGCCCCCTCAAACGTCGTCGAGGCGACTCCCGAACTTGACATCACCTAGTGACGTCACAATCGGGAGTTTACCAAGCGTGAGCGAGACCGTGGAGACCGTAACCGTAGGCTGCGGCGAGGGGAGCAGCGGCGTAGGGCAGGGCCGCGCCGTACGCGAGACCAGCGTAAGGGTAGGCGGCTCCGGCGTAGGCGGCGCGGGTGGCGGCGGCGGCTCCATCGATAGCGGCGGCTTGGGACTGAGCGGCGGCGACGAGGTTCTGAGAAGCGGCTACGCTACCCCAGAAAGCGTTCTCGTGGATGTTGCGGTTAGCCTCTGCGACCTGACGGACTGCCTCGGTGTTGTGCTGGATCACGGCTTCGGCGGCGCGGGCCTGGCCCTCTCCGATCGCTCGGACTGTGTCCTGAGCTGCTACGTTGGCGTCGATGGCCGCGGCCTGGACGTCGCCGGCGTTGGCTCCGTACACGAGGGGGGCGAGGATGGCGCTAGCCGAAGCATAGCCCAGGATGGCAACGAAAGCGATCTGTTAAATGAAAGACTATTAAGACGCTGTGCTAAGTCAGGTACAAGACAATAGTAAATATTTTGTTTTCGTATGATCAATAAATAAATCTTTCCCTGTGCAAATGAAGACACTATAAACTATAGTAAACCACTTTTATTTAAAGATTTTTTTTTTGTAATTGCGAACAAAGGAATTGCCAGAAACAATATTCGGTGTAGGAAACAAGGAGTGCACGTTTACGCCTGTGATTTTATAACATTCTATTTAGATTTCAAATATGGGAATGGAATTTATATAAATAACATTTATGAAGGCCTAGAATAGTAATGTATGTTAGTGACTAAAATGATAAATATTATCTTAAATTGGTAACTATTAGCGATTGGCCTTTTTTAAACGTTTCCTTCACGATTTTAATTACGTCTTACCGAGAGTTTTGTATTAATTAGGAGAAAACGATACACACTTAAAGTTGTTTATTTATTATTATATTCAAATACATATTTATTTTTAAATAATTGATAAACATTAGAATAGCTTTTAAAATCAAATAATCAGTTCAAAAATCTTTTTTTTTTATTAAAATTTTCGTTATTTATTTCTGAACGTGAAACTGATATTAATCTTACATTTTTTAAATTTAATTTCAAATTTATTAATTATACTTTAAAGTCTACTCACAAGTTCGACCTTGCACATATTTTGCAAACCCATACATGCTTCGGGGCTTATGAAATGATTCTAATATGGTTTCAAGTGTCCTTTGAATTGCGCGTTTCACATACAAATTGTGCATTAGTATCCTCTATTGTCTATGGTCATGTTTAATAGTATAATATTCGTTGTTTCATATCACACGCTTTAATAAAGTGAACCCAAGTTTCGAGTTTCAAAACGTTTGGGACTTTGGTCGTTTATTTTGTCTTTGATTAATGTCGTGAGATGTTGATAAAAGAACTTAAAGTTTTATCATAATATTGTTTTTTAGTTTTATGCATTATTGATAAAATTTTCGATTTTTTTTTTAAGTAAATCTGTTTTATACGAATTTAGTTTTGGCGCGGTTAAGTCAATTCGGATAGTTGTAACGGTAACAGAGAATTATATATTTTTTTAATAAAAAACGGAGATGTTTATCGTTGCTTGTGTAACTTTTTTAGCACGTCTATGGTAATTCGGATAATTAGCACGGCGTTGTTACGATATTTACAATGTAATTACGTAAAAAATTGTCGGTGCGAAATAAATTTTAATTACGATTTCTTTTATTAATTAAAAACTAAATATTAACATTACTCCAATTAAGGTATAAAAATGAATAAAGAAATAAATAATTAAAAAAAAATTAAGTAATGTCAAAAAATATAGACTAAAAATAACATTAAGACTATATTTGCTCGTATTGTTGTTGTACAGAAAAAAAAGGTTCTGTTATTACATAATTTGTAAATTATGTCTCTTGAATAATTTGCCACCGGCCTTGACCACTAACAACTAGAATGCAGAATGCGTACCGATACGTTACGCGACAGTTTAATGTTATCCTTATTCGGTATTTCGTTTTTCTTTCGTTCTTTATTACTTTTGAAATAAAGACGATTTTCGTTTAAAAAAAATCTGGAGCGAAAATTTATTTAAAGTGTATTAAAAAGAGTTGTTTTCATACGGTATTATGAAATTGTCATATTTTATTGTTTAAAGAAATTGTTGTATTTATTTGGGGTTATTCTTTAACTGGATGGTGGTAGTACCTGTTACGACCATTAACAAAATTAAATTAAAAAACATAAAAGAAAAAAGTAATTTAAATTAAAAAAAAGGTGAAATTATCGATTATTATCAGAACATTGAAAATCGATTTTAACTAATGTAACGTAAATAAAAGAAACATAGATAAAAATAAATCGAAAGTCACAGATGAAAAATAGTTGAATAAGATCAGGAAAAAGTAAGGAATGATCGTTTAAGAATGTTAATGATTGTCGAGTATTTAATGTATGTACGTGCGTTACAAAAAGGACATGTAATTTACATATCCACGTGCTGGACTATTTACAATGTTTATAGATGGGACAATTATAAAAACTATTTAAGATGAAAATACTGTTAATAATATCGGTTTAGGCCCGAGGGTCGTAAAGTTATGTTATATAGCCTACAATAAACGGGATATGTTATACGGAATATTTTTTTTAAATAAGTTCGTTAGTTCCTGGGATTTGTGCGTTTAAACAAATTATTTTGCTTTATATATTAATAACGCTTTATATATTAAGATATTAGTTAAACAAAATGCAATATTATTAATATTATAAATGCGTAAGTAGCTATTACTGTGTCTGTCTGTTTGTTTGACACGTTTTTACGTCTAAATAGCTAAAACATGAGATGAGTTTTAATATAAAAATACTTTGGACCTTGGAGAAAGATATAGGATTCTTTTTGTTGCGAAAACAAAACGTGAAGAGAGTGAAAAGGAGTGTCAAAATTACAAAAAAAAAAACATAGATAAATAGAAAAACTGTTAAAAATATTTTACAATATAGCGCATTTATATGGCAACAAAATATTTCCATAAACAATCTTTTTTTTCTATTTAAGTTAAGATTCCCGCCAAATTGCATTTATTGACAAATATCTGTAACATGTTGAAAAATGGATTCTTTATAAAGTCGAATATTTATGTCATTGTAAGGCATAAACGATTTGAGAAATTAGTAAGTTATAGGCTGAGATTGATGTTTTACAATGTAGTGCATTTTTATGGTAATCCAATGATTCCTTTGAATCAAAAAAATTACACTTTAGCAAGTCCATAAAAAAGTTAACCTTCCCGCCAAAATGCACTAATTGTCAAACATCTGTAACAGGTAAGAAAATAGGTTATTTATAGTGTAAAATACTTATGACAGATCATGAAATAAACGATTCGAAAAAATTACTTTTTTTTTTTTGTAATTGCGTCTTTCCATTTTCAAATTAAATCGTTTATTCTATGATACATGTCATACTGATAATTTGTCTCACCAGAAATCTCATCGTGAACTTCTTTGTCAGACTACTCGTGAGCTACTGAATGCTGTCCTCTTGCTGGCTAGGTCTTTTATACGCGTCGATTATTATTGAAAGTTCCCGTGTAATCGTTGATACTATAAAGTACCTGTTTGTTGTGTTAAAAATATACAGAGGCGACATTTTTGCGCTGCATCGATGAAATGTCATTGTCACTTTTTTTTTCGAGAAATGTTTTTTTTTTAATTGGAACAAGGGTAGAAATTTTAAGTATTTTAGTAAAACTTTTTTTTTAAGTGTCCTTATTTTATCTATGTGTTCAAAAACGTATTTAGATATTTAAAATGTACTGATGTTTGTAACATTATATTTGTAGGTACCTTCATAGATTTCATAGATTATGTTTTTTTTTTCTTTTCTTTCATTTGTTCCATTTGTAGGAAATTAATCTAAGGTCGCGTTTCAATTGCCTAATAATTATTTCATACTTCTTGACATTGAACGATTTGGTTTCTGTAATTTATTCTATGTTAAAGAATATGCGTGCTTGAACAAAAATTAATAATTGCAATAAGTTTTTAAATATTTCCGAAAATTAAGGCACGATTTATTTAAAAGAAATAAAAAATTTGTTATCAGGCTGTATGGTCATAGATCTTTGCGTATCTCGAATTGCAGATAAAAACGACTAAAAACTGAAAAAATAGCTTCAATTTGACATTACAATGATGAACAGCGCATGACATAGATATATTATAGGCTCCTGGATTTTGGCATCCAGATTGTCGACCACTTTGGACGACGTTGCTTAGCAATCAGTTAGCTAGAGTATAATGGGCGAGAGTAGCTTTGGTCCAACAAGACAATTGACGAGTTTGTCAAAGTTGGAAATGCGTTTAGATTTTTAACGTCAAATAGTATGTACTTTAGATATCTGTAGTTGAAAAAAAAATATAAATCATTTTTAAATACAAGTTGTAATAATAAAATATCCGTAATTAGTGTACTTTCATGTGGAGTTATCTAATTTAAAATTTATATACTTCGCCATATTAATAACCGGTAAAATTAATTAAAAAATAATGATACAAAACCTTCTTGGTATAATAAACATTCGCTGTTTCTTTCTAAGTATTCAGTTATATTTTATAAAGTTGATATGTTTCGTTCATAATATTTAAGGTTAAAAATCTGTACCCATTTCCTATTTTGACAAACTCGTCAATTGACTTGTTCATATTCAATTCTTTGGTGTACGGCCTTTAGTTGTGCCGATTAGACACATGTTATTTCGCTAATGTCGTGTGGAATGGAGAAAACACGATGGAGATTGATCGGTGGGGTGGAGAATCTAACCTTAAATAAATTTTGAAAACACCCTAAAATAGTGTGAAATTTCATTGTTAGTGCTTAACCTAAAACAACATAAAAATTGTTAATTGTTAAAAAGGTGAAAAAATTGGGTTAAATTTTTTTATAAATGCATGAATCTTAATTGGATCCTGATAAGCAATAACATGTTAACCCACAAAAAGTCAAATTCGGATGTCTTGATGAGTTCTGATAACGCGTCGCGCATCGTATTAAAAAAATCAAGTAAAATTGAAAAGAAAAGATGGAAATATACCTACTTCTTCAAACAAATTTATTAAGAATAGGTTTGACATCATTAAATACCATATTCTCAAAATGTGTCCGTGTGACTTGAAATAGTATTGCTTATCAGTGTCAAATTAGTATGTGCGAAGTCGGAACGGTGCGCTATTACGCAATCCTATGTATATACAAGATACAACAGAGTTTAATCAAATTTTATTACTTTCCTATTCAGAATATTCTTCTTCCTACTAATTGCATTAATTTTCGTCCGCGAAAATCTTATCTTATTAAATTATCAACTGCCAGGCCGCGCGTTTATTGTGATTATTATCGTTAAAATCGTGAGGAAATTATTTGCTTCGCCCGGTGGCAATTCTACCCTACATGTTTCGTGAAGGAGGAGTAGGAACTGGAGCATAGGACGGCAAATTTAGGACCTTTTTTATATCTTACAAAAATTCTCACTTAGAAAAAGATTTATATTTATATAATGAAATCTTATTAGGTCCACATAAACAATTCAACGTGTAATGTGTTTCACCACTCATATCATGTGATCACCGCCGCCCATGGACATTTGCACCAGAGGCGACACAAATCCGTTGTCAGCTTAAAAAGGAATATGAGAGAAAAGGCAATAGGAAGTTAGGAAGGGAATGCGGGAGATTGTCGAGCTTCCGACTCTCTCACTCACCGTACAAAATACAACTATTGTATGATACTTCTCCGGTCCAATCAAGTAAAGAAATAAATAAATAACGCATCACACTCAACGGCCCCCATTAAGATCTCATGACCTTGTGTCGGGGGTCCGGCAGCACTCACAACACTAACACAAACACCCAGACCACGACAAACATCTGTATGGCCAATACACACGTTTGCCGTGAGCGGGGATCGAACCCGCGACCGTTAGCGCTTTAATCCGTTGCAGTGACCATTGCGCCAACGCGTCTGTCAACGAGTAATTTATGAGTTTGTGAATTTACTACTAGAGCTGGAACAATGTAACGAAATAATTAGCTAGAAATAAGAATAATAAATAGAGAAACTTTTATCAAAAATTAATGTCAAAATTTAAATGCTATACTCAATTTTAAATTGCCGTTTAAGTCGTGCAGTCATTCTCAAACCGCGCTGAACACATGGACACTGATAAGCAATACTATGTGAAGCCGCATGGACGCGTTTTTCATAGAAAATGGCGTCTAAAGATGTCACACCTAGTCGTAATAAATTTGTTTGAAGAAGTTTATACTTATCCATCTTTTCCTTTATCTTTCTTTTTATAAAAAAAGTTTTATCTAATAATATGCTTTTATAATATAGATAATTGTATGTGGCAAAATATAGAACACACTTCAATATTCGAAACATTAAATTAAGAAACTTTTTCCGTATCTATTTACAGTTTAGACGACTTGAAATTTTTTTGAATAATGTTAAATACGTGACGCGTTATCAGAATACATTAATATCCAAGAATTTTATTTTTTGTGGGTTGACACATTATTGCTTATCAGCACCCAAATATATTACGCAATTAATGGCAACTTAATATTAAGTGGTGCTTGAGTATTTATCCGTTTATTATACAAATATTTAAGATTTTATAGTATTTCAGTTATTTATAATTTTAATTTGAAATTTGTTCTAGTTCTTTAATAGTTAGGAGTTAAATACTAATAACTTTTTTATTGTAGTTATTAATACGGTAATAATTCTGTTTAAATTTAAGAGAACGCATTCGCCGTTAACTTCGGTTTTGTTGCCTAGCTAGCCCGAAAGGAGGGTAAAGTGTTGAGTATATGTATGTAGTAAATATATATGTATTTTTAGGTGTTCAGAATTAAATATTAATAAGACATTAGCTTTATAGTGCACGCCTTTTTTCCAATTCTTGTATCAACAAATCTCGCAAGGCTCAATATATTAAATAAGAATTATATATTACAAAACGAAAAATCAAATTAATTGTGTTATCATCTGTACATAGTAAGTGGCGGGGGAGGGGGGGGGGGGATAATTAGACAAAAATAAATACACGAATTTCCGATCCCCCTTAGGGTGGCTACTTCGGAGCGGCTAAACGGAATCATCCGTTAATCATTCGATTAGTTATACGACATACAATATTTGGACGGTGATATGCAATACTGTGTCAAGCCACACGGACTTCATTTTGAGAAAATGGCGTCTAAAGATGTCAAACCTATTCTTAACAAATTTGTTTGAAGAAATATATATCCATCTTTTCTTTTCTTTTTGAATAAAAAGTATAATTAATTAAAAGCAGATTGATATATTTAATATATTATCTAATAAAAAGTTTATCAAATACTTTAGATTATTGTAAAAATTGCAAAATATGAAACGCACTTGGAAATCGAAAAAATTAATCAAGAGACTTTTTTCTGTACTTATTAAGTTTATATGACTTCAAATTGTTTTAAATAATGTTAAATAGGTGATGCAGTATCAAAATACAACAATATCGCCAAATTTGACTATTCGTGGGTTAACACATTATTGCTTATCAGCATCAATTTATACTATGTGCAAATATACATATATATTTTGACTTATCAAACGTTACACAAACTTAAAGACTTAGTACCTGGATAAGTAATTTTTTTGGTAAATCATGTTTTTGTAAATTATATTTAGATACTAATTACATACTGATGTAATATGAATAATATTTTTCGATCTTGAAAACTTGGATAAAACGACGTTTTCTAGAAATGATACCTAGCTAGATATAGAACGATGTATCGCCCCAGAAAACCCCTGCATATTAAATTTTATGAAAATTGTTTCTGAAATTCAGGTAATATATGAATGTTGAGTAATCTCATATCTAAAAACTTATTATAAGTTAAAACTTTCTATTATACAAATATGTTTGTTTTCATTATACCTTTAATCAAAATAGAAAATAAAAAATGGATATACATCTTCAAAGAAACTTGTTAAGAATAGGTTTGACATCTTCAGACGCAATTTTCTCAAAACTCGGCTGGTGTAAATTTGTGGGTAAATTAATCTCAAGCTCAAAGGTAATCGTCGTGAGCCTGTGCCCGGCGAAATTCTGACACACGCGTATCTTCCCCGTAGTGGAGTAGCGTGGTGGATTAAGCTCTAAACCTTCTTCTTAATAGGAGAGGAGGCCTTTGCCCAGCAGAGGACATTTACAGGCTGTTACTTTACTTTACTTTTTTACGTATATACAAGAATTTATCGTTAAACTAATACCAGTTACGTTTTGTATTTATCCACAAAGTTTGTGTAAGCCTTAAGGACAAAATGCCATGTCTAAAGATTGTTAAGTCTTCATTATCGATGATAATAAGTGATCAGCTAGGCGGAGCAGGAAGCTACGGTCTACGAAATAAAAAAAACTGTCTCGCACCACGTGACATTTAAAGGCAAAAGGAGCAGTGACGTGGCGTTCGTACGACCCCCTGTCACACCGTGGGTACTTGGCCGGTGAAAATATACATTTATTATTTTTTTGTGGATTTTTTATTTTTGTAAATGTTTTGTAATTTTGAGTATATTTTTAATTTAGATGTCATTTTTAATTGTAATTGTTTCAATTTTTTATTTAGGGGTTTTGTTCTTCGTTGACTTATGGATTATATGAATATATAACAAGTATAAAACAATTTAGTAATATAAGAATGTAGCTACACTGTATTATGTTAATAATAATGCCATTTATATCTAGATCAGTGCTTGCAATTACTAAGTTTAGACTTTACCTAGAAATAAATATATGTCTTGACAATATGAATTAAATATGATATGTAATATGGTAACGTTATTAACTGTTTTTGCATTACAAATAAGGGTAATGTTGCTTGTATCGCTGTACGAGGTTAAGTGACGTTGATTCCAGTCGGTATATGGATGGTGAATATGACAGGATGCGGTAATCTACCTATACTAATGTTAAATAACTGAAGAGTTTGTTTTTTTTGTTTGTTTGTTTGAACGCGCTTATCTCAGGTACTAGTGGTTCGAATTGAAAATTTATTTTTGTGTGAGATAAGTTATTTAATGAGGAAAGCTATAGTCTATATTACGTCATGCTACGACTCATAGTCGCGAAGCAGTGAAACCGCAAGGGACAGCTAGTACAAATATATATAAAAGCGAAAGGCCACTCACTCATTTATCACGAAATCTCAAAAACTACAAGTGGTAGGAGTTTCAAATTTTGCATGAATATTTTTGGGACTAAGTTGCTCGCTAAGACGGGATTTTGCAAAATTCGACGGGGTTGGTGGTTTATATGAAAGTTCTATTTTAAGCGCGAATGTAATCGCGAGGGGGCGATAGTTATGAATATAGATCGCATTTGGAATGTAAGTTTTAACCATCATTGTACTTGCCGTGCGGTTATACTTAGTAACAGCCTGTAAACGTCCCACTTCTGGACAAAGGTTTTCTCTCCTATTGGGGAGAAGGTTAGAAGCTAAATACACCACGCTACTTCTACTGCGGTTGGTGAATATTACATTTTCCTTCATCGCAGCTATTTTGATTTTAAAAGAAACTACTGATTACCAATAAAAATGAAAGAAAAAAAATTGTATTGAACCAATGAGAGAGCATTTCCTTTTAAATACAAAGAATTAACACAATCGGCCCGAACGTTTTCGAGTAATCAGATAAAATACATAAAAATCACGACGAATTGAGAAACTCCTCCTTTTTTGGAAGCCGGTTAATACATATTTTTCGCTGCCCTCTATTAAATTATTACAGAATAACTCACATGCTAATACTGTCTATTATAATAATATTTCTAGTCTATTAGCATAGTCGTTTTTAAGCGGTTTCTAAGACTAAGGGCCTGTTTCACCGTTACTGATAAAGTTCACAATAGCTTAATCGGAACGTATCAACGTAACAAACCATGATTTTTGGGTTTCAAAGGTCTCGAATAGTAAAATATATTAACGTTGGAAATCGTTACGTGTCGCATAACTTTATCAGTCAAACTCAAACTCAAACT
This sequence comes from Hypolimnas misippus, assembly GCA_037950945.1. Lineage (NCBI taxonomy): Eukaryota > Metazoa > Arthropoda > Insecta > Lepidoptera > Nymphalidae > Hypolimnas > Hypolimnas misippus. The sequence goes on along the minus strand of JBBEEQ010000008.1, from coordinate 1,809,183 downwards.
CAAAATATACTTTATTCAAATAGGCCTTTACAAGCTCTTTTGAATCGTCAATTTACAAATTTGTGATGTCAGTTCCACGTGAAGCTACCACCGGCTCGGAGTGTAGAGTGTAGTAACCGATTAAACGGGCCCTAAGCAATGTAAACGCAACGTTAAGCCAATAAAGTTACAGTTACATCTATGTGACTAAGTTAAATACCTAAGTAAAACAAAGAATGAAGGTATGTCCTACACCTTATATGTGTACGTTTAGTTATGTCAGATACGGTTTTTTTTTTTTAGGTAAAAAGTCAAAAGCTGAAATTAAGAACTAGGTTATTCTCGTACACAAAATTAAGGTAGATAGACATCGGTATTCGAAAGAGCTGTATGCAACTACCAAAATATTGCTTGAACGAATAACTTTGTTAATATGTTCTTCTGTACAAATAGTATAAAGAAGTAAATTTCATTTGTTACTTTGTATATAGGGGGTAATCTCTGAAACTACTCATCCGATTTGAGAAATTCGTTTAGTGTTAGCTCGTTTAATTAAGAACGCTTCAAGACTCGATATCATCCACAACCCATGGACGTATGGTCGGTATCCAATGTGCAGTATCACGAGCTTTTTTCCTGTTTAGGTGCAGGCTGTAGAATGATCTACCTCCTGAGGTTTTCTCAGAGCGCTATCACTTGGGGGTTTTCAAGTATCGAGTGTATACGTATAGACATCTTTTCGTCGAAGGCCGGCAAAGCACCCGAAACGCCCTTGGTGTTGCAGATGTCCATTAGCAATAGTAGCCACCTATCATCAGGTGATGCTATTTTATATATAAAAAAGGAAGGTTATAGGCTATATTACATCACGCTACGATATATAGGTGCGAAACAGTAACCATTAACGCGTGTAAAATCACGGGCAGCAGTTAATTCAACACATAATAGTTTTTACAAGCGAGGTTACCAGAAATGTTATCAGGTTACGTTAGTTGTTTTATATTATTAACGATAATAAAACTTACAAGGGTAATTCTTGCCTAATTATTTTTAACTAGCTGGTGCTCGCGACTTCGTCTGCGATGTCTGAGATGTCTACGTTATAGTAGCTTTATGCATGCAAAGTCCCAGCTCGATCGGCTTAAAATTTACAAAGTTTCATACAAACTTTTATCCCCTATTTTATATCCTTGGGGGTAGAATTAGTCAAAATGCTTTCTTAGCGGATGCCTACGTCATAACATCTACCTGCATGCCAATTTTCAGCCCGATCCGTCGAGAGGTTTGGGCTGTCTGTTGATAGATCACTATGTCAGTCAGTCAGTCACCTTTGAGTTATATATATTTAAATAAACAAATTCGCATATCCGAGTTAGTTTCGTAATAATAATTTATTACAATGACATTTATTCATATCGTTTTTTATTATAACATAAAAAAACAACTTAGTACATTGTCTAAAACATTTTAAACACACGTAAGATAATATAACCGCAATTAACAATTCGTAACATAAGTTCATGCTCTGATTTTCGTGAGTAATCCAATATCTTAAGCCGCTGGACACGATACGCGTTGCAAGGTGAAGTTGGTCGTTTGTGTGTGTGTGTGTGTGTGTGTGTGTGTGTGTGTGTGTGTGTGTGTGTGTGTGTGTGTGTGTGTGTGTGGGTGTGTATGTTGTGAATAAAAAATGTTATCGTATTTGTTCAAGTTCAAGTTGTTCTCACTGTAACTGTGGTATTATTTTAAATATTTTATTCAAATGATTTATGATTTTTCTATAATGTATAGTCTATTTTTCTTTACTTTTTCTCATTTGGTAACAATTCCCCAAATAAAAATCACGAATTTTAGAATATTTTTTTATTATAATTTTACATTATAAATAATTATTCAGTGTAGTAATTTAATCGATAATTTCTTATCTTACTCTTATGTGTGGCTAAAAATACGCCATATTTGTCTTCTAACCCTTAATTTGACAATGTGTGCGGGGCACATGCATGAATTTTGAAAAAATATTTCGTTTAAAAATTGCAATTTTTTTTCTTGTTACCTTTAGGTATATAGTGGAGGAAACAGAACAATTCCTTAAGACTGACTTAACGTTAAATAATAACGTTTATGTACATCTATTTAAATATATCATATGTATATAAGAAATGTTTATTTTTTTCTAATCCAATATTAAAAAAAAACATTATTTACTTTTTTCACACAGAGTTAAAAAAAACAATGAAATATATATTTATTAATTAATTGTAAATAAATAAATGTTTCATGATTGTTTATACGGTGTGATAGGCGGCGCTCGATAAAAATAATCTCAATACATCAAAATGTAATTACATCGGTATGCGTACTAGTTTTCGTACGTACATAATTATGTACATATGAGGAAGCTTCGAAAGTTTGTGACGTTACTTAAAGTTTAAAATTATCAAAATTCGAAGGTTAGTAATAGAGCTCAGTAACGTTATATGAAAAATTTTACTAAAGCTTTTAACCGCGGTTTCGTCTGTGTAAGTTTGATATAATTCGTAATGTATATGGATGATGATAAGCAATATGTGTCAACCCACACAAAGTTAAATTCGAAGATATTGATATATTCTGTAAATGCGAAACGTATTTAACATTATTCAATAAATTTTGAAATAATCTAAACTAAGTACGAAAAAAAGTATCATGAATTAATGTTTTCAATAACGATGTGTCCCATATTTTCCAGTATACAATAATATAATATATTTGAAAGACTTATTATTAGATTTTTTTTTTGTTTTAAAATATACTTAATATTATAAGAAGCTTGAAGAGTTTGTTTCTTTGTTTATATTAACGTTCGAATTAAAAAAAATTGTGTTAGATAGTTTATTTCTAAAGAAAGCTATAGGCTATATTACATCACGCTACGACTCATATAAGCGAAGCAGTAACCATAAACGCGAGTGAAACTGCAAGGGACAGCTAGTCTGCTTATTATAATTCATTATTCCTTTTATCAAAGTAGAAAAGAAAAGATTGATATATACTTCTTCCAAAAAATGTAGTAAGAATATGTTTGACATATTTAGACGCCATTTTATCAAAATAACGTCTGTGTGGCTTGACATCGTACTGCTTATCAGCGTCCATATATCTTATTAATAGAGATAGTTTTACGTAGCCCGCGGTAGAGCTTAGCTGTAGCCCGCTGAGTACAGCTCGTATACGGGCTCAACCGTGGCAGTATCTCACTATCACGTGAAGTATGCTAATATAGCTGTATTTCGTAAGGTGAGTGAGAGAGTCGGAAGCCTAACCCCCTCCCTCCGTTTACTTTCCTTACGTCCTATTCCCTTTTGTCCTGTATTCATTTTTAGCTGGCAAAACATTTGTGGGTCCTCTTGCAAATGTCCATGGGCGGCGACAAACACTTGATATCAGGTGTCCCGCCTGATCCTTTGCCAGCTTTACCTATAATAATACTATAAGATAGATGATAAACATGCTTGGATTTAGTATAAGCTGGATTCACACAGGGTATTTAATATATTTGTAACTCATAAATGTATGTACTCATCGTCATCGTAGAATCTACATTCCGAACCGGTGGTAAATTAAATAATTAATTAGTGTTTAGTTTTCTTTTGTTTTTGTATTGACGATTCAAAAGTGCTTGTATACTTGAATAAAGCATATTTTGATTTTGATTTTTTGATTTTATAAATTCGCTGTTAGGGACGCCATCTTTACTTTAAGATGGCGGCCGTCAGCTCGCTTGACAACAAACACACTCACTATGTGATTATTAATACTTGTATTGATAAATTAAATTCAATGATTATTACTTTATTATTTGTCCAGCGTTTGTAACAATTATGTATGATTTATGTATTTAAAATATGAATCGATTAATACATCGACTTTTTATTAATTGCAATAAATAAATAATGCATATTTCTTTCTCTCTCCATTGATAAGGGCGGCCATTATGGGGGCTTTAGTGGATAGGAAACGTCACATAAACCGGTCTACAAGAATAATATCCTCAAAAATCTATGAGCTTAGAACATATCTATATGGTTGCTGCTACGCTGCTTGGAGGCGTAGCGTGATGTAATATGGCCCATAAACTCTCTCAATCCTCGGGCTATGCAACACCAAAAAAAAATTTACAAATCTGATTAATGGTCAGAGATAATCCCCTACATTTAAACTTACAGACAAATTTTACCTCGTTACAATATTCGTATAGATTGAGTAAGTTTATAAAGTAAGTATTTCGGTATTGATGTTAAAAGTCCTCGCCCATTCAGTTCGCAATGCGTCGATATTATTTCATCAGCAAATTTCGATGTGGTCGGCCTTTACTGTTCAGTCATACGCCGCGTGGTCGATTCGATTTGCATTATCATGCATTGATGTATGCTTCGTGGTTTGTATGGAGAAAGCGTGTCTGTGTGTTTGTTTGTTATCTAAATTTTTTAAATTTTTTTACTGAACCGATTTTGATGATGATAATGGACATGACAATAAGAGAATATAGTCTCTTAAACAAACTGTCATTTTTTAATCATTTGAAAACGTTTTGTTTTCATCGAAATCGGTTTAGTAATTTTATTTTAAAATCGAAATAGCTGGTAATAAAGGGAATTCCGTATCTTGCCTTTTAAAGACAGTTCTCTTTTTTAAGTTTCAATTATTTTCATTGAAATTGTCATACAAGTGAAATTGTGTATATGACGTCATTGTAAATTCAAAATGGCGGCTGACAAATAAAGTCTCGGCTTGAACTAGTCATATATGAATAATGTTTTCGACAAAGCGAAATGGAAATAAATTCCCGACCTACTGATCGCGATCGCAATTAAAAAATTATTTAATTAAACACGATGCCCTCGCGAGTGTTGTAAACAGGGTTTTGTTATATATAAAATTAACTGCATGTCCGTCCGTTTGTTGTATTTTCAACCACTATTATGTCTATAAGACTTTTTGAAATAATTGTTTTCATAGAAAAATATAACCGAATTCAAACATAATTGAATGCTGTTAAGCAATAATAAGACAACCCGATCGATTCGAATCGATTTCGGAGGTATTAACGTTTCCTTAAAATGCGTCCTATTGTATCATATATTTAAAAAAAATCAATTCATTTAAATTAAATGTTTTTCCTAATTTTGTTGGAGTGTGTTCAATATTTTCAAATATGCAATAATCTTATATATTTGAATATTTTAAAGTATTATAGTACTTTTTAGTATCTTAATCTGATTTAAATTCATTATACCTTTTATCAACATAGAAACGAGAAGATGTGTATATACATACATACGTGTTCAAACAAATTTGTTAAGCATAGGCTTGACATGTTTAGACGCCATTTTCTCAAAATTAAGTTCGTGTGACTTGACATAGTATTGCTTATCAGCGTCCAACTTTTTAACCTATACATGTATAAACGATCGCAGAAATCTCGTTGCTGTAAGTCATTGAAGAGTTCCTGTGTTTCAAACTACTGAAACGATCACATCCATCAGAATGATGATAATCTATAGGATTTATGGCTCGGTCTGGACGTTTTCGTGTAATTGAACAAATACTAAAGTAAAGTAAAAAGCAAAGTAACAGCCTGTAAATGTCCCACTGCGAGGACAATACGATACCTCTGCTGAGAGTTGGTGAGGAGTTGTGCATCCTGCTGATTCCAGGTGATGTTCCAGCATCAGGTCAAAGTTACACAACTATCCTATTCTGATATCATTCACAGTATAGTAAATTTCAAGTCGCTTAGAACAGTAAAAGTAGGTCAGACGATTTTGACAACCACAACTTAACTGGTAACCTTGAATTGCCTAAAAAGATCTTCATAAATTGTAGCTAAGATCCATTCCGATTACATTACCTTACAAACAAAAATTCCGCATCAAAATTGGTACTTTCGTTTGGGGGCTACGATGCCACAGACAGATACATACGTCAAAATTATAACTTTCCGCCTTTTGGGTCGGGGTTAAAAAGAGCTGATTATCTTTAAACACCTGCACAGATCATTATAAATTATAAATAAGAACTGTTTTAATTATATTTGTTTTTAAACCTCATTAAAATTAGTCTATTTGATAGGAAGCTACGAGGCTATAGACAGACACACAGTTACACACGTCAAACGTGTGATATCCCCTCTTTTTAGGTTGAGGGTTAAAAATCGTGAAATAATTACACTACATGACTGTAAAAAACCTTTATACAAGCCCTGTGATAACTGGACGTTGATAAGCAATACTATGTCAAGCCACACGGACTTCATTTCGAGGAAATGGTGTCTAAACATGTCAAACGTATTCTTAATAATTTATTTTGATGAAGTATATATCCATCTCTCGTCTTCTATTTTGGTAAAACGCACAATGAGTTAAAAGTAGATTATTGATTTGACAGTTGGACGCGTTGGCGCAGTGGTCACTGCAACTGACTAAAGCGCTAACGGTCGCGGGTTCAATCCCCGCTCACGGCAAACGTGTGTATTGGCCATACGGATGTTTGTCGTGGTCTGGGTGTTTGTGTTAGTGTTGTGAGTGTTTCCGGACCCCCGACACAAGGTCACGAGATCTTAATGAGGGTCGTGGAGTGTGATGTGTTATTTATTTATTTATTATAATATAGTAAAAACTTTTATCAAACATATGAAATTATTGAATATTGTAAAATATGAAACACTTAAATATTTGAAATATTAAATTAAGAAACTATTTTACGTATTTATTTAATACGTGACACATTTTCGGAATACATCAATATATCCGAATTTGACTTTTTGTGGATTGACACGTTATTGCTAATCAGCATCAATTTGTGATTTCAACTTGAGAAATATCAATCGGTAGTCAATAAAATTTTATATATAAAAAGCAATTGTATTTATTGTTTTAAGTAATAAGTACTAATAATAAAATTCACAGTATTTTAGGGTGTTTTCCAAATTTAATTAAGGTTGGATTCTCGACCCCACCACAATCTCCATCGTGTTGTCTCAACGCAACAATAGCGAAACATGTGCATAATTGGCACAACTAAAGGCCATTTTTCAAAGAATTGACATTGTATTTTATTAATTAATAAATTATATAAATACAAAAACAAGCGAAACTGCGCTGTTTAACAAGTCAATTATATAGAATAACTCCGATCTGTTTCCATGTAATAAATAATTAATATAACCAATATAGTAAAGCAGAAAGCTTTTTTTCAACTTAAAAGGTTAATAATATTATTTAAGGTAAGATATTTATGATAATTAAATAATTCATTATAAAAGGTAATGTATCATTGTTCGTCTGTCTGTTCGCTCTCGGATAGGAAACAGCCGGTATCGGTTTGAGGCTGTCTACTTTCACATCGTCGTCATTTACATCTTAAAAGAGTATAAAATGACATAAAGGTCTTATTTTTCTGTTTTCTTACCGTTGAGAGTCATTACAATCGACTTAGTAATCTTTCAAACTGACAACTGAGTATTACTTGTACAGGGTCTTTGCTTACGACTCACGCTTGACAGATTTTGGTTATTTGTTGTTTTACTTTAAGATTTTTAATTATCTATCTGTATAAATCGATATCTCCCACGTAAGTTATTGTAAGCCACAAAATTGCCGTTAGCGTTTTTACTGAATACTACACGAATTTGCATTGCTTAATGCATTCAAAGTGAAAAAATACCAAAAATCTTTTTTTTTTTCAAGGAAACTTACAACAAAATACGCCTGAAAAAAAAGGCGTATCTTGTTGTAACTTTCAAACTAAAACGGATTAAAAGTGCTCTACTGTAAAATTGTAATTTTGGGGTTACAACAACTTACGTGGGAGGTATCGAAATAGAAATCAAAACTGACTGGCTGTTTAACTGACTGATCGATCAACGCAGACCTGAAACCGCTGGCTCTAGAAACATGAAATCTTGCACAAACGTTCCTTAAATGTCGTAAGTGTACACTAAGAAAGGATTTTACAAAATCTATCTTCTAAGGGATTAAAAAGCGGGTTTGCTACTTATTAAATCCATAAGTATACGCGGAGAACTGCTAGTAAACATACACTGCCTTACTACTGTTAGGAATAATATCATTAAAGTAATTAATACTGTATTTTGTCTATGGTAGCTCGTTGATCAGTTAGTTATTATTATATATCGGCAGTACGCACCCTCCCTCTCTCTAGGATAGATTGCTCGTCTTTACTCTCAGAAATATATTCATAATTACGAATAAACTAGTAACTAGAACCCCGGAGATAACAAGTACAAAAGATTTAAACAGACGTTAAACGCGTGTTTAAAAAAAATCCATACTACAAATCCGCGTCTAAGCACAGTTTTGAGTTAAACATGCTTTAGATATAGATTAACATACGTGTAAGTGAGTTTAATAGATGTCTAAAACCTATTTCAGCTGTCAAATGTAACGTATAACATTTTATCAATAAGTTTTTATGAGTTTATTCGCTGTTAAGCAATTTGGATAATATTTTAAGCAATGTTTAATTTTTAAAGACTGTTTAGCTAGACACGTGTTGAACATGGTTTTAATGCGTCTTTTGTAGTATGACAGACAAAGTTTCGCTTTTGTATCTACTACAGTTGATAGATTAAAAAAGAAGTTAACAATAAAATTTAAAAAATATACATATGTCTATGTTATGGTGACCCATTTTTGTTGGTATCATTGTAGCATATGTTGTTTAAAATTTTTTGATCTCTTTTAGTTACTAGCTGGTGCTCGCGACTTTGTCTGCGATGTCTGTGATGTCTCCATCATAGCAGCTTCATGCATGCCAAGTCTCAGCTCGATCGGTTTCAAATTGATTTTCATACAAACTTTCATCCCATATTTTATCCCCTTGGGGGTAGTATTAATCAAAATCCTTTCTTAGCGGATGCCTATGTCAAAACATCTACCTGCATGCCAAATTTCAGCCCGATTCGTCCAGTGGTTTGGGCTGTGCGTTGATAGATCACTATGTCAGTCAGCCAGTTAGTCAGTCACCTTTTATATATATTTAGATTACCAATTAGTAAAAGCCGACTTTAAAAAATATATAACGACTTCAAAAGCGAAAATCGTCCACTTTAATGACACAGAATTAAAGTAATATTCATTTAAAAAGTAAACTATTGAATCGATTTTGATAAAATAATATGTAAGATTAATCTTAAAGTATAAGTACACTTTCGAATAAAAAAAATATTTTCAAAATCGATTAAGAAATGGCGGAGCTCTGAGGCAAGAAACGTTTTAAAAAAACATACGCTTCGTATCGATAACTAGAGTACTGCCGACTAAAAAGGGTCTTGTTACGCAGTCGGGTTTTTGATTTTTTAAATTAATTATATGTAAAAGACGAACACTTGCACTGCGCAAAGTAATTATTCGTAAAACAAGACGAATCGTGACCGACTCTATAAGGATAATATTAAAGTCAGATGACCACTTTCCCCCGACTCGCTGATGTTATTCCCGTCACGTCGTCCAGATCTAGGTGACCGGGACGATTGCGTCACCGCGCATGCGTCGAATCAATGCTACCATTATTATTTAATTTCCTAATTGTAAAGTTAAAAAACTATATCCATATCGTAATATTATAAAAGACTTTTTAAATAATTCGTAAGTAAATAGAGTTGATTTCATTGAGAACTGTTATTGTATATGGACATCGCAACGCTCGCGGGTTGCTGTTAGTAATTAAAGAGTTCCTTTCTGTATCTTTGATGATATTCATTAAACCCTAATATATTTGGATGCTGTTAAGCAATAATATGTCAACCCACAAAAAGTCAAATCTGGAGATATTGATGTATTTTGATACTGCATCACCTATTTAACATCTATACTAATAATAAAATTCTAGAGGGTCGCTGTCTGTACATGGAAGATATTTGAAAAAAACATTATTGGGGGCCTTTACCAACGCAATAGAACCCAAATCTATGATTTTTAGAATTCTTATCTGTTTGTCTGTTTGTCTGTTTGTCTGTTTGTCTGTTTATCTGTGCGTTTGTGCACGCTAATCTCAGAAACGGCTTATCCGATTTAGATGCGGTTTTCACTAATATATTGTAGTAAGCTTCACTTAACATTTAGGCATTGTTTTATGTCAATCGGTCCATAAATAAAAAAGTTATGTCAATTTAACGAATCACCTTGAACATTTTTTTCTGCTTATCACTAAATGCATAAAAGTATATACAGTACATACATCAAAAAATACATTTTTAAATTTTTTGTCTGTCAGTCTGTCTGTTTGTTCCGACGAATCTCTGAAACGGCTGAACCGGTTTTGATGGTACTTTTACTCGCAGTTAGCAAATGTTATAAGGAGTGACTTGGGCTTACTTCTATTTAAGTTTTTTTTCATTCTATAAATATGAAAAAAAATTCTAACGGGTCGCTGTCTGTACATGCAAGATATATGAAAAAAAAAATATTGGTGGTCTTTACCTACGCAATAGAACCCGAAACAATAATTGTTAGAATTTTTATCTGTTTGTCTGTTTATCTGTGCGTTTGTGCCAGCTAAAAAAGATATGTCTATTTATGGGATCACGTCGAACATTATTTTGTGATTTTCACTAAATGCACGAAAGTACTTACATCAAGTACTGTCAGTCTGTTTTTTACGACTAATCTCTGAAACAGCTGAATCAAATTTGATGAGACTTTCACTCGCAGATAGAGGATGTCCACTAATCACGTGAGACCTAGAGAAGGGAGTGGGAATGGAAGAAATATATCACAAAATATCACTAAGTCTTAGAAGTTCTTAAAAACATTACAGCAGCTCCTATAGCTAATATTATAAGGATTAACTTAGGCTACTTTTATTAAAAAATATATGTATTTAAATCAATAATTAAAAAAGAGAATTACGCGATAACAAAATATTGGAGAAACCAATAAAATAGTAAACAATTTCATATTTAAGAAGGGAAGGTATACAAGTAAATAAAATTAATGTGTCTGTTTGTAATTTTAAATACTTTATACTTTCATATGCATACGCATTTGCATATGAAAGTATACACGGTACTTACAACAAAATTCCCAATTTTAAAATTTTTGTCTGTCTATCTGTCAACATCAATGTGGAACAAAATTGAAACTAATGAAATAGTGAATAATATTTGATTCAAATAGGAAAGTTAATAAATAATAATAATTTTGAAAAATAATAAATTTACTGAGTAATTTTTTTACTGGATATGATAGAGCAAATCCGAAACTATAAGCAATAGCGAAAAATAATTAAAGGAGTAACAGAGCCGATTTTAATAAAAGCTAAAACTATATCATTAGTTTTTTGAAAAATAAGTTCTCCTAGCCAGAAACGACGTTGAAACACGTTGATTTTGAGAAAAATTAACATTCTGTATGATTGCATCATCTGATACTGTCACATATTATAAGGATCAACTTCAGGGAGGTAATAGTATACAGTTAACTGCAACAAAAAGAAAAGACTATTTTTTTTACAAAATTCTATCAAATTCTTACATTAATTAAATCTTTAGCAATTCTTTAAAAAAACAATTATACCTAAAAGTGAAATTTTAAAATTATAACGGGATGTTTTAACGCTAATAGCGGGTGAGTACCATAGCCGAGTCCAGTGAAATGTAGATTTTCAATAAATTCATTCATCTTTTTAAGAATTATCTAAACCTACCTAGGTAACGGAATAGGTAACCAGGACCAAAACAAACGTCACATTCTATCAACTTTGTACAACTCACATAGAAAAAATAGACAAACATAAAAGAAGTTACTGTGAGTTATTCATTAGGGTTCCGTAGTAAAAAACGGAACCCTTATAGTTTCGCCATGTCCGTCTGTCTGTCTGTCTGTCTGTCCGCGGCTTTGCTCCGAAACCCTTAATACCAGAAAGCTGTAATTCGGTATGAGTATACATATGAATTACGCCGAGAAAGTCGTACAATAAAATCTTAAAAATATTTTTTTTTCAGGGTGTCTTCCCTATGTGTTAAGAGAGACCAAAAATTTTTTTTCTCATTTATCCCATGTTGTGGGGTATCGTTAGATAGGTCTTTTAAAAATGTTATAGGTGTGGGAAAACCATTTTTCCGAACGACGAACTGTTTCCGAAATATTAAGCTTTGAAATGTCAATTTTTCTTAGAGTCAAGTGTCCCCCCCCTCTAGCCACTAAACTGCTGCGTCTAAAAATATGAAAAAATTCACAATAGTGGTACATATAATGAATTTAAAAGGAATATTATCACGGCTATGTGGGTTCTTATGGTTATCGAGTTATGGATGATCTAAGTAAAAATAAATATTTCACTTTTTAAAGCATCACATTATGTAAATATTAATAATTTTAAATTAATATATGAATTTAAATGAATAAATAAATAAATATTTAATAAGTTTAAATTAAAATAAAATATAAAATAAGGTATAAACAATGTATCACTAAAACATGTCGCGAGTGATTCTGAATCGCGCTTATGAAGTTTTCAACCAAATCTCCATAGATTTCATAGGCGCTAATCAGGAAGGAAAATTATCGGCGCTAAGTATATTTTACAAGTGTTAGAATAATAAATAATCGACGAACATATAAGGTTCAAAATCGTTAGTATAATTCATATTCAAACATTCATTTTACATTAAAAATATTTTAGTCTTGAAATATAAAGATAAATTAAAAATAATGTTATAATAATAAAAGGTTTAAAATTGTAAGTACGTATATTGTATAAACTGACCTAAAAAAGGAAATTCCCAGTTCGTCGTAAACTTTTTTACGAAAATAGGCACTCGAAGATTGCTTGACCGATCTTGACAATTCTGACATCTACGGAACCCTACATTGTGCGTGGCCCGACACGCACTTGGCTGATTTTTTTATATATTTTCGATTGTATTGTTAACAGTCGTCCTTACTTTAGTAGGTGACCAGCATTTTGATGCGATATAAACAAATCGTTCGAAGTAATGCAGATTTTTTTTCTAAACCTACGGGAACCCATGATGTAACCCACATATTTGATTATGTCTATGTAGAATCGAATACTTAACTTCTAATTAGTGTATATATTTAATGTTGTTTTGTAAAAAAATCTTTTCCTTTAATTTGTCACTTTTTATTACTTTCCAAAAGTTGATCTTTACAAGTTTATTGGTGGTGTAATAATACAGAATGTATTTTTTTTTCAAAATTAGTGGGTTCTATTCCTGGCAAGGAGAATCATGAAATCAAAAAAATATGATCCAGTTTTAGATTTTTTAAAATTTGACACGAAACTCCTTTAAGTATCTTTCGCGATTCCTTATAGTTCCAGATTTGGCCATATAAATATCAAAGCCCAGTTAAAAAAAGTCACCCGATATATAATACAAGAAGAAACTTAGTGGGAACTTACTGTTTTGCAGTCAAAATCTTAAAGACTAGCACAAAACAACTTTTCTTCAACATTTATAGCGAAAACCGTGGAGGAATACCATATCTGAGTTAGTGACTGCTTATAAAAACAACCAGAAAGTTCCCAGATCCAAAGTAAAAAGCTTCTTTCTTGAGCAGCACCGCAGACTATTATAACCTTGATTTGCAGGAGACATACCAAGCATTCTGTAATCCACGCGAACGAAGTCGCGGGCACAGCTAGTTATTCAATAAAAATACAAGTCATATAAACTAAATAAGTACGAAAAAAAGATTCTTAATGAATTGTTTCGAATTTCAAGGTCGTTCCATATTTTGTAACTTATACAACAATCTCATATATTAAAAAAAACTTTTTATTAGATGATATATTAAATATATCAATCTGCTTTTAAATAATTATACCTTTAATCAAAAAAGAAAAGAAAATATGGTTAAATACTTATTCAACGAATAGGTTTTGACATCTTTAGACGCCATTTTCTCAAAATGAAGTTCGTGTGGCTTAACACAGTATTGCTTATCAGCGTTCATTTTTTACTAAAACCTTCCTTGATAATAATCCAGTTATGAAAATTAAAAAAAAAACCTCGTCAATCTATTCATTGGGACCATGAAGAAGAAGAGAAGTATCATAGTGGGGCTCGGAGAAATGGTCTCACACGAGCCCCATTATGATACTTTTGATGTCAATTGGTTAGGAGTTGTGAAGCTTATTGATGAAATAATGCTGCAGAATTAAGTTTAGGCTAAGGTTACGCAATTTTATTGTTTTTGTATTATAGTCACAATATAGTAAATTTCGAATCGATCTGACCAGTAGAAGTTACTGAAATCTAGGGTTGCCATTTCTAAAATTTGGCAACCAGAACAAGACGCGTAAAACCCCGGATTTTAGAGCCGAGAACCCGGACATGTCAACATGTTTTTTTAAATATAGTCAGTTTAATCAAAACCAGTTGAAAATGACATAAATCACCATTTTATTTATTTTTCAATTAAATTTCGTCATCTTTTGTCATCATTTTAAATGTAACTAACAAAATAGAATCTTATTATAGTTTGTTAAAATTGTTTTAATAATCATTTACAATTTTTTTAAACCCAAATGAAATTTTCTCCGGGCGCTCCCCGGATACCCTCTAAACTAGGATAAATCCGGGGAAACCCGGACGGATGGCAACACTACTGAAATCCTTACAAGAACCATAAAATAGCTGATAATCTTGAAACCTTTGAACAGATCTTCTTAAAATTAGCTAAAAATTATCCCGATTACACCTACGTCCAAACATATCCAATAAAAAATCGCACCAAAATTGTTCCATTCGTTAGGCAGCTACGATGCCACAGACAAACACAGATATACAGATACAGCTCGGGCGTTTATAAGGCATGCATTTAAAAAGTGAAAACTCCATCAAAACGAGATCAGTACCTTTTAAGAAAATAGCAGATATATTCATACATATGATACAATGAATTAGCTATCTATACATATAAAATCACTTGTCTTGACTCATTCATCAACGCAGAGCCTAAACCGCTGGGGCTACGATCTTGAAATTCTGGCTGTAGGTGCCTTTTAGGGTGTAAGCATCCACTAAGAAAGGGTTTTTTGATTTTCCACCCCTTAGAAGGTTAAAAGGGGTAAAAAACATTTCTATGGAAAATCTTATCCCGTGGTCATATTAACTTAAAATTTTAATACACATACTTCTGGATGATGGTAATGAAATGTGAACTATAAAATGCACGATTATCATCCCCTATTGCACTGCAAGTGGATGAGAAGTTTGTATGGACAAAATTATTTTTTTTGGTCGATTATCATTAAACTTAGCGTAAATATTCCTTAGGATAAATAAATAAATATCTATATCCCCGAATTCAAAAATCATGCCTTAGAGTTGAGCTAGACGGTATAAAAGTAAACGCGGGCAACGCCGCGAGAAACTGCTAGTCTACTATAAGGACTCAATATTACCATGCTATGTTATAACTTCGCCAAAGTTAAAATCGTTTCTCCAAGGTCGTACAATGTCCTTAATGCTAAAAAACGGCTCGCTCTAAGCAGTAAATGATACTGTTACAGATTTAAAACTACTAATAAAATTATATAAGCACTTCATATTTATGTTATCGTTAGTTTTACAACTTAAAATTTAATTTCATGTCAATCTCAATCGATACTAAGGTTTCCAGCTACAAGTTCATCAATTCCGGGATAATTCTACGTAATTAATATACAACTGGACAATTCAATTCTTGGGTAATAGCTTTTAGTTGTGCCAATTAGACACATGTTATTTCGCCAATGTCACGTGGGATGGAGAAGACACGATGGAGATTGATCGATCACGAATCCAACCTTAACTAAATTTTGAAAACATTAAAATAGTGTGAATTTCATTATTAGTCCTTAACCTAGAACAACACCAAAATAGATATAAATATTATACATACTAGTATAAAAATAGAGGTTATTTTAATGGGACAATCACATGTTTTATTTATACAGTGGACTAAACTACAACTGTACTACATAATGAAACAGTAATAAGTTACTACTGGTACTAAGTTTACCGTCTTTTTTCTAACATTAAAGACATACTATAATGTTAAAAACCTTTCTGTAAAAAACTAGTAGGAATTCGAAATCCGGGACAGTATAATATAATTTCGGGACAAGACGCAAAATTCGGGACAATCCCGTATTACGCGGCCATCTGGCAACACTACTGTATATCATCTGTTTTCTTTCCGTGTGTTTGGCGCTGAATTCCTTCTGAATGGATGCCTAGATGGCTTAGATTCACAATAAGAACCGATAGGTGGCGCTGCAATTGAGAAGGAAAACGTCTGTCGGGTCCACTAGTATATATAGACTCTGATAAACAATAATGTGTCAATCTACAAACAATCAAATTCGGAAATTTTGATGTATTCAAACAAATTTGTTAAGAATAGGTTTGACATCTTAAGACGCCATTTTCTCAAAATGTAGTCTGTGCGGTTTGACATAGTATTGCTTATAACCGTCCATATATAAAGCTGAATAGATTGCTCATTTCTTTAAAACCTAATCTGAAGTTCTAAACGACATAATTAAAATTTTTTTTCGCCATTCTCTTTCGTCTGTCTGTCCGTCTGTTCACAGTTTAACTCAGAGGTTTTTAGTATTAAAAGGCTGTATGTGCACATACATATTCATTTTACTATTAAAAATTTTTTAGGGTCTTAATATAGTGGTGGTTAGTTTGTTAATTGAAATATACAATTATGTATATTAAATACTTATACAGTCTCAGGCATAGCAACTAAGTAATAGACATAGTTTAAATATCACTTTAAGGCTAAATTACATCAATTACCTAAGAAAATACATGTTGCCGCGCGCGCGAAAATTGTACTCGCGACGGCGCGTGCGGCCGCCATCTTGTTACTGTCACATTTTATGACAACGAATTGTTGTAAACATATTTCAAATATTTACTTTATTATCGTTTTCGCGTCTGTAATGCAATAAAAATATTTTGTCGTTAATTACATAAATGTATTGATTAAATACTTATACGTAGAATCATTATCCTACTAATATTATAAATGTGAAAGTTCGTATGTGTGGATAGATGGATGGAACTAATTTGGCTGAAATTTGAAATGAAAATGGCTTATATCTTGGATTTACATTTACTATTCCACACTGACAAAGTCGCGGGTGAAAGTTAGTAAATTTATAAACGTTAAAGTTTTGTAAGCATGTATCGATGTTTGTTACTCTTTCACGCAAAAACTACCGCATGGTTTTTAATGATACTTAAAAATAATATAGCTTATAGATCAAAATAACAAATAGGCTATAATTTATGAAGATATTGTGTGAATTATTCAAAATATGACGATAGGTGTCAAGAAAATAGGAAAAAAAACTGCCATCCGCGATCTATTTTGGCGTGTTACACGTATATAATGTACAATGAAAATGTTTATCTTAAACAGCCTTACATAGAAGCCCATGAGAGCATATATCTATCATTTACGTGTAAGCCATTATCGCCAAAACGAATCCCCGAGCAGACGAAGCCTCGTGCAGGAGCTAGTAATATTATATAGAGGTATAATTTTTTTGTATGTTTTTATGTAGGGGGTAATCTCTTAAACTACAGATTCGATTTGATTTTGTTTTGCGTTAGATAGCCCGTTTTATTGTGGAAGGTTATAGGCTATATTACGTCACGCTAGGACTCATAGGAGCGAAGCGGAAACCGCGAGGGGCACCTAGTTGTCTACAAATTTCAAATATTTCCTATATTATCGTTTAGTGTCTATAATGCAATAAAAATTGTTTATTTTATCGCTAATTACATAATTGTGTAGATTGTATACTGAGATGTGTTAATAGTCAGGCGTAGAGTGATGATTTTACCCGACTGCGGCGAAATCCAAAGGAGAGTTATGTCTTTGATCTGTATTTACGCATGTTCATTCGTATACCGCTCGAAACTACTCAACGGTGTAACTGAGGTACCAAAAGAAATAACAATAAAGCAGAAAAATGTTAGGTATAATAGATACCTTTATTAGTTTATATACACGGTAAGTAATTTAGTATTAGAAACAACGTAAAATAAATAGCAAAAGTGTGAGAAAATGCAATTCGATATTTCCATTCTTGGGCGTTTCGCCAAATGATTTGCCAATAAAGGTAAAATGTATCCTATGCCCACAGTTGCCAAGTTTTTGGCCAGGAAAGGTGCTTAAATTTGTTACAATAGCCCTTAATACAAAAAATTACATTCCACAAGTAATAATTTCCTATTTGAGGGACCTTGACTAGTATTGAATCCAGGATTTTGGGTTAGAAGAAGAGAATCTTAAAGGTTGCATCTTAATTGAAGATATGCTTTTTCAAGATAAACATTTAAAGCCATTTGGTTTGTGACGAAAAAATGCATTTGAATACTTTTCCCAACGAATCAATTTCAATGGTAGAGCCTGATTACGATTCCTATATCGGCTGACTTGATCAAGGCAAGTGCCTCGATCTCCCAGAAGATCGGCGTGAAGTAGCTAATAGAGCTGTGTTTCGTACAGTGAGTTAGAGAGCCGAAAGTCTAAGCCTCTCTCTCTTACCTTTCTTTACTTAAAGTTGTCTTAGATTTTCGCGATTATTACTCATTGAAATAAAACTATTTTAAATGGATTTAAGTTGCGTATATTAACTATTTTTATCATTCTGACGTTCTATTTTTATATCAGCACTTTCCAGCGTTTGTCATGGGTACACACGCTGTAAAGTGCAAGTTTTATTTCTTTCCTCACTTCTTATTCATTTTTATTCATCTAATTTCTTTTAAAGCTGGTGACTCTGGTGACACATTTGTGACTTTGGTGTTGCACATAAGCGGCGATGATTATTTAACATCATATGTCCCGCCTGCTCGTTTGCCAGCTATTTTTATATATTAAAAAAAATGTATTTCGATATTACCTTGAATTAATGCAGGATAAAATTAGATCCGTATATAATTGCAATATTCTTTATTGAAGTAAAAAATCTCATTGAAATTTGTCCAAACTTATCTCTTTTTTCTCAGGAGTTAATTAAATAATTTAAAGTTATGACTTTAATGTAATAATGATCTTGGAATTAATTTCGATTTGACATATCTTAAATACAGGATGTGTGATTTTAATCTAAGGCGAGTTTTACATTTGTAAGTTTTGCTCTCAGAGTTTCATGAAGATTTACATGAGTTATTTCTCATAGCTTTACATCTCACATCGAAAGAAAAAATATAAGAAATCTGTCAATAATATTTTTAACTATAGATATCTTATCTTACGTAGATACTTTATACTATTAGATGATAATTACACTTATAAGTTTTGCTCTCAAACTTTCATAACGATTTACATGAGTTGTTTCTCATTGCTTTACACCTGAAAGAATTTACGGTCAGTGCCTTATTTTTGACATTCGCAGCTTTCGTAATTACTTACGACGTATCTGTTGCTAGGTTAGAGTTATTTTATATCGCTCTCGAAAGTAAAACTTACAAATGCAATTCTCGCCTAATGTTATGTTTAGAATTTTAAATGTTTTTTAAACGTAGACATAATATCAAAGAGCATAATATCAAGTAACAACTTCAACTAACGCGTAGTTGTAAGAAATTAAATTGAAATGTTCAATTACAATTTGACCTTGTAGAGTTGATTTGCGTTTTTTAACACATCTCGAGAGTCAAGAATATCTACTGTTTGACATTTGATCGAGTCTAAATTGAGTTATCAATAAAGTAATTAGCTCACTTATCGATATCTTATGTACCGCGAAATAGATTAAGAGATTATTGATAATTGGATGCTGATAAGCAATAATGTGTTAACCCGCAAAAAGTCAAAATTGGAGATATTGATGTGATAGTGCGTCACGTATTTAAGATAATTCAAAAATAATCATCAAAAGTCAATAAGTACGGAAAAAGTATATAAATTTAATCTTTCGAATATTTAAATGTGTTCCATAATTCGCAATTTACACAATAATCTCGTAAATTTTGAAACTTATTATTAGACAAAACTTTTTATTAAACCATTTTGCTTTTAATTCATTATACCTTCAAAACAGATGAGAAAAGATGGATATATACTTCTTAAAACAGATTTATTAAGCATAGGAAAGATGTCAAACATCTTTAAACGCCCTTTTCTCAAAATGAAATCCGTGTGGCTTGATATAGTATTGCTTATCAGCGTTTAATTGTACCATATTTAGGTAACCTTAAAATTAAAAGCAGTTAAAAAAGCTACTACTTCAATTTAGATAAACGTTACAAACACGTCTTAAATGTCAAATTTTATTATGATGTTTAGACTTTACCGTTGAGGACATAGAGTATACCAAAGACAAAACACAAACATAACACACACATTCAAACAGTTCTAAACATCTGGGTCAGTGGGTTAAAAAAACGTTATGTTTTTATGGTCCAGGCATGTATAATATTTCACCATACAATTCTTATGGCTTACCAGATTTAGATATATATGATATCGCTAGAATCCATTTCCGTTTGTACCTACAGCCACGGGTATTCAAAATCCTCGCTTTTAGTGCTTCTATTACGATTAAGATAATTTTCGATACACCGGTAGTCTTCCATCCATTAAGAGAAAGACAACCTTCCAACTAGTGGACTAAAGTGCAAAAAAAGATGAAGGTTGCCAAACTCGATTTACAGACAACCTAGTATAAAATATTCTAGCACAAATTATAAAGAGACCAGACCCAAGATAAACTGGGAGGCGATTATTATGAAGAACAAAAAAGAGTCTTAAATTCTTTGTCTGGCATCACCTCTAGCGTATGGAAATTTGTCAAAAATACCAATCAAGAATTAGCATAACTCCTACTAGGGATTCAGGCTCGTTGGGGTCCATACAAGCTTATCAAATGCGTGTTCAACGTGACACCACGCGTCTACATTCAAAGGGCGTGCCTCGTTTTCAGTACCCCTAATATTTGTTAGTTCTTGACAACGTAATTTTCGATTGATAGTCTTTTAGATATTGACTAGCCGCGACTCTTGTGGCAAGAAGAGGCGGAAGCTAGAGGCGCTGCCGTTTAATGTATGCAAAATTAATCAAGAAATACCATATTCGAAGATGACAATATCGAGAATTATTACAACTCCTATTAGAGGTACTCGTAATAAAAAAATACCGATAAAAAATTACTATATCGAAAGTTATCACAACTTAAAGGTACAGGCTCGTAGTAGTCCATGAAAGCTTGTCAAACGCGTGTTATACATGACAGATTACGCGTACCCCACAACGCGCAGTCCCGTACATGGCTTGTCATTATCTGTGGTGACGAACATAATTGTAAATGTTTATTTATGTAGGTTTTTTGTCAAGTTACATTGGAATGGATGTTAGTTTACCAGTAGTCTTACTTGGTGCCATAAGAATAAATAAATAAATAAACGCATCACACTCAACGGCCCCCATTAAGATCGCTTGACCTTGTGTTGCGGTTCCGGAAACACTCACAACACAAACACAAACACCCAGACCACGACAGACATCAGACATTTGCCTTGAATGGGGATCGAACCCGCGACCGTTAACGCTTGAGTCAGTTGCAGTGACCACTGCGTCATTGTGTCTGTCAAGAATGTTATGGAAGACTAGCTGCCCCTCGCGGTTTTACTCAAGTTTATGGTTACTGCTCCGCTTCTATGAGTTGTAGCGTGACATAATATAGCCTTATCAATAAATAAATAAGTTATCCAACGCAATAATAATCGATCGAATCGAATCAGTAGTTTCAGAGATTTTTTACATACAAACTTAGAAATAAATTGTAGCTCTTTGTAATATTAGATTATCAGATTCACCCGGTTACACAAATATTTTATTTTGGTACTTTGAGTAGCAGGGTAAAGTATTATGGCCTATATTTGGTAATGTTTTAATATTAGTGAATTCAAACAAACAAATTCTAGCTTTAAATATTGTTATAGGTATAGATTGTATAGTGTGTTTATTTATTTATTATTAACCAACGTTTTTCTATATGAATAAGTAATTCAAATTAAGATTTTATTAAAATAATATCGATCGTATGATTTAAAAAAATATGGATCAAAAACAATTAATAAATCGAAGATAAAATATTAAATAACAAGTTCAGTGGTCATTGAAAAAAATGAGAATATTTTAAACATTATTTTATTAATTTGACTTAAACTCCCCTATCAATCACCACAGGCTTTTGACGGAGTATATGGGGGCTGAGTAAGGGTGGATGGGGTTAATGGGGAAAGTCCTGAAAGCGGGCTGGTGATACGCAATTGGGGCGACGTAGGGCTGGTAGTTGATTCCAGGAGCAACAGCCACTGGGACGGGGTAAACCGCTTTCAACTGCTGCAACTGCTGTAAAGCAGCTTGTTCAGCGCTAAGGGCTTCCGCAGCAGCTGACTTAACCTCAACAGCTTCTTTCTCGTCTGCTACTGGTTTCTCTTCAGCTTTCTCACCTTCGGCCTTTACGACTTCCGCTGATTTTACAGCTTCTTTCTCTTCGGAAGCTTTAACTTCGGAAACGGCCTCGCTTTTGACGGCAGCTTTGTCGTCGCTGGAAGCAGAGTCGATGACAACTCCGGGAGCAACAGCTGAGGCAGCTGCGATTCCAGGGATGACGGGAACTACGCCGGGGAAAGCATAGGTCTTAGCGAAAGCGTCAGCATTGCTAGCGACTGAGGCGTCGATCCTAGCTTCAGCGACTTGGACGTCGTTCACCGCCTGCCATTTCTTCTCCTCAGCAGCCCAGAAGGCTTCCTCGTTTTTCTCCTTGACTAAGTCGTTGGCTTCGACAACTCCTTCGTTTTGGTTTTCGACGGCTTGCTCGGCTAATTCTCTGGCTTGGTCGGCGACGAAACGAGCCTGGTCTTCAGCTTTTACCTGTGGAAATATCAGTGTTAGCATATTCACTTTCTTATTATTATTATTGCTGACGTTGTCGGATACTGCTTTGTTGTTCTTATGGGTCATAGCTTAATATTATGTAGTCCTTAACTTTTCTTATTTCACAGATATATTAATTTGACTGATAGGCGCTATCAAACAAATTCTTCAGCCTTTTAAAAATCTAAATGATATATTATTATATTATATATTAACAATATCTTTGACCAACAACAAGACTAGGGTATTTAATGAATAGGTGTATTGATCATCATTAGTATAATGACATCCACCAGCGGTACTCACCTGAGCATCGATAGCAGCTGCCTGTATGTCGCCAGCGGGCACGGTGGGGGCTACAGCGATCGCTGGTATCGGTATCGCTGCCAAAGGTATCGGCGCAATGTATGATGGGGCTGCTGCCGCGCAAGCGAAAAGGGCGGATAAAACCTGTAATGAAAATGGGATAGATTAGAAGATTATTAGGGAAGTTCCTAGTTATTTGGTCTCTCTAAACTTTAGGCCTAGCTGTATCACTGAATTCCAAAACGGAGGACATTCTTAATTCGTCAGGGATTTTTCTATGTTCACCGATTACTTGAAAATTAACCAAATTGGTTTAATTTATTTTTTGTTTAAAATTTTTTTGGTCGTTATTACAATCACATAGATGATACTATAATGATACTTTTAGTAGGAAAATTATTCTAGTCTAAATGGTTACTGGCTTGCCTTCAGCGATTGCGGAGGTCAGATGGTAATTGATCTGTCTAATCAGTACTTGTCAAAATCTGGACTAGAATAGAAAGCACACCTTTGTATAACCGGGAAAAATGTAAGGTAGATGATGTTCTTTCTAGTTTGAAAGAGTATATTCTCCGATTGGTCATATAGAATTTTTATCAAAATCGATGTAGTATTTTTGTTATTATAACTAAATTAGTTAATCTTTCAAGTCAACTCTTCTACCTTCTTTGATTTGATCTGCGATGTTTTTAATTCTTAGTTAGCTCCTATTTTTTACAGCACGACATTATATAGCCTATAAATTAATTATATAATTAAGCTTCTAGTATTTTTTTAATCGATTAACAATGTCAAATAAACAAATATTTAATCTTTATAATATATAATACTAGCTGTGGTTATTCCTTAACACCTATGAGTCATAGCGTGATGTAATATAGCCTACCTTCCTCAATAAATGGGCTATCCAACGCAAAAAATTAATCAGTAGTTTCCGAGATTATTCCTTATTACAAACTTACCAGACAAATTTTACCTCTTTATAATATTAGTATAGATATCAATCAAGATAATGAATATTTCTCATACAGATACGATCGTTTTACATTTGTAATATAAAAACTTCTGATTTATAATATTATATAAGAGAAGGAAAAATTATCATAGTAATGCTTATGGTAATTTTCATTTCTTAAGGTTAAGGAAATAAACAAAATAAGTGTTCTAGTTAAAAACCAGTTTGTTAATAACTTGCGATGTTGAAATATATGGTGTAGCTCGTGACTTTACTCACAGAGGATGTATACCCAAAAGTGATAATGCTTTATTTTAAATAAATAAATAAATAACGCATCACACTCAACGGCCCCCATTAAGATCTCATGACCTTGTGTCGAGGGTCCGGAAACACACACAACACTAACACAAACACCCAGACCACGACAAACATCTGTATGGCCAATACACACGTTTGCCGTGAACGGGGATCGAACCCGCGACCGTTAGCGCTTTAGTCAGTTGCAGTGACCATTGCACCAACGCGTATGTCATTTTGTGGTTGTGTTGGTTGTTTTTGTTTGAGTTTGGTAAGTTTGTATCTAGTAGGCTAATTAGGTGGCCTAGTGTTGAGATGTTAATTCTATAAGAGACACAACGATGCTTTTATAGCTACATCAGAGGAGCTGTTTTTTAAAAAAAAAAAAATTATTAAATTTTAAAGAGTTATCTTTTTACGGCCATATTATGGGTACTTAAAACGAAGAAATTAATAGGTTTAGAGATGGTTTAGGCTTAGAAAATATATTAAAATAGATTTAGTAATTTATAATTATAAATAAATTATATAAATTTATTTCTTTCATTACCCATTGCCTTTCTCTTGCTAATTGTTTACGTCAATTTTTTATTTTATTTAATATTTTAGTTTAGGCAAATTTCATTTTAAATTTTAGCTTTAAAATAGTGTATACAATCATCTGTGACAGATTGCTATTTAAATGAATGTTGATATTTAAATGCGAAATACTAAAATTAATAGCTTAATAAAAAGGGCTGTCAGTTTTACATCTAATAACTTACACATACTACTATATAAAGTTGGAGAGTTTGTTTGTTTGAACGACCTAATCTTTGGAACCATTAAATTAAAAAAAATGGCGTCAGATGGTTCGTTTATTAAGGTTATAGGCGATATTACATCACGCTACGACTAATAGAAGCGAAGCCGAAATCATTGAGGGGGTGAAACCGTCTGAGACATTCAGTATTTATATCCATAGTATCCGTACTAATAAATTATAAATGCAAAAGTATCTCTGTCTGTCTGTTTGTTACATTTTTACGCCAAAACCGCTGAATCAATTTTGATGATTTTTTTGTGTTTTTTTTAAATTTTTGTATGAATTTAATACCTAAAACATGAAGAGATGAAAAACGGGGTGAAAGTTTGTACGCAGACGAAGTTGCGGGAACCAATTAATTCATACATACATCTATATTTATATTTTGAAGAGGTACAATTTGTTTGTAAGTTTGTATGTAGGGGGTAATCTCTGAAACTACTGATCCGATCTGAAAAACTATTTTTTTTTAATAACGCATCACACTCAACGGCTCCCATTAAGATCTCATGGTCTTGTGTCGAGAGTCCGGAAACACACACAACACTATCACAGACACCCAGAGCACGACAAAGATCCGTATGGCCTATACAGACGTTTGCCGTGAGCGGGGATCGAACCCGCGACCGTTAGTCAGTCAGTTGCAGTGACCACTACGCCAACGTGTCTGTCGAATTTTTGCATTAGATATCTCGTTTATTGAGGCATAGGCTATATTACATCACGCTACGATTCAGGAGCGCAGCGTATGTCGAGTGAAACCGCGATGGAAGCTAGCTACACACATAAAGAGAAGTAATAAATATCGGAATGTGATTATTATTCAAGTACTGATAAGCCAAGTGGGCATATTACAAGTTCTGTGGGCGACTGGTTCAGTGATTAACAATTATAATGCGGTATGCGGTAACGAAGGTCGTCGGTACGAATCTTGTTATAATAATAATTAGCAAAACTTTAACACTTTGATGATTCGTAAAGCTTGGGAACGATTTAATGGTAAACTTGTTACTGCTCCGTTGCACGGGTTGTAGGGTGATGTAATATAGCCTATAAAATTCTTAAATATTTTCTTTCAATCGAACGCGTTGGTTCGAAGAATAGTGCGTTCAAACTAACAAAATTATCAGTTTTGTATATTATTGTAGATATCCATTACAGTCGACTTATTATAAACGATATTTTCCTTATGAATTATTATAAAGTGAACATTTTCTTAGAACGATTATGTTACTAAACAATTTTTAAAATGAAAGTGTATTTAAAAATTGTATAGTAATTTTTCTTGCGGATTCACTAGTTAATGTACATTTTATTATATAGCATGACCGTCTTAAACTTATCTTTCTGGTCGGTAACACGCCCGCCCCCTACTGGCAGTGAACTGTATTTATAACCTTTCCGCAAATGAAAATATTATATTGACAAATTTTTTTCGCTGTCGGGTGAATGGTATTGCATCATATAAGGTTATTAGTACATTGTTGATATAAAAAATCATAAAAATCTAAGCTATCTTATAATTGTGAGTAGACGGCTTAACCCGACAGACGGAACGACCACTCTGACTTAATGAATGCGGATCAGCAATGGGTGAAAATAAGAACTTAATATTATTTGGTGTTGTTTCAAAAATGTTTAAAGTCATCTAATTGTAAACCGAACCCGAATTGTTAATGCTTCAATCACTTTATATTTAATAATAATATTGAATATATTTTGAGTTTGAGCTTAGCGCCTCAAAATTCCATTTTGAATGAGAGAGGAAACAGCCTGTAAATGTCTCACTCTTGACTAAAGCCTCCATTAATACTCCCCCCGACCCATGCAGGTTTCCCCACGATGTTTTCCTTCACCGAGAAAAATACGAATTTCACCGCTTAAAATTTCACATGGTTTAACCCGGCTTGCTCACGGTCATTGGTTGACATGTCCTATTCACTGAGTAACTGAGTCATTGCCTCTCCCCTCCCCATATTAGGATCTGTAACCCAGGGTAGGTTCCACCAGCAAATGAAACTTGTTACATCTGAATGCCAGTACGTGTGGTGAATGAGTTTAATTAGAGACACGAATAACGTTTTTATTTCGCACTACATGGCAATATAGGAAATGATTAATGCATCAATTGATTAATACATACATAGATATGAAGATTTATGTATAAATGTTAAATAAAGAATTATAATATTGTATAAAATAAATAGACAGTAGACAAATAAAATTGCGATTTCGCTATGAGCAATAATAATATTAAATATTATATTAAAACCATAGATGAGCAAGTATATACATATATGTACATACTTTACAAATATATATATATATATATATATATATATATATATATATATATATATATATATATATATATATATATATATATATATATATATATATATATATATATATATATATATATATATATATATGATATATATATAATAGATTTTCATTAAAATAATATTAACACACAAATATAAAATCAAATTATATTATACTTTATTGGAGTTCTTTAAAATACTTTTTCGCAAAAAACAAGAATTATTTAAGTAAACGGAAAGTGTAGAAAGTGTGTAATTAGTAGAACTTAAAAAATGACAACGAGAAAAATAGATTTATTATATTCAAGAATTAAGTTTCAAAATTCATTCTTGAATATTTTGTAAAAGAAAAGATTATATGGACGCTGATAAGCAATACTGTGTCAAGCCACACCGACTTCATTTTGAGAAAATGGCGTCTAAAGATGTCAAGCCTATTCTTAATAAATTAGTTTGAAGACGTATATATTCATCTTTTCTTTTCTATTTTGATAAAATGTATATCGAATCACAAGCAGATAGATTTATTTAATATGTTATCTAATAATAAGGTTTTAAATATTTGAAATTATTTTATAAATTGCAAAATATGGAACGCACCTGAAATTCGACTTGAAATTGTTTTGAATAATGTTAAATAGGTGACGTAGTATCAAAATACATCAATATCTTAAAATTTGACTTTTTGTGGGTTAACACATTATTGCTTATCAGCATCCATATATTAAACTATTTACATCTTAATTAATACAAAAAAAAGGATTATATTTTACAAAACATTGTATATATTATATTCAAGTAAATAAAAAAGTTTAAAAATATATATATATTTATTCTGTTTTAAAACCTAAATTACTGAACCGAGTTTGATCAAAATCTATAAGACAAATACATATTTATTTTCAAATAAATAAAGATTTTTTAAATCGAATAATAAATTATGGAATTCTTAAGAAAAGAACATCACTAAGAAATAATATACGAAGAGTTAAGAGCCTTCTTAAAAACGAAAAAAAAAACTGTAAGAATGTAACATAATTCATATTGTAAAGACTAAAATAAAGTTTAATCAAAAGGGCTTCAAGAGCAAAATACGTAATTTCGTTAACTTGAATGACATGCTTATTGCTGTTAATTCGATTTTCAAACCAAACAACTAAAAAAATTATACGGGACGAGTATAATAGGAGTATAAGAGGAGAGTATAACCTTTCAAACAAAAAAAATAACCAAATCGGTCAAGCCGTTTTTGAGTAATCTATGAACGTATAAGTAAGTCTCCGACGAATTGAGAACCTACTTCTATTAGAAGTCGGTTAAAATGGTAATGTGATAAAATACTTTTTTTTTCCTTTAATACCTCATTCGTGCGTAATGGCGGACAATTTGAGACAAGGAAAACACAAGGGCTTTACAAGCACGTGTCGATTCAATAAATAAACTAAATTCGACGCGTGCAGAATCTTGGACTATAAAAAAATTGAAAAAATATATATAATACACTAAATTTGTAATTAATGAAACAAATTCTCAAAGATGTCACTCGGGATGTACTAAAAATATTTAACAAAATACAATCACAAATTCAGTTATAGTTTACTAAAAATTGGATATATTAAATTATTTAAAAAATAAAAAAATATATTATTAAAAATAATAATCTTTTAGAAATTGTAAATACATACATATGTAAAATATAAAATAAAATAAAATTTCCAATTATTTATATAATAAATAAAAGTAAATATAATAATTCAACACTTCAATTAATTTTTAATAATTTAATCAGTATATGGCAACTAAAATTGTTCATATAGAATAATTTAAAATAATTAATATAAAATTTAATAATTAATATAATTTAATAAAAGAAAATAACTCTATAACAGATGAAAAATTCAAAAGAAAATTATATCAATCAAAAACCGATCAGTGACAAGTTACCAAATTTCCCGAACTTTCCACAGATAAAATCACACAAAGGAATTTATTAAGTAAAAAAAACTAACCAGAACTCTCATCTTGATGTCTCGAAGGCTACTGATTGCTCTCATCTCGGCACAAAGCGTTTTTATATTCCGTCTATACTATGGAATATAGAACAGGCTGAATACTGGATTTCTCTATAAGATAATAAAAAAAAAGAAATAAAACGTCAACCGCCCGAGGGCGGGATGAATGCAGGAAGCGCGCGCTTTTTGACAGCTGATGGAAGCCATATTTGATTGTGGTTTCGTGTGGCGCCATGCCGCATACATAGATTTTTACGCTGATTTGTGTGTAGTTATGACTGACTTTTTAAATTTTAAAAATCTGTGTCTATTTTCAATTTTGACTTTTTAGATGTCGTGACGTGAAATGAAGTGAATAAAGAACCGCAAGCCTTACCTTCTTCTCCATTCCTTTCCGTTTTTCCTATTTCCTTTCATTAATTATTCCTTTTTAAGCTGGCAACGCATTTATGGGCCCTCTGATTCTACAAATGTCCACGTGTGGGGGTGATGACTTAACATCAGACGTCTCTCGTTTGCACGGTACTATAACAAAAGGCATACCCATCAAAATCCCAAATAATTATTCTGTTAAAAATCTGCTATTGTATAAAAGATAAAAATTAAAAATATAAGATTTTGTTATCTTCATGAATGTTTCATTCATAAAAACTTTAATAAAAATTAAAAAAAAAAAAACTTTAAAACGTGTCAAAATGTAATTGATATGTTCGAACTTAAACATAATCTCGTTTCGAAAAATTCGTTTTGTTTTTTTCTCATTTTAAAATTATACTTTAACTTTATTGATTTGTGTCTATATGTAAACAAGACAATTTTAACTTTTCTTAAATAATCTAAGGCAGTTTGTATGGATGTCTCGTCTTTACCGCTAATTTTAAAAACTGATTATACTTATGATTTTTATCTGTGATTTGATGTGTCTGTATCAAAGAAAGTCTGAAAAGATATCGTAGATCAATGAATGTTTAAATTAAAAAAAGCGACTTCTTTTTTTTATAACTAAAATACAATTTATTTAATTTACTGAATGAAAGTTAAACAATTTTAAACAAGAATGCAATACAGTTTAATATATGTAAAATTTATTGTTTTACTGCAGTAAGTACTAAAAGTATCTTTGTCGAAAGTAATATAACATTTATTATATCGTTTAGTTGTTAATTCTCATTTAAATGTGCGAATTTTTACGTATTAATTAAAAACTTTTAGCCATAAAGGTGCTCAATTCTCCTGCTTGGTTTTTATCGGATTTTGATCAAAACATAAAAAGTTAACTGAAAGTATTTTAGTTTATGAAAATAGCTATCAAACGAGCTGGCTGAATTCATATTTAATATAACGGGTCTTATCGCGATAACTAATTGTGGTAATACCTTTTTATTGCCCGACTTTTGACGACTCAGAGCGACTCAGAGTCAGCTCGTTACCACGACGAATGTAACTTTGTCGAAACGTCGGGCAATAAAAGGTGTTACTACCATTAGTTATCGCGATAAGACCCTTTATATTAAATATGAATAGTATAAATCGCGAAAGTTAAAAAATATATAATTTCAGTACAATGTTTCTTGTTACAATCAGGTACAGCTAACCCGCGAAACAGTCATACAATCTACGCTGTTTCATCGTTGTGATTATAAGAAGAAAATGTTTTTTTTCTAATAATGAAATTTTAATTTAAGATTTAAATTTACGTATGTATATCTATTTCTGCTCTTCACGGTTTCACTCGCGTTTATGGTTATGGCATCGCATCTCTGTGTCATATCGTGATATAAAGTGGCCTATAACCTTCTCAATAAACGGACTATCCAGCGCAAAAAGAATTTTTGAAATCGGATAAGTCGCTTCAGAGATTACCCCATACATACTAATTTATAAACAAATTTTACAATATGATTTTTATTTTATAATGTTAGTATAGATTATTAATGATTTACGAACAGACAAACTGGAGTACAGTATCGAGTATTACGCGGCGTACTTTAAATGGCAAGGTGTAAGGTTTTTATGTACGTTATAGATTTCGATAATGTCAACCAGATTCTTAGCATAGTTGTCACAATCTCGCCTCTGTTGCTTTTTTTTACTTTCGTCGGCAAAGGAATTATTGTATGGTGATTCAATTTCAAAAAATAATTTTAAAAAGGTGTTAGCTTTTTAATAACCTCATGATGTTAATTACGAAATCATTAAAACTGATACTAAAAAATGAAAATTTAAACATTCTTTAATGTCAAAATTATTTAGCTATCAAACGAGTGACAGTCATTTTTACAGATTTTCTAATAAATATCATATGTGTGTTTCTAATTTGGTGTGTGATTATAATTAAGAACAATTTAGAATTACGATATTAAAATATTCATTATGCAGCAGATACGATTCGAGCAATTAAAAATTTTACTAAACTTTCCAAAAATATAACTAAGAATCGTCCTTATTGAAGTTATTAAAACAAAATTGAAATTTTTATTTTTTTATTATTACTCTGGGAACTTAATAATATATACAGAAAAAATAAGGATTTTTTTAAATTTATTTTAATATTTAATCTTAAAAAAATCCTGTGAAACGCGTATATATTTTATATTTAATAATATGTTTCATTGAAAATCAATTATCAAAAAAATTGCACACTCAAAATGTCCAATTAACGAGAAAAGTAAATACACACAAAAAATATATATTCAATAAAATCAAAAATCTTCCTTTTTCGAAGTCGGTGAGAAAGCGAATCGGCGAGAGTGTGAACAACGCATAAGGATTCGTGACGATGTTTAAAAGTATGTGTTTGTCCTCGCCGAAGGTTTAGTCTCTGGAGATGTGCAGAGTCTGTAGACGTGTTTCGTGCGTCACTTTTGTCGCAAGTCGGTTAATATTGAAAATCTCTGTACCGATGGTGATGGAGGTAATATTAGTTGTAATTTTTTTTTGATATGTTACTGTGCAGATGCTTTATTAAATGGACGCTGATAAGCAATAATGTGTCAACCTACAAAAAATCAAATTCCGAGATATTGATGTATTTTGATACATCATCATTTATTTAACAATATTTTTAAAAAACCAAGTCATCTAGACTATATAAGTAAGGAAAAAAGTTTCTTAATTTAATGTATCGAATTTCAAGTGAGTTCAATATTTTGAAAATTATACAATAATCTCAACTATTTGAAAACTTATTAGTAGATAGCACATTAAATATATCAATCTGCTTTTAATTAATTATACTTTTTATCAAAATAAAAAAGAAAAGACGAATATATACGTCTTCAAAAAAAATTTTTTAAGAATAGGTTTGACATATTTAGACGCCATTTTCTCAAAATGAAGTCCGTGTGGGTTGACACACTATTGCTTATCGGCGCCCAAATGTGAAATATTGTTAGTTTTTTTTGTTTCCAAAACAAATAGGTGTTAACGTTATGTTTTCTAAACATTTTTATTGATACAAATATGTATTCTAATACTCATGTCGTATTTATTGTGAATAAAAGTAAAATTTTATAATAATAATAATAATAATAACGCATCACACTCAACGGCCCCCATTAAGATCTCATAACCTTGTGTCGGGGGTCCGGAAACACTCACAACACTAACACAAACACCCAGACCACGACAAACATCCGTATGGCCAATACACGCGTTTGCCGTGAGCTGGGATCGAACCCGCGACCGTTAGCGCTTTAGTCAGTTGCAGTGACCATTGCGCCAACGCGTCTGTCGAATATTATTATAGAATATACTTGTGACCTTTCATAATGTAATGTCCGCCAAATAATCTTTAATTCAGAAGCGGATTGAGGGGCAGGGGAGGGTGGTATACGAAGGCAATGATCAGCTAGTCATTATGCCTAAGGCCAGAATTATATTTATTAGTTTTGCTATCAGACTTTCATAAAGATTTACATAAGGTCTTTGTCATTGCTTCTTCTTTCTTCTTTATTTTGTTTTGTGGCTTTTAGTTGTGCCAATTGTGCACATATTATTTCGCCAATATCACGTGGAGTGGCGAAAACACGATGGAGATTGTTCGGTCGGTTGTTCGGTGGTCGAGTATCCAACCTTAATTAAATTTGGAAAACACCTTAAAATAGTGTGATTTGTCATTGCTTTACAACTGAAAGAATTTACTGTCAGTGTCTTTATTTTTTGACAGCCACTTTAGTTTCGTAAGGTTACCTGGATAAGTGTTACCAGCTTAGAGAATTGTTTTATATCGATTACGAGAACAAAACTTACAAATGTAAGTCTCGCCATAAAGAGTTGCATTCGTTTGACCCAAACTCCCTCAAAAATTTGATCTCTTTTTTGAGGGGGAGGGGGGACCTCAGCAACCCTTCTCCCTATAATTCGCATACCAATACTTCGTTTACACACAAATTCTCAAACACAATTAAATTTCTATTAACCACGTTCCGTATTTCAGGACAAGAACTTAAAGGCTATTTAAAATTAAATTGCGATTAAAATTTTTGTCATTAAGAACACGAATATGTTTTTTTTAAACCCGTCAGCCCTAATTGTAATATGCATTGAGTCGTAAACATCTCCGATGTAGACAGCCTTGAGGTGCAGAAAAAATATTAAAGAAAAAATATGTAGACAAAATTAAATGGACTGTGATACACAATATTATGTCAACACGGACTTCATTTTGAGAAAATGGCGTCTCAACTAAAAGCCATCAAAACAAAAAATTGAATTGAATTGAAAATGGCGTCTAAAGATGTCAAACCTGACGTGATAAATTTTGTTTAAAGAAGCATATATCCATCATTTCTTTAGAAGCATATATCCATCTTTTCTTTTCTATTTCGATAAAATGTATAATGAAGTAAAAGCGGATTAATCTACTAAAAATGTCTAGTAATAAGTTTTACAAATATAATTATTATAAATATATATATTTAAAATAAGATCATTTTATATTTTAAAATATGGAACCCACTGTAATATTCGAAACATTAAATTAAGAATCTTTTTCCCATATTTATTTAGTATAGATTACTTAGCAATTTTTTGAATAATGTTAAATACTCATTATATATTTTAAACTTTCGCGATTTATACTATTAATCTATACTTGTAATAAATTTGTAGAGAGGTCAATTCTGTACATGAAATATATTTTCAAAATAAATATCAGGGGGTGATTAGTGATCGATACTGATGCCAAAAATGCAATCAGTAAAATTTTTGTCTGTCTGTCTGTATGTTCCTTATAGAAACAAAAACTACTCGACGGATTTTAACGAAACTTAGTTCAATTATTCTTCATACTCCTGGGCAGGTTATAGTATACTTTTCATCACGTTACAATCAATAGGAGCAGAGTAGTGAAGGGAAACTTTGGGAAAACGGGAGACGTTACTCCAATTTTTAAGCTTCCGTCGCGTATGCAGCCTTAATGATTAAAGTTACATAGAAATCATGTATGACAAAAATATTCTACACAAAATTTTCTAAAAAATATCCCGCAACAGCATATGTTTATCTTTTATGGTTGACTCACAATAACACGTGTAACTCCTGATAGCTTAGCAGTTCGGAGCATTCTGATTATATTTGTTTACTCTTACGTTTATAAGACTCTCACTCATCCCTAATTTTAAAAAGTTAACATTATTACCTATTCAATAAAAAAATCATAGAAATTAAGTATTGTGGCATAATATATTATATTTCCCTACCAAAATACGATCTGTCTGTCACATCAAAACCACTGAACCCCGAGGAAGGACATGCGCTACTTTTTTCGAAAAACGACGAAAACGCGGACGAAGTCGCAGGCAAAAGCTAGTATTTAATATAACAGTCAGTTCGTGACCACGATAAATGCAACTTCGTCGAAACGTCGGGCAATAAAAAGTTATTACTACCATTAGTTATCGCGATAAGTTATATTAAATATGAATGTGATGCATTACCGGAACGAAAAATCTGTATACTTCAGGTGTAATTGCAATGCATGCCAGATACAGCTTGTAAATAATAAAAATAACAAGAACTGAATACAAAAATCCATTTAAAAATTGCATTTTTAACGTTTTTGGAGTGTCAAATTTTGTGAGATTATAGTAATATGAAGTATAAGGTAATAATAAAAACAGGCCAAGCGTGAGTCGGGTTTGTGTGGTGCGGAAGCTCGACGCCCAAGTACAAAGCTCACTTGACCAGTTTTTATTCGTACTTAATATATATTCCACTTAAATATTCATTAACTAAGGAAAACCATTTGAAAAATCCCATTTTTTTTTCTCTAATTACCGGTTTCATGTAAAATATATTGATATCTAAATTACGTTTAGCAATAAATGGTCTAATTAAATACATATACATGGTGTTCATTAAAATAACTAGCCATTTATGTTAATATTTATTAGAAAGAAAAAATAGTTAATTATTCTTAAGTTTGGACTTTTTGCTGGCTATGACGACTAATATTTCAAAATTAAGAGATTTAAAATAATAATCCAAATTCAAAACCAAACTACTAAATCAATTTTGATGAAAATTCAATTATATGGAGCATCATTAATGGAGCATCGATCGAAACCGTTTTCAAGTAATCGGTGAACATACATAAAAAAGTCCTTAAAAAATTTAGTTAAAAAATAAAATACAAAATAAACCTTATAAGAAAAATCGTTTACAAAACATTTCATTTCAATAGTATGGAATTTTTTAGTAAAAACTTTTTCAAATATTTGAGATTATTATATAAATTGTAAAATACGGAACGCCCTTGAAATTTGAAATAATAAATTAAGGAACTTTTCAATTGAAATTTTTTGAATAATTTTAAATAGATGACGCAGTATCAGAATACATCAATATCTCCGAATTTGAGTTTTTGTGGGTTGACACATTATTGCTTATCAGCGTCCATATAAGAACATAGAAATACAACGGACATCTCGGAAGTAAAGCAGATTTACTTTTATATGACCTTAACCCCACGGTCGTTGACCGCGTCGGATGCGCCGTGACGTAGCTCGACCAGCTGTTCGTAAAGAGATTTGAATGCTGATGAGCAATAATGTGTCAACCCACAAAAAGCCGATTCGAATATTGATGTATTCTGATGATGCGTCACGTATTAAACGTTATTCAAAAATTAATCAAGTAATCTAAGCTAAATAAGTACGGAAAAAAGTTTCTCAACTTAATGTTTCGAATATTAAAGTGTGCTCAATAATTTGCAGTATGCAGTAATCTAACATATTTGGAAAAAAATATTATTAGATAAAACTTTTTATTATTTCTATCTGCGTTTAATTCATTTCACCTTTTATCAAAATAGAAAAGAGAAAATGGATAAAAATACGACTTCAAACAAATTGGTTAACAATAGGTTTGACATCTTTAAAGGGCATTTTCTCAAAATGAAGTCCGTGTGGCTTGACATAGTATTGCTTATCAGCGTTCATATGATCTTGACCTTACGGTCGGTGAACGCGTCGGATGCGCCGTGACGCAGCTCGGCTAGCTCGTAAAGCGAGAATTACACTTGTAAGTTTTGCTCTAAGACTTTCAATAAAGATTTACATACGTGATTTCTCATTGCTTTACACCTCAGTCAGTCAGTACTATATTTTTGACAATTACAGCTTTCGTAACTTCTTACGACGTATCTGTCACTAAGTTACAGAGTTGTTTTATTTTGCTCTCGAGTGTTTCTACTTAGTCAGTCAGTAACGGTTGTCTTTTATATGTACATATTATCTATGTTCAAACATTTTTATGAAAATTTATATATTAATTTCTTTTATTTATTTGAAAAGGTTAATTTTGGCAAGATGATTTTTTGCATGCGAAGGCATTATTTTAGGGAATACTATTTTTTGCTCGTGTTAATGTAGATTTTGTTTTAAAAAAATGCGCATATTTACATAAAATAGATTATGACCATCTATATAAATATACCTTTCAAATAGTATCATAATTTGTCATAGGTTTAGTAGTTCCGGAAATTCTTTCGCACAAAATTCTCTCTATGACGGAAAATCCTATGAAAATGTATCAAAGTTTTATGACTTGCATTGGGAACATTTTATTAACAAATCCATTCAAGATAAATAACGCCTGATACCATTTAATAGCAATCCTACAATTGGCGTGTTGCAATTATTAATTAGTTATTTCGTTGCGATGTTTTGTGAGAGTATACACAAGATTGCTCGTGACTTTCGTGAGTTAATGTAGATTTTAATTTAACGTATTTGAATATACATAAAAAATATATTATAACCATCTACAATAATGTGTCTTTCAAGTGATACTATAATTTTTGAAATAGCTTCAGTGATTTCGGAGTTTACTTCGCACGTACAACATTCGCTTTCTTTTAATTATACATATATAGACAGGTTTTATATCTCTTTTCTATATATTTTGAAGAGCATAAGTATTTGAAGAGTTATACTTTTTTAATCGACTTCAAAAAAGTAGAACACAGTACCCTTTGTTCACCTTTATGTTTTTTTTTTCTAATTAAGACTCTTAAATAATGTGGTCTGTTATCTAAAAGTCTTGTTTTTTTTTTTTGTAGTGATTAATTTAATGCAGGTATTAACAGGTAAATGTTACTTTAATGTAATAATAAGACCAAAGTACCCATAATTCAAATGTCACTAGAATAATGTAACCATATATTGTAATTTTTACATTTTATAATAAAAAAAAATATTTTTAGGATACGTTTGATTGTGGAGAGTTTCCCATTTACACAATTAGCTGCCCCTCGCGTTGCTCCTATGAGTCTTAGCTTGAATTGATGTAGCCTATAATTGGACGCTGATACGCAATACTGTGTCAAGCCACACGGACTTCATTTTGAGAAAAAGGCGTCTGAAGATGATCTTATCTGAATCAATTCGATTGAAGACGTATATAACCATTTTTTCTTTTCGATTTTGATAAAAGTTATTATGAATGAAAAGCAGATTGATATATATTTAATGTCTTACCTAACAATAAGTTTAAAAAATATTTCAGATTGTTGTATAAATTTCAAAATATAGAACGCCCTTGAAATTGGAGACATTAAATCAAAAAACTTTTTTCCGTACTTACTTAGTTCAGATGACTTTAAATTATTATAATGTTATATAGGTGACGCATTATCAAAATACATCAATATCTCCGAATTTGACGTTTTGTGGGTTGACACATTATAGCATCCAATTATCCTTAATAAACAGGCTATCCAACGCAAAAAGAATTTTTCAAATCGGTCTAGTCGTTTCAGAGTCTGTTTAATGCAAACAAATAATTAAATCTTTATAATAGTAGCAGAGATGACTATTTTTTTTTTTCATTCGGAAGGATGTATTTTCAATTTGGTCATCATAGAATTTTCAATAAAATCGGTTCAATAATTTGTTTCTAGTTTGGTTTTAAAATCAAAATATTTGGAATAACATTATGAATCAAGTTAATTAAGTATTTTAATTTTGAAAGTCATATCCCATGTTTTAACGCTTGCATATTATGGAAAATGTCCGTTATGTGTTTCATTTTGTATTTTATATTGTCCGACGTTTGTCCAAATAATGCGGACCCTACATCAGACGGGCATCGAAGCCGCAACACACGCATAATAGACAAATAATATCACGCAACATGATTGATCGCCCGTTATAACGTAATTACCGTAAACGTAGACCTACATAACATTAGTATAGTGTTCATATTTTATATAACGGACCTTATCGCGATAACTAAGAGAAATAATACCTTTTTCTAGTTCCCGGCGTTTCGACGAAGTTGCATCCCTCGTGGTCACGGTCTGACCACGACAGATGCAACTTCGAAATAATATAAATCGCGAAAGTTTAAAATATATAATTTGTCTACTATTTTTTAAATAGTAAGTAGCTATTGCTCTCGACTTTGCTCGCGTTAATGTGATTTTTGTTTTAGGATGATACCTGTATATATATGAATATAAAATATAGCCTAATAACGTTTAATATAATGTACCTTTTAAATGGTACCATAATTAACCGACTTAATAAAAAGGAAAAGGTTCAATTCGTTGATGGCTTCTTGTATCCATGTTCGCCGATTACTCGAGAATAAATTGACCGATTTGGTTAATTCTTGCTTTGTTTGTAAGAGTATACTTCTGTGTTGGTCTCGTAGAATTTGTTTTTATTAAAATCGGTTCAGTAGTTTTGTATTTAAATAACTCAAATAAGTATGTGTTCCATGTAAACAAAATTACTTATTTTGCACTTGTAATCGGTTCATTTTTTTAAATTTTTAAATCTTTTTCTTGAATCAGTCTGCTTTTTTATGAAAGCCGCATTAAAATCCGTTTCGTAGTTTAAAAGATGTGAGCGTACAGACGGCGCGAAGTAACTTTGTTTTATACTAGGCACAGATAGACTAGCTGTACCCTTGCGTTGCGATACCAACAAAAATAAATAGATATTTTGAGATAGGAACCTTCATGAGCGTTCCCAGAACACCCTACCAAAGTTTCATCAAAATCCGATCAATGGTTTCGGAACGCATAGAGGACAAACATGCAAATTGATAAATTGATTTTTATTTATAACAAATTGGGCATTCAATAAATCACTTACCAATATATAAGGAAATAACAAAGAAATAAAAATTAAAAAGACGTTTCCGCGGAGGAAGAAATTTTTTTTTTTCTAACTCGAAAACTATGCAGCTCCGGATTACAACACGCGACCTCTAGATTATTATCCGTATCCACCATATACTAGGCCAGTATGTGTAAGATAAAAATAATGTATTTTGTGCAATATAATATTGTTTGCGCATGTACAGCTTTGCTCGCGTTGAATTCTTTTCCAGATTAATTTTACCCTATATGTTAAAGATTTTTTTTTTCAGAAATCTTATACTCTATAGTTAAAACCATATCACTACTGTTTTTTGGATTAACTCTTTTATTATTAAGACTCTTATAAAGTACAAATGTTAAATGAGAACTGTTAAAAAGATTATATTACTTGAAAAATTAAAGTGAAGTAACAGCCTGTAAACATCCTACTGTTGGCAAAAAGTCTCCTCTCGTATTAGGAAGAAGAATTAGTAATCCACCACTCTGCTTCATTGCGGGTTGGCGGACATGTATCAGAATTTCTCTCGGCACATGCGGGCTACCTCACCATGTTTTCCTTCACCGTAGAGCTCGAGATGAATTTAAACACAAATTTAACACTTGAAATCTCAGCGGATTTAGAACCCGCGATCATTGGTTGAGATCTACATATTCTAATCCCTAGACTATCTCTGTATATTACGTGTAATTTTGTATAAAATATTGAAAAAAAAAATTGCAGCATAGGATGAAGTTATTTTTAAATTACAGACCGACACATAAATTAATTTATATGTGTGTATAAATTTCGATAATATGTTGCCGGAAATAAATAGCTTTATTGGCGTTTAATAAAAAACAAATCAAAGTTCGTGTTGAAATTGAATAACTAATTTGTATCTATACTGATATTATAAAGCTGAAGAGTATGTTTGTTTGAACGCGCTAATCTCAGGAGCTACTGGTTCGAATTGTTTTTTTATTTGTGTTAGATAATTTATTTATTGAGGAAGGCTATAGTCTATATGACATCACGCTACGACTCATAGCAGCGAAACAGTAATCATAAACGCGAGTGAAATCGTAAGGGACAGCTAGTAATATTGTAGTAATAGTTATATAGTTCGTTTGTATAAATAATTGATTTTAAAAAAATATTTTCTTTTTATCAATACGAGTATCTCGTTCACATAATTTTACAATAAGCAATTTAATGTTTTCCTATTCATGAAAAATCTATATAATATATTCTTTTTTCTATACAAATATTATAAAGAGAAAACTTTTATATTTTTGTATATATATTTATAACGAATAAAATTAAAAAATGCTGGACGTATCGCGGTACAACATTTTTTTGCGTTTGAAAAGACATAAGCTGCTTTTAATCCTGAAAAATTGCAACTGTGGAATGCGATGTAAGCTGGAGCGCGATATAACCGACTTCACGCGGACGAAGTCAATTAATGTGTTTATATTTTGATTAAGATGTTATACTTATGACTATTTTTAAATGACTCTTTAGAAACCTTTTCAAGTTCAAATTGATACATAAAAAGTTAATTTACCTAGATAAAAAAGTTTTGTTTACTAGCTGCCTCACACGTTTATGACCATCGCTTCGCCTATATGAGCCGAAAAGTGATGTAATATAGCCTTTAAACTTCCTCAGTAAAAATGCAAAAAATATTTTTCAAATCGGATCTGTAGTTTCAGATATTACCCCTTATCGTATATAAGGTATCGTATATAATAAACAAAACAACAAATTTTACGTCTTTATAATATTAGATAATGATTGCTCTACTTTTTTCAAATAAAATATTTTTAATATACTATAAAAAATTAAATAAGTTACAAGCAATAGTTTAATTTTACTTATAGTGTAAATGTAACATTTATTCTGCTTTGTTTGAATAGTATAATTGTTTACATGTTAAGTCAGTAATAAATTAAAACCCACGCACGCAAAACCGTGGGCTTGAAGTAGTTAAAACAAAACAATTTAATTAAAAAAAAGAACCTTTATTAAGTTATTCAACAGTAATTTATAGCTCAATTCCTTAACGTTGTTTGAAAGTTAACTTGATTTTTTTTTTACTGTAAAAATATCGATACTAAAATGTTAGCGCTTTAAAGTCACAATGTTACCGAGAAAAGCTCCGGCCGACCTTGGTATAGTTATTTATTATCTATATTAACTACATGACTCGTGGTATTAAATATCTCATTTACCGGATAAAAAACCCACTGTAATGGTAAAAGGCACTTCCTTAGTGCCAGAGTAAATATAATTTTATTAGGTTTTTTATCATCGGTCGATTTAATTCAACGATCTATTTTTTTTTTATTGAACATATCAAGGTCTTTTATAGTTCCGCTTTTGTTGTGCGTTATTAATTACGTTTTCTGTTTTAGCGTATTATTTTGAAATGTCAAGTTGACATTACGAATTAAGTACATGCATTTTAACATTGTGACATTTTAATGATCTGAGAAATAGAATGTCGTGTGAATTTCTTGTTTAAATTATTATTTAGGTGTTGCAATTCTACATTATGATTTTTTTTTATTATACGTTGTTGTTGGTTGGTATGAATAAGGAAACAAAGGTGAAAATTATAAGTTAATTCGTTTATTCACACATCCTCGCCTTCAATATGCTCTGTACAATTTTTTTTTACATTTAAATTACGTTCCGAACATGAGTATTAAGATTTTTGGCTACATATCTATCACAGTTTACCATCCGTGTCCGTGCGCGAGTCCGTAGGCACCGTGCGCGGCGTACGCGACGGGCGCGTGCACTATCGGCGCAGGGTGCGTCTGGGAGAGGGAAGAGGACGCGACGGAGTGGCTACCGGCGATGGCGGCGACGCCGTGACCGGCCAGCAGGGGAGCGGCAAGACCGTGACCGGCGATACCGTGACCAGCGATCAGGGGAGCGGCGAGGCCGTGTCCGGCAATACCGTGGCCAGCGAGTAAGGGAGCGGCGATACCGTGACCGGCGTAGCCGTGGGCACCGTATGCAGCAACTGGTGCGACGTGACCGGCGAGCTGGCGAGCTACAACGGGAGCGACACCGGCGGCGGCACCGTCAACCTGAGCCTGGGCGGTCTGGGCGGCGTCAACAGCCTGCCATGCGTGGTCTTCAGCGGCGTTCACGGCTTGACCCTGGATTTCGGCAGCCTGGTCGTGGTATTCGCGGGCTGCGTCAACGGCGGCGCGGGCGTGGTCGCTGGCTTCTACGTGGGCGTCGATGGCGGCACCCTGGATGTCACCTGGGGGGATGGTGGG
The DNA here is from genome assembly GCA_037950945.1 of Hypolimnas misippus. Classification (NCBI taxonomy): domain Eukaryota; kingdom Metazoa; phylum Arthropoda; class Insecta; order Lepidoptera; family Nymphalidae; genus Hypolimnas; species Hypolimnas misippus. Next base: position 1,765,689 of record JBBEEQ010000008.1, on the reverse strand, counting down.
CGCAGCAGCGTGGGCAACCGCAAGGGGAGCGGCTACAGCTAAGGGAGCGGCGTGGGCCAGACCCAAAGCGCCGTGGGCTACGGCCAGACCAGCTCCATGGCCGAGGAGGCCGTGGGCATAGGGGGAGCCATGGGCCAGCAGGGCGCCGGAGGGCGCGGCTGCGGCGCAGGCGAGGACGGCGGCGGCAACAATCTGCGAAAATAAATTCACATTATCGACAATCCGATTAGGCACAGCACTAGATAAGGCACCGCACTGGTCACGTTACACAATGCACCCAATGGCCGGTTCAACTAACCAGAACTCTCATCGTGCACTTCTGTGGTAGACTGCTCGAAGGCTACTGATTGATCTCATTTCGTCGCTGGCCGTTTTTATACTAGCCGGCCGCGTGGTGTGAAACGGAGCGCGCTTGAAAAAAGTAAGTGGTCGCTCTCAAGGGCGGGAAGGGTACAGGAAGCGCGGTAATTTTGACAGATACGCGTTCGAATTTTGAACCGGGCCTCGGGCTTAGTTGCCAGTATGATTAACTTTTTTTTTCTATTTTGGCGTGCATCGATTTAATTGTATACATCAAAATCGTTGCGTAAGTGATCCCGATGGGATTACAGCATTAGTCGATTCACCGTTATGTCGGATAATGTGAGAACATCGATATGGATATGCTCGGTTCATGCAAGTATAATCGTCGCTTGTTAGAATCGATTTACATGTTATTAACTCATGGATCAGGTTTTATGGGAAGTGACAAACGTAATGTATCCTTTGACCCACATCGTCTTAGATGGTTAAAGGTTGGTTATACAATTCATGTGTTTATTATTATTTTCGATGTTGTTTTTATAAAATTCTAGATATTGCTCGCGGCTTTGTTCGCGTTAATGTCGAAAATAGTACGCATATATGCATAAAATAAAGGTTATTACCATCTAGAATAATGGTACCTTTTCAAATGGTATCATAATTTTTAAAATTAGTTCTGTGATTTTGGAGTTAACTTCGCGTTTTCAAAATTCGCTCTTTTTATTATAAAACTATAAGTGCAATAAGAAATTACAATTAATTTTGTTTTATGTATATGTATATATGTTTCTGATATCGTGAAATCGATTGAGGTTGTTTTTCAAAGGAATTCAGCAACGTTCATACATATGTGTGTTGAAATAATTTTATCTTGTGCAGTAAATTTTTATTATACTTGACTGAAAAAAATTGTTTGTAGGCCTCGATTCCTTTTTTAGTCCAGGCTTTAGTCATACTTCCAAATCCGGTAAATACCCCTACGAGGTAAAAAATATTATCCATAAGATAGGCTCTTAAAAAGGTTTCATGACCTCTCTTTAAGGGTGTATCTTGTAGATGAAATGTAACTATATCAATTTCCTTTAAAATGTTGAAAATTTATGGGACTGTTGTATCCAGCTGTATTTATTTATCTTATTTCAATTATTTAATGAGGAATTATTCTGTTTTTAACCAACTTCCGAAAAAGGACGTTCTCAATTTGTCTTTTTTATGTATGTTCAACGATTATTCTAAAATAATCTGCTGCAGCGATTTGGTGGATTCTTTTCTAGTTTGAAAGCGTATTCTTTTCTATTGTTCCTGTAAAATTTTCATCAAAATCGGCTTAGTAGTTAGGTTTTAAAATCAAAATTACCGAAATAAGTTTGTCATTCGAGTGAACGAATTATTGCTTTGAAGTTCGTTTCCCATTTTTAAATAGTCTCGTTTCTAAATTTATCCGAAAAAGTCATATAATAACTATAAAGGTTTGTAATATCTAGGTCACGATAACATTCTAATTGTAAACCTAAATCAACTTTCAGTTTTAGGGCGTTACACTAAATACATTATCAATACCAACTCCCCGGAAACCTAGTTCAACAATTACTAAACACGAGACCAGCCTATGGTACCTAGGATACCTAGCTATAACACAAGTGGACCAGCCTAGGATATCTAGGTGCAAGTATCAAATATCTGCGTAATAAGTTTACAACTGAGAACATTGAGTTGCGCGGAAGTGATATCGATTGTATTGTTGTTAATTTAGCTGTACTAGTTACGCCTGTGACTTTTGTGTGTCGATTTTGATGTAGGGTTTTTATGATTGTTTGTGAAATTGATAGTCTTTGAGTTGCTACATTATATATGAATGCTGATAAGCAATAATGTGTCAACCCACAAAAAGTCAATTTCGGAGATATTGATGTATTTTGATACTGCATCACATATTTAACATTATTAAAAAATTCAAGTCATATAAACTAAATAAGTGCGGAAAAAAGTCTCTTAATTAATTGTTTCGATTTCCAAGTTCGCGTTCCATATTTTATAATTTACACAATAATCTCAAATATTTGATTAACTTTTTATTAGATAATATATTAAATATATAATTCTGCTTTTAATTCATTATACCTTTTATCAAAATAGAAAAGAAAAGATGAATATATATTTCTTCAAACATATTTGTTAATAATAAGTTTGACATCTTTAGACGCCATTTTCTCAAAATGTCCGTGTGGCTTGACACAGTATTGCTTATCAGCGTTCATATATACAAGGGAAAGCGATTAATTATAATTGGTTCATAAATTAAAATTCATTCTATTACATTTTTTGATTCATATTTATTTTCTTTTATTTATTTTTATAAGAATAACTAAAACTTAAAAAAATATATCAACTTCAATAGTAATAAGTAATTTAACGTACGTAGATGATTACTAAATTACTATTTCGATTGCGATGAAATTTCTATGCGACTTATCTGGAAGCATATAAAGAATTATGCTTCCAGATTGGTCATGGGAGTTGCTTGTCAGCTTAAAAAGAAGATTTTAAAAGATATGGGAAGTACAAGTAGTGGGGGAAGGCGCTAGGCTTGGATTTTTGTGTAATTACGATACAGGGTTATAAGGCATTAATGAGTCCCGTTGAGTGTGAAATTAAGTGTTAGAGATATCAATGCCGATGAAAACATACCACATATCGCACACTTTGCATTATTGTGACTGAATACAAAATTTGTGTGTAACGAGTTGGCTAAATTAGTAATAAAAATTTAGTTACAAATAATTCTAGTAGTAGTAGTAACAGCCTGTACATATCCCACTGCTGGGAAAAAGCCTCCTCTCCTATTAAGGAGAGGGTTTTAGAGCTTAATCCACAACACTGCTCCACTGCGGGTTGGCGGATATACATGTGTTAGAATTTCTCCCGGCACATGCAGGTTTCCTCACGATGTTTTCCTCCACCGCCGAGCTCGAGATGAATTTAAACACAAATTTAGCAATTGAAAAATCAGCTGTGCTACACGGGGCTTGAACGCGCGATCATCGGTTGAGATCGACGTGTTCTAACCATTAGCCCGTCTCGGCTCCAAATAATTCTGTGCCTTTTAATTAATTATTCATCATCATCATCATAAGTAAATGATCTAGCATTTTTCCGGGTTATACGAGAATATGCTTATTATTCTAGTCCAGATATTGACGAGTTACTGATTTTTACTCAGAGCGATTGCCATCTGACCTCCGCAACCCCTGAGGGTAAGCCAGTAATCATTTAGGCTAGAATAATTTGTCTACTAAGAGTACGAGTAATCATTTGCCTAGTAAGAGTAATGATCATTAATGATATAATTAATGATTTTGAAAAAAAAAACTATTCTATCAACATTTTAAGACATTAAAAAACTAAATAAAGTCCCGAATTGTAGTGTAAACCTTTTTAAGCAGTTTATAGCCAAATTTGTGTGATTTTTTGAATCCGGTCACTTCAATACTAAGCTTGCGATGTCACTTCCATAACACTCACAGTTCTACACAAGTAACTTTATACCCAACGCAATCATTTCGAAACATAGGATAATGGACTCTAATTTGATAGCACTTTGGCCTAGTATTGCGTAAACGGTAAACAATGACTGATACATTATTAAAACATCACATATAAATGTATACCATATCCCTTTAAACGTAAGATTGAAAATCGTTTAAAATATAATGCTCTATTTTCTACCACAGGGCATATGAAGGATTTTAAAGCGTATATCGTTTTCGTTATGGGTCAATTTTGTGTGGTTCAAATCTGTTATAGTTTAGGTCAAAGGATTGACCAAATAAACGTGACCCGTGTATGTCGATTGTATGTCTGTCTGTGCGTCACGATTTTTATTGTGACATTCGCTTTGATGGGACGATAGGTGTGTTGTGGTATTCGGTTTTTAATTCGAAATGGCCTAGTGGTTTCGAACCCTGGCTAGCACATAAAAATGTTTCGATTTTGAACTACGCTCATAGAATAATCTAAAATATTTGAAAATTTTAGACATCTTTAGACGCCATTTTCTCGGAATGAAGTCCGTGTGGCTTGACACAGTATTGCTTATCAGCGTCCAATTTATTTTTTTTATGATTCAATATAATTCGATTGATAATTTCTCATGCCTAATTCTTATAGAAGTACGCCATATTTCTCGGCTTAATAAGACAATTAAAGAAAACTAGACTATACAGATATACATTTCAAAATGGCGACCTTCCAAAACTCAACAAGCACCTACAGCCTCGACCTCTCAATTTTGAGCCGTCCATTACACCGTGATAATGAATTACCACGGTGTATCATTAACTGTTTAAAATTACAAACGCGTCTCGAAGACGATTGTGTAATAGTGTGCGAAAAAAAAATAACAATTATATCTACTTTTGTAATTTTTCTTATGCTTTTTTGTTTTACAGTTTTCAGCATTGTTCGGAATTTTATGTAAATGCATCTTATCTACGTATGTGCGATTATGATCTTGTTTCTATAGTGAAGTCTAGTTTTTAGATAATTAAATTATTTGAAAATAATTAAGATTTAAAAAACAGAGCCAACTTTAAAAGCAAAATACACAATTTCGTTTTTTTGGACGACGTACTATTTACAGTTATTTTGAATTGAAAACTAAACTACTGAGCCGATTTTGATAAAAATTCTACGAGACCTTGTTATCATATATGTAAAGTAATTGTTTAAAACATGAGTGTAATGTACTAAAGAGTGTATTTGAAACCATCGCATACGCGTTGAAGTCTTTTACTAGTGAAATAATTCCTATACGTACTAGGTACAATATTTTTATAATATAGTTATTCGACATAAGATTGAACACGTTCTTTTTCATTAATATCTATACGTTTATATTGAAAACATCTTTTTTTTTAAAGTTTGTTTAAGTTTTTTTACTTTTAAATATCGATTTTGCTAACGCTGTGTATAATATCCAACACATGCACAGTTTCTATCTATTCTATAGTTATAATTTGTTTTTGTTTTTTATATTTATACGTTAATAGCGACTCCCGGCTTCGCACTGGTGCAGTATTGTTGTTACGACATCGAATGTTTGAAATTTTCGATTTTTCACTATAATAATATACATGTACAATATATATAAACCTTCCTCGTTACACTCTATTTATTGACGAAAACCGCATTAAAATCCGTTCCGTAGCTTAAAAGATCTAAGCGTACAGACGGCGGGAAGCGACTTTGTATTATACTATGTGAAGAAATGAGAGATTGGTTCTACATTTTTGTTATACCTATGTATACCTAAATCTAAATATAGCTGAAGAGTGTGTTTGTTTGTTTGAACGCGCTAATCTCAGGAACGACTGATTCCAATTGAAAAAATCTTTTTGTGTTAGATAGTTCATTTGTCGAATAAGGCTATATATTTAATAATAAAATAAATAATTTTAATTTATTTTATAAGGCGTTGAATAGGTATTTAAAAATCATTTTTAGGTTTCTAATATCATTTATCAGGATTACCGTTTATAACGGTATAAATATATATATATAGTATAAATGGTTAGTAAAGATTCTCTATGGCCTCGTCTTGTCTTTGATTTTTCAATTAATTACTTCTGCTTATTCCAGAATTATAAGTAGTCTATGTTTTTTCTCAGGCTCTAGACTGCCTCTGTTCCAAATTTCATTTTAATCGATTCAGTAGTCTAGACGTGATTGGTTAACACACAGACAGAGTTACTAGCGCATTTATAATATTAGTAACGATTTGGATTTAAATTTTAAAAATTATAACGATGTAAATTAATCAAGGTATCCGGTTAAATGTGTTGGCATGTGTTACTATATTTATTGTTGTTATTTTCAAATTTGTTAAATAAAAAACATATATGTTTACTTATAATTTTATGCAAAATGTATTGCTACTGCATTTTAGACGTAAAATAACAAAACATAATATCTTTATCTAATTATAATTATATTATAATTTATGGATAACATAAATTAATATCGCGTATAGAAATTCCTGTTTGTTCGTACGTTATGCGTTACCGTACCATTACACAGATTGCGAAAAACTTGGCCAATTTTTTATTTTCACTTGCGAAAAGTCTATAGGCATAGTATAATGAACACACAAATTTTGAAAATATTTTTTTTGTATACAAAAATACAGGTGTTCATTTATGGATGTTGTTATCGAATTTTTTACCTGAAAAAGGGTAATTTAAGCTATAATAATATTATAAAGAGGTAAAATTTGTTTGTGAGTTTGTATGTAGGGGATAATCGCGGAAACATCTGATACAACTTAAAAAAATATTTTTGCGTTATATGATCCCTTTATTGAGGGAATTTATGTATACAGGCTATATTATATCACGCTGTTATTCATAGGAACGATGATGTAACCTATTATATTTAAACACATTATTTACTAGAAAAACACTTTATTCTCAATCATTACTTAGATGACACTAACTTTTATTCTACCCTACATTAACATAACTTTTATGATAAAAGCTAAGTAAGTTTAAGGTACATTATAAATACAAACCAAACATATTCTTTATCAAAATATCATATCTTCACACACATATATATATAACATAACCATAAACTTGAGTGAAACTGTTGTCCCTCACAGTATTATGTAAAGTAAAATTTGTTTGTAAGTTTTTATGTAGAAGGTGATCTTTAAAACTACTGAATTAATTTAAAAAAATGCGTTATATAGGTCGTTTACTTAGGAAGGTAATAGGCTATATTACATCACGCTACGACTCAAAGGTGCGTGGTCACTGCAACTGAGTAAAGCGCTAACGGTCGCGGGTTCGATCCAAGCTCACGGCTAATTTCTCTATTGGCCATACGGATGTTTGTATTAGTGTGGGTGTTTGTTTTAGTGTTGTGTGTGTTTCCGGACCCCCGACACAAGGTCACGAGATTAATTGGGGCTGTTGAGTGTGATGCGTTTATTTATTTATTTATAAATGCGACTGAAACCGCGAGGGCCAGCTAGTTAACTACAGACAGACAAAACGACACTAATTAATCTAATACATTATAGATATGAATTACAAAAGTAACAGGCCCAAGTAAAATGGTCAGTAGTTCGAATTCCGAGTCGTGGCCAAGTGACCTTTGCAGTGTATTATTACCTGAGTAACGAAATGTAGGGTACGGCGAAGTTACAGCGGTTTTATAAGCGGTAGCGTTTTTAAAGCTTTTTTATGTTTGTAAATTTATAAGTTTGTATGTTTGTCAGAAACTGTTAATCCGATTTGAAAAAATCTTTTTGTTATTAGATAGGCCGTTTATTGAGGTTATAGGCTATATTACATCACGCTACAACTCATAGGAGCGAAGGCGAAACAACTAAGGGCAGTCCTCAAAGTATTACACTTATAAACTTTACGCTCATAAAAATTTACATAAGTTGTTTGTCATAAGTTTAAGCACGAAATAAAAGTCAGTGCCTTAATTTTGATACTCACAACATACATAAGGCTACTTAGGTAACTGTTAACAGGTTAAAGGATTGTTTTATATCAATTACGAGGGTAATGTCTCTTAAAAGTATTGTCTTTAAATTCATCTCCAACTCGGCGGTGAAGGAAAACATCACGACGAAACCTGCATGTGCCGGGAGAAATTCTGACACATGTATATCCGTCCCGCAGTGGACACGTTTAATTATATAAGTAATATTTTATTATTTAAATTAAAGAAATGTCTCAACGACTGTCATATTGCCTAATTTAGGGTTCTGCGCAGCGTCATGCGCAAAGTTCAGACCGTCACACTCACGTGAATCGAGGTATACTTTACTTTCTTTTACTTTACGAGAGTAGAACTTGCAAGTGTAATTCTCTCAAAAAAATCGCTCACAAACCCACCGTGCTCTGTAAACTATGAACAGCAATTACATTAGACGTTATATTTATTTTATGTGCTCTGCGCCGAGCCGACAATTGTTACACTAGTACTGAGGTATTTTTATTATTTACTTTTTAAATTGTTATCGTTAAGGTTGGAACGTAATGAGGTTTTATAACGCTGCGTTATGCGGATGGAATGTGGACACGCCTTAATTTTTTTTCTATAAAATATAATATATATAATAAATATTTGTAGGTATTGTTTTTTAAATAATTTAGAATTAAAGGAAATTAATTTCAGTCTTGCTTTTACCTCGGGGCGAGTGGTCTAACATTAGGTAGCAGGTCCAGACCCCGCTTGAATCACGACCTAGACTTATGTCAAAAAGAACCGCAATCGAATGGGGATGCTTTTCGGTTTGATGACATGTAAACCAGTAGCACTTTTCCCATATTGTTCTTCCCGTTAGGTCCTGCCCCCACCGGTGATATGTCGCAATTCATCGCAAAAAGAAATATAAATTAAAATAAAATAAATTGTTTATTGCTTTAACAACATAAAAAAATGTATTATAAAATAAAAAGAGAATAAAAAACAATTGGAACGTAAACTTAACATAGCAGGATTTAAAATAACCAATAGGATTTTTTTACCATTAGCGAAAACTTTGCAATTGATTCAGGCTGTATAACTCATATAACGAATAACGTGTCTATATTACATAATACTGAAGGCTCTCAAATTAACATAAAAACCGCAAAAATGTATCGTATAATTAATTCAAATAATAACGTGAAATAATATGTAACAACATTAGTGAAGAATGAAATGCAAATACCACTCTATATACTTATAATAAAATCTGAAAGAAATATTTATTCTAGAAAAAGATGATGAGAGAATTATGTTTTATTAAAAACATCTACAAAGTAACAATTAAAATCTCCCAACTTACGCATTACATCGATGCTAATAAGCAATACTGTGTCAAGCCACATGGACTGACGATTTTGAGAAAATGACGTTTAAAAATATTGAGTTCACTTCTATTAAGAATCTTATTTCCGTACTTATTAAGTTTAGAAAACTTGAAAATTAAAATGTTAAATGCATGACGCATTTTTAGAATACAATATCTCCGAACTCAACTTTTTGTGGGTTGACACATTATTGTTTATCAGCATCCAATTAAGGTCTTTAAAATAGGGTGTTCATATAATCTAACACGTCACATAGTCCATAAATAATCAGACTTTTAAAAACTTTATTCGCTTATCTTTCGATACACTTAAATTTACAGTTAGTGTATTATTGCTTATCAACATCCACATTTAGTATGAATTATTGACTACTAACTGAATAGTTAAACTAGACCAACATTACAAGGCGAACTTAGCGTATATCTTAATATTTTTACGCAATCCTATTCTAGATTTAATAATATAATGTAGGCAAATTCATACAATTAAAATTAAATTTGGCAATTGTTTATTCACATACTTAACACGCTCTTGACCTCGATGTTAGTTTTTTTTTTAATAACGAGGGTAAGGCTGTAATCCAGGTATATAGATGGGTTCTGTATCAATTATATTTTGTGACATAAAAATATTTATGTTAAAAAAATAAATGTAAAAAAATTATATAGAATTCTGCCATCTGCGAGCTATTATGGTGTGCGCTACAAAAACCTTTAAAGTTACACGTACATAATGTATAATGGAAATTTAACTTGATTAAAGGTCTCTCATAGAAACTCTCTCTGTCTGTTACGTCTTCACTACTAAACCGCAGAAACAATTTTGATGAATTTTGTTATAAAGTAAATAAGTAAAGTAACAGCCTGTATATGTCCCACTGCTGGACAAGGCCTCCTCTTCTATTAAGGAGAAGGTTAAGAGCTTAATCCACCATGCTGTTCCATTGCGGGTCGGATATACACGTGTCAGAATTTCTCCCGGCACATGCAGGTTTCCTCACGATGTTTTCCTTTACCGCCGAGTTCAAGATGAATTTAAGCACAAATTTAGCACTTGAAAAATCAGCGGTGCTGGCCGGGGTTTGAACCCACGATCATCAGTAAAGATCGAAGTATTCTAACTAGGCCATCTCGGCTCGAATTTTGTTATAAAAAGTATTCGAAATATTAATTCATCGCAGATGTAGTCGCGGACGCTATTTAGTAATATATTATTTCATACAAACATCTTACTTTATATAAACAAAGATATTATTAACAAATCCAATAGTCATTCTGTAACGTTAACCTCTAACCTTTGTCCCCATCAGATAGAGTCTAATTAATCAGATAACAAAAATAATAATAATTTTATTGCTTATTGTTATTTTGCCGACAGTACAGTGTAACCTATTGTCTAGTCAGGATGGACACACGCGCAGATTACATCAAGCAAAAACGATTGAATTTTTTTTTAATAAAAATGAACCGACTTCAAAAACTAATTTTACAGGTACGAATAAATTAAAAGGAATAAAAATATTTTTTTTCTGCAACACTCTGTAGTCAGTGAGAAGTAAAACTTTTAACGTGTTATTTCAAAGAAAAAGTAATTCAAAATCGGTCCACAATTGACGGAGTAATCAGTGTACATTCACTCAAAAAAAAAAATGAAAAAAGACCACGACGTATTTAGAACCTCCCTTTTTGGAAGTGGGTTAAAAACAATACTTATTCATATCATATATTATTATTCTCATTATTTTTAATAAAATTAAAGTGTCTCTTTGTAATTTCAAATTAAGCTTTTTACGAAATGAAAGTATATACGATACTTACATCAACATATCAATTTTAAAAATATTTTGTCTGTTTGTCTGCTTGTTGTGGCTAATCTCTGAAACGTCTGGACTTTTACAGGACTTTCAATTACAGATAGCTAATGTTATAAGGAGTAACTTAGACTGTTTTAATTTTTAAAATTTTAATATTTCACTAGCTAGTTCTTCAATAGCTTTTGCACGCAGATTCGCCTCGTTGGATGATTCCGTTTCTCCACCCTAACGTATACATATATGTATATTCGTTTATTAATTTTCTACCGATCAGCCCGTCGACTACGTACAGTCAATAACACGATTAATTTAATTTTGGTGTAATATGATTTTTGTTTAAGCATTAATAAAAACATTTTGGTTTATCATGTTTAACGAAATTTTAATAAAATATATTTAATACCCTATTTAAAATTTTCAATGTAAGTTTATATGTGGAGGTTAACTCTAAAATTATTGATCAGAATTTAAAAAATCTTTTTGCGTTAATTGGTCCGTTTATTGGGGAAATTTATAGGCTATATTAAATCACGCTACGACTCACAGGAGCGAAGCAGTGAACATAAACGTGAGTGAAAACGTGAGGGGCAGCTAGTTCAGTTCATCGACTTCACCTGTTTCATGTATAAGTCGTGGCGTGATATAATATACCCTTCAATAAACGGGCTATCCACGCAAAAAAAAATTTCATGCTGGATAAGTAGTTTCAGAAATTATCCCCTTCAACAAACTTACAAACAAATTTAACCTCTTACAGATAACATTAACCAAGTTTACCGTCAAACAGTTCCGGTCTAGTAGCAATTACTGGAGAAACTGGTTACATGTAACTGTAGGTTAAAATTATTAATAATAAACTTGCCTTAGTATAACTAAAATATAAACTGTCTTACTACAAAAAATTTAAAGGTACGTTAAACGCTTGTCTATAAAATCCTGTACTACAAATCCGTTTTTAACATATGCTTAAAACCTATTTTAGCTGTCAAATGTGACGTGTGATATTTAATTTTTGTTTATAATTTTACACGCAGTGTCGCAATTTCGACAATATTTTAAACAATACTTATTGCCTTACTACAAAAGATTTAAACAGACGTTCAACGCGTGTTTAAAAAAATCCATACTACAAATCCGCGTCTAAAGACAGTTTTGAGTTAAACATGCTTTAGATATAGATTAAACTCACTTAAACGTAACGTATGTTACGTTTAAGTGAGTTTAATACATGTTTAGAACCTATTTTAACTGTCAAATGTAACGTGTAACATTTTATCCATAAGTTTTTATACGAGTTTATTCGCTGTTAAGCAATTTAGATAATATTTTAAACAATGTGTAATTTTTAAACACTGTTTAGCTAGACACGCGTTCAACATGGTTTTTAAGCGTCTTTTGTAGTATGACAGTTAATTTTTAAACACTGTTTAGCTAGACACGTGTTGTACATGGTTTTATTTCATATTTTGTAGTAAAGCACATAAAGTTTAAACGTAAATACTTGCATTGAAGTAGCCGTAGAACGTTAATATTAACTAGTTGCCTCTCGCGTTTATAGTTACTGCTTCGCCTGTCAGTAGTAGCGTGACGTAATATAGCCTATAAGCAAATTGGATTAGAATTTTCAGAAAATGAGAGAGAATGAAGAGTAGAGAGTCTACATACAAACTTATACGAGATTTTACCTATTATATTACCTATTATATTTATAAAATTAGTATAGATTTCAATTAATTTATATAAATGAAAATCAATTCATGTATATATATATATATATATATATATATATATATATATATATATATAATGATTGATATATATATATATATATACAGATAGTACCACCTGATGTTAAGTGGTCACTATCGCCCATGGACATCTGCAACACCAGGGATGTTGCGGGTGCGTTGCCGGCAATCATGGATTATGATGTACATCTTTTTAATATCTTTACTAATGTTATAAAGCTGAAGGGTTGTTTGTTTGATTTGGTTAATTATTAATTTGTATTTGTGTACGTTAAATAAATACAGTATAGGGCAACACTGTACAGGGCAACACTGTGTCACTTACGATATAATCTCTGTAACGATAAGTCGAAATTATTATGTATACTGTGTGTGAGGATTAGAGAAAAGTACAAATTAAATGTTATTATTATTTATTAATACAGAGAAGATATTACAAGGAACTGCTGGTTCAAAGAAATTTTTTGTGTTAGATAATCTAGGCAATAACCATAAACGCAATGTAACTAAGAGAGATTGCTAGTGGCTTATGAATCAATTTAAAAAAGTATAAATATCGGAATCAATAAATTCTTAGTTTTTCCATGTGATCCAACTCTCTTTTGTATATAATTTCGTTTTTATTTACTATCTGGACGCTGATAAGCAATACTGTGTCAAGCCACACGGACTTCATTTTGAGAAAATGGCGTCTAAAGATGTCCAACATATTCTTAACACATCTGTTTGAAGAAGCATATATCCATCTTTTCTTTTCTATTCTGATAAAAAGTATAATTAATTAATAGCAGATAGGCTAGTAATGAGTTTTATCTAATTAAATGTTTTTCGAATATATAAAATTATTGCATAATTCAAAACATGGAACTCATTTCAATATTCTAAATATTTGATTAAGAAACTTTTTTTCGTACTTATTTAGTTCAGATGACTTGAAAAATTAATGTATAATGTTAAATACGAAATGCATTATCAGAGTACATAAATATTTTCAAATTTGACTTTTTGTGGGTTGATACATTATTGCTTATCAGCATCCATCCATACATACATTTATTATGATTCAAGTCAATCTAATTTAGTCACAATTTTATTATGAAGCAAAATTAAATTGTTTGATAATTTAGTTGTGAATTAATTAAGTTTCTAAAAGAAAAAAAAATGCTAATGACGAGTTTTGTAATTTTCTTCTTTGCGAGTCATTAACATAAAAACCGTTATGTGTAAAACTGTGTAAATTCAAGAAGCCTATGTGTACATACGTAATTTGTGTGTATGTGTGCTTAGTCAGAACATTGTAATTCCATTGTTTACTATATCTGAGCTAGATTTTGATCGAGCCGCGTCACGCCTTACGCCATTCACTTGTCGCGGCTTAAGTCAAAGGCGGCGGCGGATTATTCCGAATGTATAAAAACGCTACCGCTTAAGCGAGAATTCTACTTGTAAGTTTTGCTATCAGACTTTCATATAGATTCACATAACATAAGTTGTTTGTCATTGCTTTACCACTGAAGGAATTTACTGTCAGTCCCTTTAATTTTGACAGTAGCAACATTAATTACAGAGTTGTTTTATGTCAATTACGAGATTAAAAGTTAGAAATGTAATTCTCGCCTTATGACAAAATATGAAGTTATTCCAATTTTTTCATGTCGAGGTTGAGGAAGATTTTTTTTTTAATTTATTGCTCTTAATAAAAACCAGGTTAATGTACAATTTTCAATAATAAGTTATTATTTATTTAATAAAACAGTATTGATTTGTTTATTTACATAATTGCAGTTTTATAGTAATGTAATAATAAAATAGGCAGTCAGAAAGTGTCGATATAAAATTAAAAAAAAAAAAACAATAAAATAATAGTGAAATAATAAATATTAAAATAGATTGGAGATATTCTGACACATGTATATCCGCCGACCCGTAGTGGAGCAGCGTGGTGGATTAAGCTCCACCTTCTCCTTAATAGGAGAGGAGGCTTTTATAGGCTGTTACTTTACTTTATTAAATATTAAAATCCTTAATTCTCGATGTTCTTAACCTCCGTCAAATTAACGAGACGATGTCGCTAACTCGTAAGATTTTAGAGAACATCGCTACATTCGACTGAAATGGATTTCATTTAAAAAATTATACTGTCTTATACATGTTCACTTCATTACTTTGATTCGCTCATTTTTTACACCGCAATAGAACACGTACAGCATTTCTGTTTTGTGGTTAAATGGATTCTGAAATTGCGGCTTTGCCCACGTCGATTTTGGCTTTGTATTAATTGTTATATGTACATAAAACAAGTTGGTACAACGTTTATAATTGAAAAACCGCCGGGCTGACGGTTTGATCTTTGATTTTTTAGATTTGTCTCCTTTCCGAATACCTATTAAAATATTTCGAAAATTCACGAAAATAGAAATTCTGATAAAAAATATAATTTCATACATTTTGTAACACACAATAAATAAGTACAAAGGACTTAAAAGATTTTTGTGTATTGCTACAGAGGCGATACTAAACGCGTCTGCTTATATTAAAGATGTGTTAGTATCATATGATTTTTTTCTCCCTAAATGTCTTCCACGTTAGGAAGAATGGACAAATAGCAAAAAGTCCAATTGTCAATTATATAACAATAGATATGTTATAAGCTCATACATTTTGGTATCCAGAATGACGTTCACTTTGGACGACGCTGCCTAGCAACCAGCTAGAGACTAAGTATGCCAGGCGAGAAGTTGGAAATGTGTACAGATTTTTAACGTTAATCAGCATGAACGATTTTTTTTTGTTAACTTTGTTGGTTTTTATTGTGGGAATGGTTGTTAGTGTACACTGTTTGTTTCACAAATAAAAATTAAATAAAGTTAAAAAAAGAAATTAGGTAAGATATCTAAAGTTATAAAATACTCGCTGTCTCTTGCGGTTTCACTCGCGTTTATGGTTACTGCTACGCTCCTATGAGTCGTATCGTGATGTAATATAGCCTATAACCTTAATGAATAAACTATCTAACACAAAATTAATATTTCAATTCGAACCAGTTGTTCCTGAAATTACCGCGTTCAAACAAACAAGATTTTGTTTCAGATTTATTTTATTAGTATAGATAATTAAAATATTAATGTGTACAAGGAAGTTATCATTATGTTAGTCGATATACTCTTAGTTAAAGGTGGTATACATTAGCTATGTTAGTCACAAACGTTTTCATTGTCTGGTGTAAGTGAAACGCGAAATCACTGGCCACGTCATGTCGAGTCATGTGGGTGGATTGACGCCTCAAGGTATACGCTTTAGCGATTATGGTGCAGTATACATTATGATGGTATACATACACTTTTAAAGATTCTCGTTGTGAATCTATATTATAATCTGTGAATATTATATTAATACGTGAAGCAAGAACTTTGTATCCTCTTTTATCCTCTATATTGTGCAGACGTACAAAATATCGCCCGCTTATCTAAATATAACTCAATGGTGACTGACTGACTGACATAGTGATCTATCAACGCACAGCCCAAACCACTGGACGGATCGGACTGAAATTTGGCATGCAGGTAGATGTTTTGACGTAGGCATCCGCTAAGAAAGGATTTTGATTAATTCTATCCCCAAAGGCTTAAAATAGGGGATGAAAGTTTGTATGAAACTTTTTCGATTTTAAACCGATCAGGCTGAGACTTTGCATGCATAAAGCTACTATGACATAGGCATCATAGATATCGCAGACGAAGTCGCGAGCACCAGCTAGTATAGAGAAGCTTATATAGAGAAGATTTGCATAGTGCTAATTTTTTTTTAAATAAAAATATATATTAAAACAATAAAAGATAACATTACATACACCTTGTATATGTCACACACGTATATGTATATTAAATAAATAAATAAATAAATAAACGTATCACACTCAACGGCCCCCATTAAGATCTTGTGACCTTGTGTCGGGGGTCCGGAAACACTCACAACACTATCACAAACACCCAGACCACGACAAACATCTGTATGGCCAATACACACGTTTGCCGTGAGCGGGGATCGAACCCGCGACCGTTAGCGCTTTAGTCAGGTGCAGTGACCATTGCGCCAACGCGTCTGTCAAAATTATATTGTCTTTTGTTTATTGTTAGTCAGTGTCAAATTGTTTGACCATGTGGCCACTACTAAGGTATACTGAGTTATTAAACATATTTTTAATTTAATTTCATTAAACATAATAAAAGAAATTATTTTTACTAACAGCTTAAACAAAAATCATATTACACAAATTGAAGAATTAAATTAGTCGCGTTTTTGACTGTACATAGTCAAGGGGGATAATCGGAAGAAAGTGAATGTACGAATTACAGTTCTACAAACAGACACGCGATTCCGATTATCCTCCTTAAAGTGCACACTTTGGGGATGGCTTAACGGAATTATCATTGTAGACATCCCAAACATTCCAATATTCATAAAACTCTTAATTATTTGATTTAACTTTACTCCTTTAAACAGTCTTAATTTATTATTTCCTCTCAATCGACATACAAAGAAAAATATTTAAATTTAGAATTAATATGATTATTTAATTGTTATCAAAAATTAAGTACGTCAGTATCCGCTTCCGCTCGTGCCAGCGACCACCTCTCACTAACATTCCTCTGACCACGGCCACCGGACAATGTAATGATATAAGTCGATATAACACAGCCTTGACTGGGGACAGGATCTTGACCAACGTTAATAAACCTTTTTAAATGATTAAAAAAATGAGGTTTTGTATTCGACTCGTGTGTATAATGTACATATAATAAATGAAAATAAAAAAAAAAACCGTTTATTTCTTACAGTTACAGTTCAATTGTTTCTTAGTATTAGTGTGATTTTTTTCCTATTTTAGTTTGTTTGTATTAAAAATATTATTGTTATATAAAAATGTTAGTAATTAATGTTGTTATTATTATTTTTGGTAATCGAATTGTATTCTGTAAGAACCCGTGTACGTTTCGTTTCTATAAATGCTCAAATAAAAATTTGAAAACCCCTGGCACAAACAACCTAAAAACAAACAAACCTTTAAAGAGTAGAGAAAGGAGTTCATGATCTTGAAATGACTCGACTTTGGTAGAACATGACTAAGAAGCTCTTCAAATAAAAAAAACCGCATCCAAATCGGTTCACCCGTTTAGGAGCTACGGTGCCACAGACAGACACACGCAGTGGTCAAACTTATACCACCCCTCTTTTTGCGTCGGTGTTTAAAAAAAAGTGGTTTTAATTTACTCTACAAGATTTGACCCGAAAAATCATACATGTATAGCAAATTGAACGAATGCTTGTAAAAAGGACGAATAAATTAAAAAATATAATACATTTCTGTTATTCATTATGTCCTTATAATTAATTCGATTAATATCTTACCAACTTAAAAATATATATCACGAAACTGTTGCAAATAAAATTGGCCTTTAATACAATTGTAATAATATCCATAATCCTAATTACATGATATTTATATTACATTATTGAAGTTGAATTATCGATAGCAACTTTTCCTGTTTAATGTTAAAGGATAATGGTCCTTAATGTTATGGTTTTAAAGATGATTTTTATCGTGATTGATTTAAATCCGCATTGGTCGAACGTGCTACTATGTAATTCCGCTGTTTTTGTGGTATACTTAGTAGACAAGGGACTTTTGTACTATTAAATGGGTTATTGGACCTTTATAATAACTGAACGTTGATGAGCAATACTGTGTCAAGCTACACAGACGCCATTTTGAGAAAATGGCGTTTAACGATGTAAAATATTTTCTTAATAAATTAGTTTAATGACGTATATATCCATCTTTTCTTTTTTATTTTTATAAAAGGTATAATGAATTAAAAGCAGATTGATATATGTAATGTGTTATCTAATAATAAGTTTTTCAAATATTTGAGAATATTTTATAAATTGCAAAATATGGAATGCACTTGAAATTCGAAATGTTAAATGAAGAACTTTTATCCCGTATTAATTTACTTTGATTTTTTTTGAATAATGTTAAATATATAAAGAATCAAAATATACTTTATTCGAGTAGGATCTCACGAGGACTTTTTAATCAAAATACATCAATATCTCCGAATTTGACTTTTTGTGGGTTGACACATTATTGCTTATCAGAATCCAACTATATAGTTTCTGTAGCAGTCAGGTAAAAAAAAACTTCAAACAATTCGTTATACAATAAATCAGTAACCTTACCAAAAATGAAAGCTTGCAGTAATAAGTTGAGCTTTATTTTTTTTGCAATTTTTTCTTTGACCTTAAAAAGCGTTTTATCGTCGCTATTTATGGACTTTAATGCGCTAGATACGATCTTAAAAGTCCATTATGAGTGTGAAATGAGATCTATACATTAGCGTGGTGAAATTGTTTTGTGCAAATCTAGATGGTCTTGCTCGACTACGAGGGAGTTAATAACGCCTTTGCATTTCGGGGCAGGTATTGTCAAACTGTGGCCCGCCATTATTTCTTAAACAGTAAAACATATTAAATCTTTATTTATAAACTTAAATTGAATATGGAATTATCAAAATATTACAAAAATAGGTATGTACATAAATATTTTTAAAATAAAAACTTTTTGATCCTTTTCATTGCACTAGCTACCTCTCGCAGTTTCAGTCGCATTTACGGTTACTATGTCGCTTCTATGATTCTGAGCGTGATATAATATAGATTCATCTATTAACATAATCAAGGCAGGCTATTCAACACAGAAATAATTTTTCAATTCACATACAAACTTACAAGCTAATTTTACCTTTTTATAATATTTGTACAGATAAAAATATGCTGGTTTCAATTAAATAGCAAATTTTGTATCTAAGCGATTTCTAAATTACGTTTTACAAAATAATCATAATACGGTCTCGTGTAAGAATATATGTAAAAAAAGTAAATTTCCGTCTCATATTATTTAGTACCCCCTTGGAACCTCCAAGAGGTATTATTATGGTTGACAACCTGTGACTTAGTCTATGTATCCATTAGTTCTGGCATATGACGTGTTTTGTGATATCTAGAAGTGTCTCAAATGTCAATGACGTCACGGAAATTCCAATATGGCGGACTATGCGTTTTATAGTAAAACGTGCTAAGGGAGTTTGTCACTTTTAGCATATTATTATAAAATATACTGCCATTATGTATCGTTGAAATGGTGCAATATTTACTTACGTGTACTTAAAGTAGTTCGCTCTCTCGCAGCTAATTTTAACGTAGTGTTTTGTAAAATCCATAATATTTTGTAACTATTGACTTACATAACTATAGATCAACGAATCGTACGTTCACACTTTTTGACGTTTAAAACCTGAACCCATTTCCAACTTTGACAAGCTCACATTATCTTTACCTGCTGGGTAACGTCCTCCAAAGCTAGCATTCTGGATGCCAAAATCCATGAACTTATAACATAGAGATATTCAATTAATTATAATTAAATTACAAATGATATTATCAAAACGAAACACTTTCGAATATTTCAACAGATTAAAATATATCGTACAGATAATATTATTAAAGATTAGTCGATAAGGCATTATTCTGTCGGACAATGAGATTGACGAGAGAACAAAGGAAATTTGTAACAGATTAAAAATTAGACATATATTGTATCACTAGATTTTGCACGCGGCTTTTGTCTGTTTTGAAATAATATGAATATTACAAGACTTTAAAAAAAGGAAAACGACTTCGAACCCAAAATACGTAATTTCGTTTACTTAAAGGACATGATTATTTCGGTTATTTTGATTTTAAATCCAAACTACTTCACCGATTTTGATGAAACTTCTAAGACGCAAATAGGATAGTTTACCATTCCAATCTAAAAGAAATTATCCAAATCGGTCTAGCCGTTTTTGATATATCGGTGAACATACATAAGACAGTTCACGACGAATTGAACTATCGAGTTTCTTGCCGGTTCTTCTAGGTAGAATGTACGTTCCGAACCGGTGGTAGCTTCATTATTGATATATTTTTTATTTTTATTCATGTATTGACGATTCAAAAGTGCTAGTGAGAGCCTACTTGAATAAAGTATTTTTTTATTTTGATTTTTTTTTTATTTTGACACCTCATTTTTTGGAAGTCGGTTTAAAAAGAAATATAACATGCACTAGAATAGTTCCGTATATAATAAGCTGACTCATACAGACAAGGAAATTATTAATTTATAATAGTTCGATCATTATG
The DNA here is from genome assembly GCA_037950945.1 of Hypolimnas misippus. Lineage (NCBI taxonomy): Eukaryota > Metazoa > Arthropoda > Insecta > Lepidoptera > Nymphalidae > Hypolimnas > Hypolimnas misippus. Next base: position 1,744,714 of record JBBEEQ010000008.1, on the reverse strand, counting down.
ACTTGTCTCAATTCTCTCGCACAAGGCTGTGGAGCTAGTAATAATTATACTGACTCTTTACTATCGTTGTCTACCCGTGACCACGAACGCTGCAAAGTGCTCGAAACGTCGGGATGATAAAAATAATAATACGCGATTTAAATCCGTTTAAAATAGTTTTATTTCAATGACTCTTTACTAGATCAACGTAAATGTACTACTACTGCATTTAATTGAACGCTGATAAGCAATACTGTTTCAAGCCACATGGACTTCATTTTGAGAAAATGGCGTCTGAACTGTCAAATCTATTCTAAATAAATCTATTTATATACTTCTTGTATATATAATTTATTTCTTTTCATTTTTGATAAAACGTTTAATGATTAAAGACTGATTTGTTTAATAAAAAGATTTATCTAATTATAAAATTTTCAAATAGTGTGAATATTTTATATTGCAAAATATGAAACGCACTTGAAATTCGAAACAAATAATTAAGAAACTTTTTTCCGTATTTATTTAGTTAATATGACTTCGATTTTTTTAATAGTGTTAAATAGGTGAAGCGGTATCAAAATACATCAATATCTCCGAATTTTTATTTTCTAACTTTTCGTGGGTTGACACATTATTGCTTATCAGCATCCATATATGTCTTCATACAAATTTGTTAATAATAGGTTTGACTTGTTTATACGCAATTTTCTCAAAATGAAGTCCATGTTACTTGACACAGTATTCCTTATCAGTGGCCAATTATGACTATACTTAATCATGACTGATATTTACTGACCACTTGACGATATACCGACTTTGACCTATAAACATAACATTTTGATCTGGTTTTATTATAAATGGCGATCAAAAACGAGGTTGTTCATATTTATCGTCACAAAAGATCACTGGTTATGACGCGTGCTATGGGTTTGATTTAAAATGTTACACCTGTATCCATGATATGGGTTTCATAGATGTTATGTTTCTAAATCCTGTGAAATTATTTTAATAGAAAAAAAAGCATCTGTTGGTAGAGCTAGATGGTTGGATACCTATTGGTTAAAATACGTCGATTTCAACCGATAATCGCTGATTAAAATTAATCACAAAACTACTTTGTTGTAATCCGCGAAAACATCTACAGCTGTCTGGTATCATGCAGTATGAGCACCACCCCTCCCACATACGCACACGCATATGCAGCACAAGTAAGCAAGCACTCACTGGAGTGCTTGTTTGGTGTATTGTGATGTCGACGCTTGCCTGCTTGTGCGTTTGCATATGTGGGTAGGTGTGCGGCACTTGCCTGCTTGTGCTGCATGTGCGAGTGTATATATGGGAGGTTGGGCGGTGCTTGCCTGCTTGTGCTGCATGTGCGAGTGTATATATGGGAGGGTGGGCGGTGCTTGCCTGCTTGTGCTGCATTTGCGAGTGCATATGTGGCAGGGCGGGTGGTGCTCATACTGCATGATACCAGACAGCTGTAGATGTTTTCGCGGATTACAGCAAAGTAGTTTTGTGATTAATTATCATGGAATTCCGCAAAGTAACGCCTGATTCAATTAAAGATGATCCCTAAGTTTCAAGTGCTGAATTTGTGTTTAAATTCATCTCGTTCTCGGTGAAGAAAAACATCGTGAATAAACCAGCATGTGACAGGAGAAATCCTCACATACGTATATCCGTCACGTATCTTCTGAAAACGAAATAGTGTGCGCATTTAAATGATTTTAGTGTTTGTCCGCAAAACTTTTAAGAGCCAGAAGCGTAATCCTCTTCCCAATTCTTGGCCCAACATCCTTTTTATGCTGGCGATGCGTTATTGTCGCCTCTGGTGGTGCAAATCTTCATGGACGGCGGTGATCGCTTAACACAAGGTGTCCCACCTACTCGTTTACCCAAAAAAACAGGATTAGACCTGGTTCATTTCAAAACCAATCCAAAATTCTGGATTAGAGGCCTGGACAGGTCGATGGTTAGAAATAAGTTAGTTTATGGTTAAATGTCATAAGGTAAAGTTGGTAGCTTAGAGTAGCTTTGATAGCTTGAAAGATATGCTGCAATGACTTGATGAATGATTGCTAAGCACAATGTGTTATTAACTTAATAACCGTTTAATGTTGATTATATATTGTATAAACTTTGATTTTAAACTTATTGCAAAGGGCTCGACTGACAGGAGGACATATCTGTTACAATTTAATAATTTGCTCAATGCGTTGCATATATTTACCCGACTACGACTAAGCCACTGGAGGCTTTAGATTTTGAGAGTCTATGGTACTTATGTAGGTATGTTTGTTCATCTGTTCCCTCATAGTTACCTGCAAATTAGGTTGTCTGTAAGAGATCGCTTTTAGTGATAAGACCGCCTTTATCTACAATAGTTCAATCCTTAGAATAATGTTTTTTTTTATCTATCTATCTATCTATTTATCAGAACTAAACAAGTGAATCATCATTAGAATCGTCCCAATCGCCGGCTGATTATAGGCTCTATGACGTATCACTAAATTGAATATGGCGCTCTCTACACTAACCTCTAGGCATCAAGTAAGCAGAAAATAATAATGTCACAATAAGCAGCCCTAGGGCATCAAGAGATAGGCATTTTGAAGAAAATATCCAAATTTCGCCGAATCTGCGACTTTTTTCAGTCTTTTTACCCACAATACTTGTTTGTATAAACAATATATAATATTAATTTAGTGACTAAAACTAAAACTGTGTTAGTTTTTTTTTATATAATGGGAACATTACTTTATTTAATTTGTATTTAAAAAAAAAGGAATCGAATTCCAAAGCAAAATACGCAATTTCGTTTATATGGAAGACATACTAATTCCGATTCTTTTAATTTTAAAAACCAAAAAATAAGTAATAAAAATAAATTTTATTAAATATTCTATGTGGTCAATCTAAAAGTATACCATATCACAAAAAGTCGCATTCGGAGAAGTGTGATCATGCGAGACGTATTTAACATTATTTACATTTTTTTATTTAAGTGTGTTTCATATTTTGCGAAATACATTTGAAAAACTTATTATTAATTAAAACTTTTCATTACACCATTCTGCTTTTAATTTATGACACCTTTTATCAAAATAGAAAAGAAATGGATGTATTTATCTTTAAACAATTAAATTAAGAACAGGTTTGACGCAAGACGCAATTTTCTTAAAATTTACTCCGAGTGGCTTAACATAGTATTGCCTATCAGCGTCCAAATTAAAAAAATAATTTTCGAAACCAGATTATAAAGGACAAAATCATGATGTAACGAACTTTAAAATACGACAAATTAAGAACCACCTTTTTTGAGGTCCATTGATGCTGAAAACGTAATCCTATACCAATACAAATAAAACAAAATAGAACAAAATCGGATGCTAAAGCTAGCATAATGGCCGGTGTTGCCAATAACCAGCTCTCAAGGTCCGCGGCCACGCCCGAGCGTTCACTCCGATGTAGAAAGCGCCCTCTTACCGACCTATATGCGTTTTAATTATTGGTATTCCATTGTTTATTATATATAATGTAGTCTATACTAGTACTGTAGAGAGGTCTGTAAGTAGAGGTGAATGATGACTACTGATTAGATTAAAAAAAAAATCTTTTTATTTGGGGACGGTTATCTATATATCTATACAAATAAATAAAACTGAAGTTTCTGTTTGTAATATTAAATTAACAGCTTTGAGTTAAATGCGTATGAAAGTGTACATCGAAAATACATTTTTTTTTTTGTAATTTTTGTCTGTCTATCTGTTTCATGTTTAAGAAACTTTTTTTTTTGTACTTATTTAGTTTCAGATGACTTAAATTTTTTTTTAATAATGTTAAATTTATGATGAACTATCAAAATACATGAAAATCTTAGAATTTGACTTTTTGTGGGTTGACACATTATTGCTTATCAGCATCCATACTACATCACACTACGACTCACAGGAGGGAAGTAGTAACCATAAACGTGAATGAAATCGCGGAGGGCAGTTTTTAATAGAATACACGGTGGTAGATATATACATATGTATATATAATATTATAAAGCTGAAGAGTTTGTTTATTTGATTGTTTGCTTGAACGCGATAATCTCAGGAACTACTGGTCCCATTTGAAAGATTCTTTCAGTGTGAGATAGCCCATTTATCGAGGAAGGTTATAGGTAAATATTATCACGGTAAGACCAAAAGGAGCGGAGCGCCAATGAAGAATGTTTCAAAATCGGGGGATATTTTCCTATTGAGAGAGCTTACGCTGCGTGCGCTGCGTAAACAGTTAAAGTTTCGCAAAAATCATGTATGACAGAATTGTTTCCCTTTAAAAGTTCTAAAAAAAAGTCCGCGACAGCATATGTTTATATTTTAAGGTTAGCTCACTATAACCTTTTTTATGGTAACCAAATTTATTCATACACATAAACTAAGTCGCAAGTTAAAGTCAGCGTTAGCCCAAAATAACTATTCCACGCGGACGAAGTCGCGGGCGGAAGCTAGTATATGTATATACGGGTTGACTCGACCAGGGCAGTGCCGCACTCTCGCGAAAAAATCGTCGTGAACAGAGCCGGAAATCTAACCTTACTTCTCTTAATCCTTATTCCCTTTTCATCCCGTATTCTTTATTAAACTGACAACGCATTTGTGTCTCCCCTGGCGCTGCAACATATATGGGCGCCGGTGATTTTGACGACAAAGAGGCGTGGATTTGATACGCGTTGATTTTCTATCGGGATAACAAAATTAAAATGTAATAATAATACTCGATAGTATCGATAACTCGATAGTAACTATTTTAAATATCGTTGTCTTAGATTTTGGCGATTATTATTCATTGAAATAAATCTATTTTAAACGGTTTTAAATCGCGTATATTAACCCGTATATGACCCGTACCTAGTAGTGTCTACCTGTGACCACGAACGCTGCAAAGTGTTATAACATCGGGATGATAAAAATAATTAATATACGCGATTTAAATCCGTTTAAAATAGTTTTATTTCAACTCTTTTAAAATCATTAATACATAGTTTATTAATGATTTTAAAAGGGTTACTATCGAGTTTCTGGACGGTTGTTCTCGGTATAGACTACATTCCGAACCGGTGGAAGATGTAATTTGACGATTCGAAAATGCTTTAAAAAGCCCATTTGTATAGAGTACATTTCGAGTTACAGTTAAAATGGTCTTAATAAATTGTCAAAGATTTTTAATAAATTTCAATTTTAGTTAAAGTTCAAGTGTAGTTTTAGTTAGTAGTATGACGATTCAAAAGTGCTCGTAAGAGCTTACTTGAATAAAGTATTTTTCGATTTGATTTTGAGTCAAATTATATTCAATTAGTTTCAAGATACATCTTAAACAATTCTGCAGGTATCTTTACCCAGATATTATAGAAACGATACCAAATGTGACCACAATATCTCGTTACGTTCTGGTAAATGTTGCTCAAACGATACGTTATACTGCTGGGCGAATGTGCCATATTGCCATTCATTGTGGATGTCTGACCTTTCGGACTTAAGCGGAAATGTATAGATGTGTGACGAAATTGTACTAATAGTAAAGAAAAAATTGTTTGGTTGTTTGTCATGAACGTTTGTTTTTTTTTTACATAAAATTGCGGGTAAATGGATCAGAGGAGCCAGCGTTGTGAGCTTAAAAAAGGAATGAGGGATGATGGGGAGTAGGAAGTGAGAAAGGAATGGGAGAGGGATTTAGGATTTTGACTCTTACTCACTCACGAAATGAAGCTATTTAGCTTTTTTGCTGTATTAATTGCTCTTAAACCATTTTAATTTTTTTATTAATAAATAAATAAATAAACGCATCACACTCAACGGCCCCCATTAAGATCTTGTGACCTTGTGTCGGGGGTCCGGAAACACACAACAACACAAACACCCAGACCATAACAAACATCCATATGGCCAATACAGACGTATGCCGTGAGCGGGGATCGAACCCGCGACCGTAAGCGCTTGAGTCAGTTACAGTGACCACTGCGCCAACGTGTCTGTCATTAATGAAATGTTGTAAAGATTTATTTATACTAATATTATAAAGAGGTAGAATTTGTTTGTAAGCTTGTATGTTGGGTGTTAGGGGTAATCTCTGAAACTACTAATCTGATTTGAAAAAAAAAATTTTGTTGGACAGCCTGTTTATTGAGGAAGGTCATAGGCTATATTACATCACACTCACAGGAGCCAAGCAGTATCTATAAACAAGGTGAAACTGTCATAGGCAGATAGTCGATAAATGAAATGCAACACAAAAATAATTGTCAAATTATTATTAATTATTAGTACAAATCTAAGGACTGCTAATTGTTAAGCATTAACTATTACTGTAATAATATTTGTGATACTTTATGGCTATTAAAATATAATTAAGTCATAAAAAAATATTTTCATTCAAAATCCGGCGAATGTCCACAGGTATAACACCTTCCCCTACCATTAATCAGTTATGAACTCCCATTTCCAAAATTTAATTCAATAACAACAAAGAATAATTCATTTAAATAATTGCCTATTATATCGTTAATTTATTTCGATTCCTCGACGTAATAAGGAACTCATTTATTTATTTTTTATTTCGAAATAAACTAATAAAATTATACCGCATAAAGCACCTTGAGATTTTAATCGGAAGTGACATGGCTAATTTTACTCTTTACTTACTATTGCTCGCGGCTTTGCTGGCGTCAATGTAGGTTTTGTATAAAAGAATGCGTATATACATAAAATATAGTTTAAGAGCCGAGATGGCCTAGTGGTTAGAACACGTCGATCTTAACTGATGATCGTGGGTTCAAACCCCGGCTAGCACCGCTGGTTTTTCAAGTGCTAAATTTGTGTTTACATTCATCTCGGGCTCAGCGGTGAAGGAAAACATCGTGAGGAAACCTGCATGTGCCGGGAGAAATTCTGACACATGTATATCCGCCGCGCAGTCGAACAGCGTGGTGGACTAAGCTCTAAACCTTCTCCTTAATAGGAGAGGAGGCCTTTGCCCAGCAGTGGGACATTTACAGGCTGTTACTTTACTTTTTTATATTGTATGACCATAGATACAGTACCTTTTAAATGGTAATATAATTTTTAAAATATGATCTTGATTTTAATTTTTTATCTCAATCACAAAATTTCTTATCTCTTTGTTTACCGCGGTTTCGTTCGTGTTTATGATTACTGCTTTCTTCCTATGAATCATAGCGTGATTTAATATGGCCTATACCACTCCTCAATACACGGGATATCCAACGCCAAAAGAATTTTTGAAATTATTTCAGTAGTTTCAGAGATTCCCTCTACATACAAACGTACAAACATACAAACAAATTTTACCTGTTTATATTATCAGTATAGACTTTGCGCTTTGCACTGTTGTACCAAATAAGACTTACTTTTCCATATGAATATTTTTTGTAATTTAAATTTTTCACTTTTCCATACAAATTTTCAAACATTTTCTTTTATAAAAACCATGATCCGACAATTACAATCACTACAAAATACTTTTATTTTAAAATGTTTTATTTATTTTAATTAATAAATAAAAAAAAAGTTAAAAAAAATATCTGCGTAAATTAAATTGAAATCAATGATATATTGAACACTATCCGATTTAAGCAGGGAAGGTTATCATTATTTGAATATAAATAACGAACACTACAAAAAAACAGCCAATCAGGTGCAGTCGTTCTGAAGTGATGCGCGAACATACATACAAGTCGCAATTATTTTCGACACCGATATTATATGGAAGAAAGATTTGATTATTTGTTGGCATTGAATAGGTCCCGAAATAAATGATCTGATTTGAAAATTTCTTATTGCGTTAGCTCGTTTATTGAGGAAGGTTATAGGCTATATTACATCACGCTACGACTCATAGGAACATCGTGATAACCGTAAACGCGATTGAAACCGCGAGAAGTAGTAAGCTAGTTAAATACTATAGAGTTTACTAATCGGATGTAAATATCCATAAAAAATGAATTAATTTATTTGTAACTAGCTGACCCGGCAAACGTTGTTTTGCCATATAAATAATTTCCTAGTAAATAATAAAAATAAAAATTTAGGGGTGGACTACCCCTAACATTTAGGGGGATGAAAAATAGATGTTGGCCGATTCTCATAGATACCGGATAAGCACAAAAAATTTCATCAAAATCGGTCAAGCCGTTTCGGAGGAGTATGGCAACGAAAACTGTGACACGAGAATTTTATATATTAGATATGCTGATTTAATTTTAACGACAATTATCAGCATACTTTGATCTTATATGGGTTATTTTATCTGTGCGTATAATTTTGACGTCCGCCATTTTGGTTTGATTAACCTAAAATGGCGCATTCACGTTAACATTCTAAAGTAGTCAATAATATTATGAGTCATGGTATCAAAAAAGAAACTTTAAATGGAGAATTAATTATGTAAAAACTTTACTAATGAATTTTATTGATTACTAACTGTGACCGCGGTTAAGCCCGCGTTAATTTGAGTTAAAATTATATTTATATAATGTTTACCTTTCCTACTTGAACTGGATATTGTTCACTATTCCATTGACTTTAATTTTGTTTTCGCGTATTTTTTTTATTTATGAATAAATGTTAAAAAAAAACTTTTTACAAATACAAATAAATAAAATAAAAGTGTCTGTTTGTAATTTCAAATTTACTGCTTTTAACTAAATGTATAATGAATAAATAATTTCTGAAACGGCTAGACCTTTTTCGACGGAACTTTCACTCATAGATACCTAATAATATAAGAAGTAAATTACTTCTTATTTTAATTTTTTTGAACTTCAAAATATCTATAGTTTCAAAATATCATTGTGCGTACCCAATATATGTGTATAATTCTACTTGTCTGTCTATTTATCCATAAAACTATCAATGTAACGATTTGTACGGGTCATAACAATGCGTGAGTTTCCCGAGGTGAACTGCGTTCTACGATTATTGTGGACTCAGAACCGCCTTGGGTTTAGATTATGAATTAATAATCATGAGAAGTTTAACTCGGTCATTGTTACGGAAGTTTTTACTGTACTTTACTGATTTAATACTAGGTATTGTTTAATACGAGATGGTCTAGTGGTTAGAACACGTCGATCTCAACTGATGACGATTGAGTATTTAAGTTTATATTTGGACGCTGATAAGCAATACTATGTCAAGCCACACGGACACCATTTTGAGAAAATGCCGTCTAAAGATCAAAGATATTCTTATTAAATTTTTTAAAGACGTAATAAAATCTTTTCTTTTCTATTTTGATAATATATATTATGAACTAAAAGCAGATTGTTATACTAAAAATATTTTTGAAATTTTAAATATATGTATTTTTTTACTCATTATTGTAAAATTTGCAAAATATGGAACACACTTGCAATTCCAAAATTAAATTAGGAAACTTTTTTGGTACTTATTTTATTTAGATGACTCGAATTATTTTGAAATAATTTTCAATACATAACGCAGAGTTTGAGTGTTTGTGGGTTGACACATTATTGATTATCAGCATCCAATTAACCCATAAGTCAAGCCAATAATTCCTTTTAAGTATTTATGTCTGTCAAAAATATATAAAATTGCTAAAACTCATAATTAATTCTTAGCTATGCAAAATTGTGTCCAGTATTATTTACTAAATTCCGTGCAGTATTTTATCGAAACGGCATTCTAAACTGGTAAACCTAAAATCTAGAATAATTCATTAGAATGGTTGTTGAAAATAAATAAAGTGACACAAACTATATGAACGCTGATAAGCAATACTGTGTCAAGTCACACGGACTTCATTTTGAGGAAATGGCGTCAAAAGATGTCCAAAATATTCTTAATAAATTTATTTCAAGAAGTATATGATGTTCTTTTCTTTTTTAATTAAATATATAATCATTTAAAAGCAGATAAAATCTACGTTTTATGTATCATTTATTTATTGAAATACAACTAATTTTAGATTATTCCTTGCATTTTATAAATGTACTAAGCAAGAATAATATATACTAATAACTATAAAATTCGTAAGGTGTCTTGTTGTAAGGTTGTTGTCATGGGCACGCTAAACAATTATTATTGTTTCATTTAAGAATAAAACCTATTTACCTATTTTAATAATCTGTGTACTTTCAAATTATTTTTACAATTTATTTATTTTAACAATTAATTACTAATTTGATAAAATTTTCGAAACCTATTTTTATTTTTCAGATTGGTATAACAAAAAGTTTTATCTAATAATACGTTTTACAAATTTATTAGATTATTGAGCACTTCAGTATTCGAAACATTAAATTGAAAAATAAATTCGTACTTATTTAGTTTACTTGAAAATATTTGAATGTTAAATACATAACACATTATCAAAATACATCAATATCTCCGAATTCGATATCTTTATATCGATATCTTTTTGTGGGTTGACACATTATTGCTTATCAGCGTCTAAAAATATATATATATAGCAAAAACCCCTACACCCACTTTTTTATCTTCTCTTAATTTTATTTTTCATTTTGTATTGTAAAATTTGTTTATGTTAAGTTTTGTAGTAATTTACTCAACTGTTACTTTGTAGAACATGTAGATAATAAGTTTTTCTATATACACAACGATATCTATAATTGTCACTCACATCGGCTTCAAAATGTTGTTTTAAGTTTCTTTTTTTATCTATAAGTGCTTAATATGTGTAATGCTGATGTACCTTTTTAAATGCTACTAATATTATAAATGTGAAAGTTTGTATGTGTGGATGGACGGATGTTTTTATGTTTGTTACTCTTTCACGCAAAAACTACAAAACCGATTTGGCTAAAATTTGAAATGAAGATGTCTTATATCTTGGAATAACACATAGGCTACATTTTATCCCCAAAATTTAAAGTTCCCACAGGAATACATATTTTAAACAGTACTTTTTACTTTTATACACAAAAACTACTGAATCGATTTGATTGTTTGAAATGATGGTTTATATCTTGGATTTACATTTTATCCCGAAAAAATTTGAAGTTCCCACAGGAATAACTCACTAAGAGAGTACTGAACCGATTTGACTGAAATTTGAAATGAAGATGGCTTATGTCTTGGATTTACATTTACTGTTCCACGCGGACGAAGTCGCGGGTGAAAGCTAGTAAATAAATAAATCTCCTTTCTCTTTCTTGTTCCAGATGACACGCCGACGAAACGACAAAGGCCTCGCGACATGTCGCTGGCCGAGCCACCACATACGATGGAGATAGCGCAGATCCTCATCTCGCTGCTGCACGCTTGGGGTCTCGACCCAGACCTGGACAGGGTCTGCGAGTCCAAACTTGGATTGCTTCGACCAATGGTATAGAATATATATCAAGTTATTTTAGAGATCTCACATGAGCTTTGTAAGACTTTAAAATTTTGATTTAAATTTTGTGTAGTGCCAGTGTACAATAATAGTGATTCTTATGTGATAGTTGAATTCAATATTGCGACATAAATTGTCTGAGTCGGTTTATCATTTAAAAATATTAAAACAAATCTTGCAATAAATAAAAATAATGTTATTTTTAGATTTATTTTCTAAATTTAACAATTAATCATATTAAGACTGCAATTCAGATATTGCATATGACTTTAAATATAAAAAACTAATTTCTATTATATGTTAAAAATACATCTTTAGTCAAATTATTTTTTTTTATAAAAGCAGCTGGCAAACGAGCAGTCAGGTCAACTGATGTTAAGTGATCACCGCCGCGCATAGACACTAATGCGTTACCAAATTAAAAGGAAATAAAAGATGAAAAGGAATAGAAAGTTAGGAAAAAAATGGAGGACGGCTCTTTCACTCTATAGCTACATCACATCAGTCTTCTGTGAGACTGAGGTACCGCCCCGATCGAGCTAGTATACGAACCGTAGTAAGTGAGCAACAGTCTGACTCTAACATAATAATGTGAAGTGTTGAAAAGGAATTGGGAAAGAAGGGAAATAAGAAAGATGGAAAGGGCAAGGCTTCCGTCTCTCTTTGCTACTTTCCGCTGTTCTTCTGCGAGAGTGAGGTGAGCTTGGCTCTACCTCAGTCGAAAATTGATCCATCTACGCATGGCTCTTGGCCATATCTATATTGTCAACCTCAAGGCTACAGAATTTCTTTTCATATAAATATAGGTACCAGTATGTTTCGGCGTGGTGTCTCGTCATGGTCACATGGCGGTTCAGCTGCCGACCAGGCTAGGAGACTGGGCGGAAGCTTGCGCCTCAGCTCCTGACGATCCATTGCTCTTGACTTCTGATCTACCCGTCGAATTGTTAAGACAGGAGAAATTGACCAGGTATTTTTAACTTTAGTATTTTCATTGCCTTATTTGTAGATTATTATTTATTTGAATTGGATTTGGACTTGAATAAGAAGTTTTATATTAATACTAGCTGTGCCCGCAACTTCGTTCGCGTGGATTACAGAATGCTTGGTATGTCTCCTGCAAATCAAGGTTATAATAGTCTGCGGTGCTGCTCAAGAAAGAAGCTTTTTACTTTGGATCTGGGAACTTTCTGGTTGTTTTTTTAAGCAGACATTAACTCAGATATGCTATTCCTCCACGGTTTTCTCTATAAATGTTGAAGAAAAGTTGTTTTGTCCTAGTCTTTAAAATTTTGACTGCAAAACAGTAAGTTCCCACCGAGGTTCTTCTTGTATTATATATGGGGTGATTTTTTTAAATGGGCTTGATAGGCCAAATCCGGAACTATAAGGAATCGCGAAAGATACTTAAAGGAGTTTCGTGTCAAATTTTGAAAAATCTAAAACTGCACCATAAATTTTTTTGATTTCATGATTCTCCTGGCCAGGAATAGAACCCACTAATTTTGAAAAAAAAATACATTCTGTATTATTCCACCACCAATAAACTTGTAAAGATCTTTTGGAAAGTAATAGAAAGCGACAAATTAAAGAAAAAGATTTTTTTACAAAATAACATTAAATATATACACTAATTAGAAGTTAAGTATTCGATTCTACATAGACATAATCAAATATGTTGGTTAAATCATGGGTTCCCATAGGTTTAGAAAAAAAATCTGCATTACTTCGAACGATTTGTTTATAAATTGCATCAAAATGCTAGTCACCTACTAAAGTAAGGAAGACTGTGAACAATACAATCGAAAATATATAAAATGAATAACTCACAGTAACTTCTTTTATATTTGTCTATTTTTTCTATGTGAGTTATACAAAGTTGATAGAATGTGACGTTTGTTTTGGTCCCTGTCACCTATTCCGTTACCTAGGTAGGTTTAGATAATTCTTAAAAAGAAGAAACAATTTATTGAAAATCTACATTTCACTGGACTCGGCTATTGTACTCACCCGCTATTAGCGTTACAACATCCCGTTATAATTTAAAAATTTCACTTTTAGGTATAATCGTTTTTTTAAAGAATTACTAAAGATTTAATTAATGTAAGAATTTGATAGAATTTTGTAAAAAAAATAGCCTTTTCTTTTTGTTGCAGTTAACTATATACTATTACCTCCCTGAAGTTTATCCTTATAATATGTGACAGTATCAGATGTTGCAATACTACAGAATGCTATTCTTTTGAAAGTCAACGTGTTCGTTTCTGGCTAGGAATACATATTTATCAAAAAACTAATGATGCAGTTTTAGTTTTTATCAAAATCGGCTTAGTGTCTTTGATTATTTTTTGCTATTGCTTCTAGTTTCGGATTTGTTCTATCATATCCAGTAAAAAAAATACCCAGTAAATTTATTATTTTTTAAAAATATTATTATTATTATTTATTATCTTTCCTATTTGAATCAAATATTATTTACTATTTCATTATTTTCAATTTTGTTCCTTATAAAATTGGCTTTCTGCTAGTAAAAGTTTCGTCAAAATCGGTCCAGCTGTTTCAGATATTAGCCAAAACAAATTGAGGGACAGATAGACAGACAAAAATTTTAAAATTGCGAATTTTGTTGTAAGTACCGTGTATACTTTCCTGTGCAAATAAATATGCATATGAAAGTATAAAGTATTTAAAATTACAAACAGACACATCAATTTTATTTACTTGCATAGATGTATACCTTCCCTTCTTAAATCTGAAATTATTAACTATTTTATTGGTTTCTCCAATATTTTGTTATCGCGTAATTCTCTTTTTTAATTATTGATTTAAATAAATATATTTTTAATAAAAGTAGCCTAAGTTAATCCTTATAATATTAGCTATAGGGGCTGCTGTAATGTTTTTAAGAACTTCTTAGACTTAGTGATATTTTGTGATTTTTTTCTTCCATTCCCACTCCCTTCTCTGAGCCTCCTCGACATCCTCTATCTGCGAGTGAAAGTCTCATCAAATTTGATTCAGCTGTTTCAGAAATTAGTCGTAAGAAACAGACTGACTGTACTTGATGTAAGTACTTTCATGCATTTAGTGAAAATCACAAAAAATTGTTCGACGTGACCCCATAAATAGACATATCTTTTTTAGCTGGCACAAACGTACAGATAAACAGACAAACAGATAAAAATTCTAACAATTATTGTTTGGGTTCTATTGCGTAGGTAAAGACCCCCAATAATATTTTTTCTTCATATATCTTGCATGTACAGACAGCGACCCGTTAGAATTTTTTTTCATATTTATAGAATAAAAAAAAACTAAAATAGAAGTAAGCCCAAGTTACTCCTTATAACATTGATTACCTGCGAGTAAAAGTACCGTCAAAACCGGTTCAGCCGTCTCAGAGATTCGTCGGAACAAACAGATAGACAGACAGACTGACAGACAAAAATTTTAAAAATGTATTTTTTGATGTAAGTACTGTATATACTTTCATGCATTTAGTGATAAGCAGAAAAAAATGTTCAAGGTGATTCGTTAAATTGACATAACTTTTTTATTTATGGACCGATTGACATGAAACAAAACCTAAATGTTAAGTGAAGCTTAGTACAATATATTAGTGAAAACCGCATCTAAATCGGATAAGCCGTTTCTGAGATTAGCGTGCACAAACGCACAGATAAACAGACAAACAGACAAACAGATAAGAATTCTAAAAATCATAGTTTTGGGGTCTATTGCGTTGGTAAAGGCCCCCAAAATTTTTTTTTTTCAAATATCTTCCATGTACAGACAGCGACCCGCTAGAATTTTATTATTAGTATAGACTAGAATTTTATTATTAGTATAGATGTGTGATTATAATTAAGGATTTCATATTTCTAAACTTCTGAAATAAATCTTATTATTAAACTAATAAATGTGTATAAGAATTTATGTCGAAGATAATATAAATAAATTGTTATAAATTAAATCGTCAATCGTGTTAAGTACATTTTTAAAAGTATTAAATGTCTAAATAATGCACTCTTTCTATTCAATATTTTTAAATCCAGATGGCCTTGTGGTTAGAGTACGGTCGATCTTAATCGATTATCGCGGATTCAAATTCCGTCTAGCACCGCTGACATGTATATCCGCCAACCTGCGATGGAGCAGCATAGTTGATTAAGCTCTAAATCTTTTCCTTAATTGGAAAGGAAGTCTTTGCCTAGCAATAGGACATTCACAGGCTGTTACTATACTCATCACTTTTTAATATTAAAAAAAAAAGTAAAAATTATCTTTATTTCAAACCACAGATTGTTCACCTCCAAATTACACTGGGAACTCAGCACGACCCTCACGACGAACCACCTGCTGTCCATCGTAGCCCTCGCCAACACTCTCATGTCGATGAGCAACGCCAGCTTCGTGCCGGAGCAAGAAGTCGTCAGAAGATTGCATAGGTATGACTAAAATGGCCCTAGCGAAATTTGAATTTAGGTATAGTAAAGATGCAACAACGATAAGTATCAATACAAGTCACGTATTAGACAATATCGTTTCTCGTATCGTTACTTGTATACCTGTATCGCGCGTTACAGGTAACAATTGAAATAATGATTTCACAGACACGTTGGCGCAGTGGTAACTGCAACTGACTGAAGCGCTAACAGTCGCGGGTTCGATCCCCGCTCGCGGCAAAAGTCTGTATGGTCCATACGCATGTTAGACGTGCTCTGAGTGTTTGTGTTAGTGTTGTGTGTGTTTCCAGACCCCCGACACAAGATCATGAGATCTTAATGGGGGCCGTTGAGTGTGATGCGTTTATTTTTTTCAAATGATACAATAACGATACAACCACCATTCAAACGCGATACAATTTACAATACAAGTAATGTTAGAAGTTACAACACAAGTATTAATACCAGTAACAGTACAAGTGTCGGTCACACAGTAACTATTGGAAGTATGGCTTAAAAATACTATTATATCACACTTAATATTTATTATTTTACTGAAAGTAACAATAATAAAGGAGTATAATATATTTTCATTGCTTTCTTATAATATTGAATGCCCGGTGCACGAATATGAAATATTAAAGCCAGTACTCATTAACTAATCGAGTCTTCTTTTGCGTTATAAGTAACAATATTAGCAACGACGATACAAGTAAGGGCACAAGTATCAATACAAGTAACGATACCATAACAATACAATAATGTTAGAAGTCGCGATACAACTGTAGCCCGATATATATAACTCAAAAGTGACTGACTGACATCAACGCATAGCCCAAACCACTGGACGGATCGGGCTGAAATTTGGCATGCAGGTAGATGTTATGACGTAGGCATTCGCTAAGGAAGGATTTTGACTATTTACGCCCAAGGGTATATAAAACCGGGGATATAATTTTGTATGATACTTTGTCAATTTTAAACCGATCGCCTGGAGACTTTGCATGCATACAGCTGCTGTGACGTAGGCATCAGACATCGCAGATTAAGTCGCGAGTATCAGCTAGTTGACACATAAATCCACACAGAATTCGATAATACCGAAATAGAATAAAAATAATTTCATCTGACATAGTATCGAAAGAAAATCTTAATAACTCTTAAAGCTAATCTATAGCCATTCAAATATATTAAACTATAGTTATATGTACTAAGCTGAGTAATTAGAACACGTCGATCTCAACCGATTATCGCGTGTTCAAACCCCGGCTAGCTTTGAACTTTGAAGTGCTAAATTTGTGTTTAAATTCATCAAGCTCGGCCGTGAAGGAAAACTTCATGAGAATATTATATAACTGCATGTGCCGTGAGATATTCTGACACATGTATATCCGCCTCGAAGGACCAACGTAGTGAATTAAGCTATAAAATTTCTCCTTAATAGGAGAAGAAGACCTTTACCCAATGGTACATTTGCAGTTACTTTACTTTATTATTTGGATGCTGATAAGCAATAATGTGTCGAATTCGGAGATATTGATGTATTTTAATACCGCATCACCTATTTAATATTATTCAAAAAAAATGAAGTTATATAAACTAAATAAGTACGGAAAAAAGTTTCTTAATAAATTTTTTCGAATTTCAAGTGCGTTCCATATTTTGCAATTTATACAATAATGTCAAATATTTCAAAAACCTTTTTTTAGATAATATATTAAATATATCAGTCTGCTTTTAATTCATCATACCTTTTATCAAAAAATAACAGAAAAGGTGGATATCTACTCCTTCAAACATATTTTTTAAGAATTGGTTTGACAACTTTAGACGCCATTTTCTCAAAATGAAGTCCGTGTGGCTTGACACAGTGATGCTTATCAGCGTCCACATGTACTATAACACAGACCGACAACCCGCACATCATCGTGGGCCGGCGATGAAGAACGCGAGGAGCAACTCGCGGCGCAGCAAGCACATATCAAGCAAGGCTGGTCGCTGCTCGCCACTCTCCACTGCGTCTTGCTACCAGATAAGGTCGTTGCGGCTGGTAAGTACATGGTGACTTGGAGTTCAACTTGATTTGAAGAATTTTTTTTCAGTGAAATAAAACTATTCACGAGCGTTCGTGGTGGTACAATAGTTTGAATAGTTGATTCATGAAGTCGTAATAGACGAATCTTATATTTTCGCGATTATTACTAATTGAAATAAAACTATTGTAAACGGATTTAAATCGCGTATGTTAACTATTTTTAACATCCCGACGTTTCGAGTTCTTTACACCACAAACCACTTTACGTCGGGATGATCAAAATATATAATATACGCGATTTAAATACGTTTAAAATAGTTTTATTTCAATGAGTAATTATCGCGAAAATTTAAGACAATTTTTTCAGATTTAGTTGATTTTGTATACAGGATTTGACACCTTTTGACAGAGTGCGGGGCGAGTCGCCAGTAATGCATAAAGATTACAGATAAAATTAAAAATTAAACCAAATATGTTAAAGGATAACAACAAAATAAGTATATAATATGAATATAATATAAAGTATATAAATGTACAGGGTGACAACTGGGCATGTGTTGGTTATTATATCAGCGTTAGCAGAATCGATGTTTAAAAATAAAAATTGAACTAAACTCTTTTCTATATTTTTAGTAAAATATATAATAGCATAATGTTAGAATTTCGTAAACATAATAAACCGAATTATTTTTAATAACGAGCTGAAAAAAAATCATATTACACAAATTGCAAAAAATTAATTAATCATGCTATTGATAGTACATAGGCGAAGGGGAGAATCAGAAGAAGATAAATATACGAATTCCATTTATCCGCCCCGGCTGTGGTGGAAAAAGGGATACGTGATTCCGATTATCACCCTTAGGGTGGATGAACGGAATCATCCTTAATCTTATAAAGTAGCAAGTCCAATATCCTAATGACAGGTGCAAAGAACTTCAAGCGTCCGCAAGTTGAAATGCTCGCGCGTAGATGGCAGCACCACTGCCTGGAAGTGCGTGACGCTGCGCAGGCGCTGCTTCTTGCCGAACTTAGCAGGTTGGAGATAATTAAGTTTATTTTATTTACCAACTTACTCTGTGTGTTTGCTTGAAGTGGTTCAATTTAGCTAATTGTGAATTTTATAATTATTATAAAAAAAATATTAATTGTATTTATATTCAATAGAGCATCTCAAATATTATTTTTATGAAAAGCAAGATAGTTAAATTAATTATCAAAAATGTACTATTGTATTGCATAAATTCATTGATAACTGTAAAAAATTCATTGAAATACACAGTCAAAAATAATTTTATGTGTTCTAAAATCTATACTAATATTATAAAGCTGAAGATATTTTTTTTTTATTTGAACGCGCTAATCTCAAGATCTACTGGTTCCAATTGAAAAAATATTTTTGTATTAGATAGTTTATTTATTGAGGAATGCTAAAGGCTATATTACATCACGCTACGACTTATAGTAGCAAAGCAGTAACCATAAACGCGAGTAAAACCGCAAGGGGCAACTAGAAACGTTTTAAGGAAAAATGATTGTGTTATTAATTAGTGGGCTAACATAAAAACACAAAAGATACATCATTACAATGGTACACTAAATTGAAAAATGAAGTTAATCAACAGTACTATAAATAAATTAATTACTAAACGTACATCTTACATAATATATGAATAATAATATTCTATAACGATAGTTATGTTACATTCCTACTATTCGACGTTAAAAATCTATACCCATTTCCACCTGTGACGAGCTCGACAATTGACTTGTTGACACAAAGATATTCGCATGTCATTGAAATAAAACTATTTTAAACGGAAATTGCGTATATTAACTATTTTTATCGTCCCAAGTCCAACAAACCGCGAGACCCGAAGATACAGTTAGTGTCCTCTGCGTGCAACCGGAACGTTATTAAAGATACCAACTAAGAAACCGTTGGCGGTAGTTGTAAATAATATTTTCTAAAACCTCAAATAGACAAATCGCTGCTTTCAAGAATATCGATGCAACTAAAAATGACGAATTTTAGGGAATGGGGGTTTTTATTTCTTTATTAATGTGTTGGTGCATAGCTGCAAGATTTAAACGATCCCTTGATGTTATAACTTTATTGATTTAAAGAAAATTCATCATCGCAACTCTTTTCATGATGAAACATCAAAGATTTATGGTCTTTTAACATATTTAGCTCTATTTGTTAGAATTTTGAATTACTACGATATTCTTGCAAACCAGCGAAATGTCACCTTAGTCTACCCGTGACGCTGCAAAGTGCTCGAAACGTCCGGATGATAAAAATATACGCGTTTTAAATCCGTTTAAAATAGTTTTATTTCAATGAGTAATAATCGCGAAAATCTAATACAACGACATCGTTTGTCATAATCACTCGCTAGCTGATTGCTGAGCAACGTCAATAGATTTCATGATAAATTTATTAAATATATTATACAACTAAGCATTATCATTTCTAATTTGGTATAATATTTTCCGAAATTGGTCGTTGGTCTCGTTCAATAATTTTAAATTTGTCAGTTGTTTTTTTAAATGCCATCATTTACTCCCAATCCTTCCAGGCTAGGTCCGAAGGGTCGTAAAGCACTAGTAGACAATTGGGCGCAGTTCCTACCCCTCTACACTCACACGGAGAGTATCAACCCCCATGCAGCCCAGAAGGAACCAGCCGAGAAGATCGCTAGAGATGTGAGATAAATTGATTATATTTAACGTGACGAAATTACAAGTCTTGACAAGATTCTAAATCTTAATTGGACGCTGTCCATCCAAAACTGAAGCATTATTTTTCCTTTCCTTTCTAATTGCGTTAAAAATTACAGTACAAAAAACACCCGAAACTTCTAAAATAGAAGAAAACGACAAAAATAATTTCCTTTGATTTTTGATTCTTCAGCAAGAAGAAGAATTCGAGGAAGAAGAAGAAGAAATAGTTCGTAAACCTTCTTCTCTAGCTGAATTGAAACGCAAGCAAACTACCGCCGTCGTATTGTTGGGTGTTATTGGAGCTGAATTCGGCCAGGACATCGCCAGTGAAGGTAATACTGATTAAATATTAGGCGAGAAACACACTTGTAAGTTTTGCTCACAGAGTCATAAGATTTACGTGATAATATAAATAAATAACTCTTACTAGGTTATATAGTTGTTTGACAGACGCGTTGGCGCAATGGTCACTGCAATTGACTAAAGCGGTAACGGTCGCGGGTTCGATCCCCGCTCACGGCAAACGTGTGTATTAGCCATACAGATGTTTATCGTGGTCTGGGTGTTTGTGTTAGTGTTGTGAGTGTTTCCGGACCCCCGACACAAGGTCATGTGATCTTAATGGGGTCCGTTGAGTGTGCTGCGTTATATATTATATTATTTATATTAGTTAATAAAACTTACAAGTGTAATTCTTGCCTTAGATTAAAGCTAGTTCGTTTGAAGTATTTACTTTAAATTTTGTATTACGAATATATTAGTTGGTTCCGTATCCCTTATCACACCCATTCCACGATTTGTTTTAGCGATACAAAGTATACATCTTGTACCATAATTCGTAAAAATTGGTTCAGCGATGCAGTCTTGACAAGGTAACAAACGGATAGACAGAATTACTTTCATATCTGGACGCTGATAAGCAATACTGTGTCAAGCCACACAGAATTTATTTTGAGATAATGGCGTCTAAAGTTATCAAACGTATTCTTAAGAAATTTGTTTGAAGAAGTATATACCCCGCTTTTCCTTTCAATTTTGATAAAATTATATTGAATTAAAAACATATCGATATAATTGGACGTTGATAAGCAATACTGTGTCAAGCCACACAGACTTCATTTTGAGATAATGGCGTCTAACGATGTCAAACCCATTTTTAACAGATTTGTTTGTTTGAGTATATATCCTTCTTTTCTTTTATTTTTTGATAAAAGGTATAATGAATTTAATGCAGACTAATATATTTAATATATTATCTAATAAAAAGTTTTTCAAATATTTGAGGTTACTGTATAAATTGCAAAATATGGAACGCACTTGAAATTCGAACCAATTAATTAAGAAACTTTTTTCCATACTTATTTAGTTTCTATGACTTCAATTTTTTTTAATAATATTAAATAGGTGATGCAGTATCAAAATACATCAAAATCTCTGAATTTGACTTTGTGGTTTGACACATTATTGCTTATCAGCATCCAATTAAAAGTTTTACCAACTCACAAGTTTTTCAAATATATGACTTAATTGCGTAAAGCAAAATATGAAAAGCACTTAAATTCGAAACATTTTGAATAAATTTTTTCCCGTACTTATAGAGGTTTTTGAATAATGCTAAATACACGATGCATTATTAGAATTTAACATTCTGTGATGACACATTATTGCTTATCAACATCTGTTTCTATAATGAGTATGGACTAGTTAGTCCCCGCGACTTTGTTTTCATAGAAACTTTCATCCCTCTCTCCTCTCCCGTTTTAGTGGCAGTGAGAGACTTTCGTCTCCTATTAAAACCGTCTGCACTTTTTATTTTCGAAACATAAAGTGGCCTATGTCTATGTCGTAGGCTACTTATGATAAAAGTCGTTAAAATAGTTCGGTGATTTAGGCGTTAATATGCAACAGACAGACAGAAATAGTTATTTTTGCATTGACAATATTAATATATATTAGCTTTTTTGGCTTAGCAATCTTTATGAGAGAAAAAAAATGGAAGCTGTTTTTATATTTGGTTTATTTTGAGCTTCTGTAGCTTTTTTTATAAAAATTGTGGGAAACTAGCAACCGGGTTACTTGATTTTAAGTGATTACCTTTACATGGACATTTGCACCAGAGGAGACAATGCGTTGCGAGATTAAAATTAATTAGTGATGATGGAAAGGTAGAAAAGAATTTGAGGAAGGGATTAGGGTTCTTGTTCTCACTCTACAGCTAATATAGCTACTTCACGTCAATCTTCTGTAAGAGTGAGGTACAGCCCCGGTCGAGACAACCCGTATACGAGCTCTAGTCAGTAGATTACTGCTAGGCTTTACTTGAATAAAATCACCTAATGTAGTGTAGTGATCACCAGTACATGGATATTTGCAGCACCAGAGGAGACACTAATGCATTGAATGCAAGGATAAAGGGGAATGGGAAGTTAGGATAGGGCAGAGGGTTAGGCTTCCAGCTCACTCACTCACCGTACTCAACGCAGCTATATTAGCTAATTCATGCCGATTTTGGTTTATTGCTATGGGCTTATGCTAATGTACATTTTCAGGCGCGGCCGGCAATAAGAGACGCAAGGATGGCGATAGTAGAAAGAGTTCTATTGTCGAAGGTAAAAACTGATTCATCCCAATCGATGATGTGACTATAGATATGTTATAAGCTCATGGATTTTGGTAGAATGTCGTCAACTTTGACATCGAGGTTTCCTAGCAACCAGCTAGCGATTAAGTTGACGAGCTTGTCAAAGTTCGATAGTGGGTACATGGGTAACATGTATATTATAACTAGCTGGCGCTCGCGACTTTATCTGCGATGTCTGTGATGTCTACGTCATAGTATCTATATGCATGCAAAGTCTCAGACCGATCTGTTTAAAATTGACAAAGTTTCATACAAACTTTCATCACGTATTTTATCCCCTTAGGGGTAGAATTAATTAAAATCCTTAAGGGATGCCTACGTCATAACATCTACCTGCATGCCAAATTTCAGCACGATCCGTCCAGTGGTTTGGGCTGTGCGTTTATAGATGCCAGTCAGTCAGTCACCTTTGGCTTTAGGCAGCGACTATTCGCCTGGGCTTTCGAAAGTGGAAACTATTTTGAGCGCCAATATTCATGCGCTGATGTATAGATAGAAATTTAATTGTTCATTCATACCGAATTATTTATTATACTGTTACTATTTATTTAATAACTAGCTTTTGCCCGTAATTTCGCTAGCTTTAATATAGATTTTATTATTTTCCATCATTCATATTCTTTTCATTTTTTCTAAAATTTTGTTTGAATAGTTGACTCATGAAGGCGTAATAAACGTAGTCACAATCACATTTATATTATACTTGACTATGTCTGAGCCTAAATCCTCATTTGGAATAGATGGAATCTGGTTCCATCTATTCCAAAATTTCTCAAAAATGTATTTAGGAGTTTAGTTATAAAAACGTTACAAACAGACAATAACAACAGATTATTTTATTATATACCTTTTCTTTACCCGACATCCGCGTAGTCTCAAAGGGGAATTATATGTTTGACATATACGTATATCTGTTCCAATTTTGATAAATAACACATTATTAGATCGATCGATCGTCAAAGTTCGGTTTTCTTTTTTATTATTATTATTACTCAAGTCTCGTCATAAACGAAACGATTTCTACGTTTTCAGGGTTCACGTTAAGTGCGTCCAACAATCTAGGTCGCCTGACAGCGCTAGCTCTCACTCACCTGCTGCTCGCGCCCGGCTGCGCGCGGCTTCCAGCTCACACGCCGCTGCGGCGAGCGGCCGTCGACCTGCTGGGTCGCGGGTTCGCTGTCTGGGAGCCGTATCTCGACGTTAGCCATGTGCTGCTCGGTTAGTATTTATTATATGCTTAATTTAGATCTTATCAGCGTCTGTGCTGAACCCCTAAAGAATAACTTTTTATGACAAAAGTCATTTTTTAAAGCGTTTTTGAAATCTTTAAAAATACGTAGACTCTTTTTTATGTGTAAGTAAATGAGTTATTCTTTATACCCTTCGATCGTATGGCTACCGTGAAATTAAGTTACTCGTTTCCATTTTTATTTCAATAAATATCCTATAAGAACCTAAAAAATAATTTACATAAATGTTAGTGCGCCTGCTCACCTTCTAATATTATTCTCCTTTAACAGGACTGCTAGAAATGTGCTCGGACGCAGACAAACTGGTTCCGTCCATGACATACGGATTGCCACTAACACCTCAAGCAGACTCTTGTCGCACGGCCAGACATGCTCTCACACTCATCGCGACTGCAAGGTGAGTGAGTGACCACGAGATGAAACGATAAACATATCTAATTTTAGATTTTAGACCTCGTTTTTTGGTTTACATTATTGAAGTTTATTCAAAACTGAAATTCCCAACCGATTGCAATATAACATATTATATAGACGGAACAATATTATATGTCAGACAGTAATATGAAACTGTCAATAATATTACGAGACTTAACTTATAAGTTAGCGTCATTACATGACATTATATAACAAAAACCAATTCTCGTAGACCCGCACCGTTCATAACGACAATGACGCGCCAATGGTCCCACCATTATCACTGCACTATTTGCACAGCAAATAGAATGACTTTTAACCAGTGACCGTTGACTGCGATGTTCATAACTCTAAACGCGTGAGGTAGCTCGCTGCGCTGGTGTGTCAGCCGATACTCTCCCTCACCCCGCGCTGCTAGTGCATAAATAAGACCAATATAAACAGACCCGCGAAATTCATAACGACAATGGCGTTCAAAGTGACAGACGCGTTGGCGCAATGGTCACTGCAACTAACTAAAGCGCTAACGGTCGCGGGTTCGATCCCCGCTCACGGCAAACGTGTGTATTGGCCATACGGATGTTTGTCGTGGTCTGGGTGTTTGTGTTAGTGTTGTGAGTGTTTCCGGACCCCCGACACAAGGTCATGAGATCTTAATGGGGGCCGTTGAGTGTGATGCATTTATTTATTATTTATAATTATTTATTATATAACAAAAACCAATGCCTATAGACCCGCAGCGATCATAACGACAATGACGCGCCAAGTGACACCCTGGGGTGGTGCAGAGACCATTGTCACTGCACTATATGCACAGCAAATAGAATGACTTTAAACCAATCCAACCAACCTCCGTCCGCGGCGCTAGTACATAATTAAGACCAATATAACATAACCGTGACGTTCATTACAACAATAGCGCGCGAGGTGGTTCGTTTCGCTGGTACATAACTAAGACCAATATTAACGTTCCGCGGCGTTCATTATAACAATGGCGCGCAAGGTGGCTCGCTGCGCTGGTACATAACTAAGACCAATATCAACAGACCCGCGGCGTTCATTATAACAATGGCGCGCAAGGTGGCTCGCTGCGCTGGTACATAACTAAGACCAATATCAACAGACCCGCGGCGTTCATTATAACAATGGCGCGCAAGGTGGCTCGCTGCGCTGGTACATAACTAAGACCATTATCAACAGACCCGCGGCGTTCATCACGACGATGGCGCGCGAGGTGGCTCGCTGCGCCGGCGCGGCGGCGGGCGCGCCCCCGCCCCCCGCGGCGCTGGCGCTGCACCGCGGGCGCGCGGAGGTGCTGCGCGGCATCGAGCTGCTCATCGAGCGCATGCACGCTGAGGTCGCCGAGCTGCTCGTCGAGGTGAGCTACTTACACTCAACTAAAACTCACCTCGATTCTCACTCACTCTCGTTTCAAATGCAAAGTCCCACTCAATGTGAATTAGACATTAGGTTGGTTCAGGCGAGTCACTCACACTCGGCTATAACTCACATCGATTGTGACTCACTCTATCTCAAAATTAAACCTTCACTCGAAATAAATTTAATTGCAAAGTTCTTCGTAAATTACGACGTTTCAAATATAATTATCGACATCGCTTACACGCATAGGGCACGCGAAGCTTTTTGATATGAGATTAAAATTCGGCTTAATGTCAAAAATTGTAAAATTTGCTCATAAAAGTGGGTCACGCTAAACTAAATCTGTCTGAACTGTGGACTTAATTGCTTTATGCCTGCTGCTAGGTCACACACCAATCTCTTTTTATATAGCATCGCATATAACTTTAGGTAATCAAAATTTACCAATTGCTAGTCAAAATACACTTTATTCGATCTTAATCTCAATTACAAATAAATCGTGCAATGAAATTAATTAATTTGATAATTTTTGAACAGGTGATGGACATCATCCTGCACTGCGTGGACCAATCGCACCTCAAGAGCAAAGGCCTCAACGAAGTATTCCCAGCCATCTGTCGCTACAACCAAGTGTCGCACTGCCCCGCCACTAGGAGAATTGCTGGTATGAATATAAATTAACTTTCTTATTATGTTAATTATATTAGATTCAATAAATCAACTTAATGTTATACGTTTAAAATTCAATTAAAAGTACATTCATATAAGCTTTCAAACTTCCATAAAGATATAAGTTACTATATAGGACTTTCATACAAACTTCCAACCCCTATTTCATCCCCTCACAGGTCAAAACTTGAAAAATTTCTAGCATTTTTCAAGTTGTAATTGTAGTTGTAATGTTTTTTTTTAATTACTTATCAAGTGCTTAAATATAAAGTTTCGTGGTTTTATCTTTTAAAATTAAGAAATCCCATCCAAACTTTCAACCTCTATTTCAACCTCTTCATCCCTTTTTTCGCAATGAAATGTAGCCTATGTCGTTTTTTAGGGTCTAAATATTGTCTGTGCCAAATTTCACCAAAATCGGTTGAGAGGTTTAAGCGGGAATGCGTAACAGACAGACAGACAGAGTTACTTTCGCATTTATAATATTAGTAGGGATAAGTGACCTGAACGAATTTACTGTCAGTGCCTTATTTTGACATTCACAGGTTCCGTAGTTACTTATAACGTACCTATTAGACAAACCTATACAGAGTTGTTTTATATAGCTCGTAAGCTTTAACTCAGATATCATCGGGGATATTGTAAAACCGCGTAACTAACAAAAAAAGTCGAAATTTGAACCAAATATTAAAGTATATTATTGATAAAACAAGGCCTTGTGTGACCGACGATATGTCGAAATTTATTCGTGTTAAGTATTAATTTTACAAATATCGATATAATTTTTAGCTTTGATATTTAAGATTTGACGATCGACCTTATTCCGAAAGCTAGTTACGCGGTTTTGCACTGTCCTCGATGAAAAGTAATTCTCGCCTAACTCCCCCTCCCCCTACCTGTGGCCAGTGGGCAGCCACACCGGCCAGCTGGCCATCTACGAGCTGCGCGCGGGACGCTGCCAGTCGCTGGCAGCCCACTCCGGCCCCGTCACCGCCTGCGCCTTCAGCCCCGACGGCCGCTACCTCGTGTCCTACGCCACCGCTGATAACAGGCTGTCCTTCTGGCAGAGCACCGCCGGTGAGTTGCTTTATCCTGGTTACCATAGGTGATCTGTTAGAAGATTCTTTAGGCTAAAGCCAATGACCGCCTATCCTGGCAGAACATCGCTGGTAACTGTTTTTGTCCCTGTGACCATGGGTGATCCATCTTCCAAGATATAGTTGATGATTGCATCTCTCTCTAGCAGAGCACCACTTGTAAGTTGATATGTCCTGGTGACAATGGGTTTTCCCTAGATCTTCCAGGCTACAGCCGTCAACCGCTTGTCCTTTTGACAGGGCCTCGCCGGTAATTTTCTTTGTCTTGGTGATCAAATATGTTGACCATGATGAAATAAATGCACAACAGCGTTTCTTCAAAAT
The DNA here is from genome assembly GCA_037950945.1 of Hypolimnas misippus. Taxonomy (NCBI): domain Eukaryota; kingdom Metazoa; phylum Arthropoda; class Insecta; order Lepidoptera; family Nymphalidae; genus Hypolimnas; species Hypolimnas misippus. The sequence goes on along the minus strand of JBBEEQ010000008.1, from coordinate 1,716,368 downwards.
ATTAACCTTAAAAGGGCAAATTAAGGGTCATAAATCTACATATACATACATACAGCAATACTGCATGACAGGCGCCTCCTTTCAACTGGCCACGCTAGGCACTTGCCTGCGATCGTTTCCTACCAAATTTCGAAGAAGTGTTTGGTGATTTTGCCGCTATAACAGTATAAAGATAGCACCGCGTGTGTCCGCCGCAGGCATGTTCGGGCTGGGCGCGGCGCAGACGCGCTGCGTGAAGTGCTACAGCACGGCGCCCATGGCGGACGTGGCGCGCCTCAACCCCGCGCGCCTGGCGCGCCTCGTGTGGAGCGGCGCGCGCACCGCCACGCTCATGCTGGCCGACGGCTCCGAGACGCGCTTCAACGTGTAGGCTCGTGCGGGCAGTGTGCGGCCCACTCCGCCGGGATACTGCGACACGGTGACTAGCTTTTGATATTCGTGTTTTATAACGGCTCTTATCGCGAGAACTAATGGTAGCAATACCTTTCGACGAAGTTGCATCCGTTGTGGTCACGAGCTGACGTCAGCTCATCCCCATTTATATTAAATATGAATAGTATAAATCGCGAAATTTTAAAATATATAATTGCTATTGCTAGATATTGAATTATATTATTGATAAAAAAGGACACGTTGCCGCCGCGGTCACGGCGAGCGTCTATATTGGCCATACGAATGTTTGTCGTGGTTTTGTTAGTGTTCCGGATCCCTGACACAAGGCTACGAGATCTTAAGGGCCGTTGAGTGTGATGCGTTTTTTTTTATTTATCGGAGAAAAATATAACCTTATGGGCAATTGCTAATACGCGGTGTATTGTATTTGTAGTGTCACCGATGATATGTAAAAATTTATTTATGTTAAGTATTAATTTAATAAGATTTGAATATTTGATTCGAAAATGAACTTTATTGCAAAAGCTAGTTACGCAGTTTTGCACTATCTCCGACGACTCTAAGTTTTACTCTCGTAACTAATATAGAATGACACTGTAACCTAGCAACTGTATAAGCTAAGTGTGTCAACAATATGTCTACTGACATTAAATATGTGAGATGTAAATGATAAAAAAATATCACAGATTTTTTTGTAAATCCGTGAGCAAAAACACACTTGCAAGTTTTTACAAGTGTATTTTTGACTTACATTAAGTAAAATTTCATTTACATTAATATATATACAATAATGTACTAGTATAATTGTCGCCTAATACTAACTTTAGTAAATTATGCTTAATTAATTCAATGTTGTCACTTCAATTGTAATTATTAAAAAAGCAAAAAAATATATATCTTGTTAATAAAATAAATCATATGGTGATATGGACGCTGATAAGCAACACTGTCAAGCCACACGGACTTCATTTTGAGAAAATGGCGTCTAAATATGTCAAACCTATTCTTAATAAATTCGTTTAAAGACGTATATATCCATGTCTTCTTTTCTATTTAGATAAAATGTATAATGAGTTAAAAGCAGATTGGTATAACAAAATCAATATTCAAAACATTGAATTGAGAATTTTTTCCCGTATTTATTTAGTTTAGATGACTTGAAAATATTTTGAACAACGTTTAATACATGATTTTTAAAAATAAGACTTTTTTTGGGTTGACATATTATTGCTTATCAGCAGCATCCATAAATCATATAGTCTTGAAAGAAAAAAATAAACATTGTGTCAACTAAGTATATAATAATTAAGTTACCTAATTAATTAAAATACTGAAATAAAATATAACGTATAATAAAATCACCTATCCCAAATAATAATGGATGGACCATTACAATAATTTATACTGATTTTGTAAAATTATAACACATTCCAGATTTTGAAAAATTACATAAAATCATTTAGCATTTCTTAAAGTATTAATTACATTATATCAAAAATATAACTAGACTAAGAGTATCAACATGAGATCCACATAATATATATAAAATTTACTAATGTTCAGTTTCAATAACGTACTTCCATTCCTGCTGTTTTCGTAATAGCGATATTTGACATAAACTCAAACTCATAATAAACTTTATTCAAAAGGGATTTTTAAAGCATTTTCGAATTGTTTATAACAAAGAGACATTTGTGTCAAAATTCTAGCACTAGTAGGCGAGAATTACATTGATAAGTTGTACTCTCGTAATTAATATAACATTCTGAGACCTGGTAACAATTGGTAGCCTTACCAAAAATAAAGACACTGACAGTAAGTCGTTTCAGGTGTATAGCAAAGACGACTTATTTAAATATTTATAGAAATTTGAGAGTGAAATTTATAAGTAATTTTCGCCGTAGGCTAAATAGCATATATGTAGATTATTGAAGACAGCTGTGCGTTGTAAATTAACACAGCTTTTATTTTAAAATATCCCGAAAAAGCTTTTTGGAAACTAATTTAAAAACGCAGCACTCGAATCGATAAAAAACATTCACAAAACGAAACTGTTATTTTTCTTTTCACATTTATTGAAAATGTTAATATTTCTATACATATAACAAATTAAATGTAATTATATTGTTACTAACTTCTATATACTTAACCTTCTGAAGGTAAAAATTATATAAATATTAAAATTTAGTTTTAGTATTATATGTTAAAATTGTTGTATTCAATTTTGTTTTTGACTTATGTGATGAACAGAAAGTATTATTTAGTCCAATTGAAATTGTTTATTAGCTTGATATTTATTAAATAAATGTGTAATTAGAACATTGTTTTTTTTTTAATTTTTAAGTTCCGCTACAAAGAGAATTACTATGTCTCATCTACTACAATAATTATTAGTTTTATTTACATTTCGATGTCAGTTTCTATTCTAATATTTTAAAGAGGTAAAGTTTGTTAGTAGTTTGTGAGTTTGTATGTAAATGGTAATCTCTGAAACCACTGATCCAATTTGAATTTTTTTTTTTGCGTTTGATAGCCAATTTGTCGAACAAGTTATATTCTACTATAATAGGCTATATTACATCACGCCTTAAAACCCACTAACCATGCCCACCAAACGCGAAAGCGTGAATTCTGCAAAAACAGTGTTACAATTGTATGGTATTTTATAGCAATATCAATATAAAAAGTGGATTTTGGCACCGAAAATGCCGATTTGGACGACGTTGCCTAGCAACCAGCTAACGACTGAATGTGATGGAAAAGTATATTTGGACCAACAAGACATTGGCAAAGCTGGAAATGTACAGATTTTTAACGTCAAATGAATGTAAAATATAATATCGTTTGTAATACATTAAAATAAAACAATTTTTTTTAATAGTTTTTATTACACCCAATTTACAATGATATACGAATACATGAATCTTAATGTAAACTATCGGTAAAAAATGTAATAAAAAAGAAATAACAAAAACAGCATTCTTCTTTAGGCTTTCATATTTGTTTCAATCATAAAACTTAAAAACTAAAAATCTGGCACATCAATAATTCTAACTTTACATGAAATCACAAAATATTTAGCAATTTTCGTAAAACCAGCTTATTTTTAAATAAGCGATTCATTCGCTTCTATTTTTGAATGTTATTACAAATATTCTTAATTTAGGAACTGACCAACGGTGCAATTATCGACCACTATCGCTATCGGAATAAGAAACGTTCTCGCCCAAACTGACACTCATATTGGTGAGAGTCAGGAAGTGGACAATGAGACTTTACAATAGTTACATGTAACACCCTCGTGATTGTGCTCTTTTAGTTAATTTTAACGAGCCCCATATGTTCTATAACCATTGATTAGATAGTTTTTTTATCATATATTTACGTTCTATCGGCGTAAGATTTATGGGCTGTCAAGTGACTGTATAATCTGTGACATTAGTGCTTTTTGACTCTGTAGCATTAGAATATTAATAAGATTCCTTTTCTCTTTCTGCTATGCTACACAAACGCGTGAACATAAAGACATTTGATGTTAATTTAAAGTGTGTTTACCAACATCAAAGGACTATACAGTATAGTTAGTGCGAAGGATTGATGATGAATTCAAGATAATTTATTTGAGCACTCCTGCGTTTACTAATAACCCCTTCAAGTTAACACTCATTCGGTTTATTTTTATAGTCTCATACATTATACTTGGTGACGAGGGTCTGATGATGAGTTCTAGAGGCGAACGGTGAAACTCTTCAACGAGTACTAATAATCCCATTGAGTATAGACTCATTCGGTTTGTTTTCTAGTCCCATGGGCTCATTTGAATAGTTTTGACAAGTCTCATACATTATACTTGGTGACGAGTCTGGTGATGAGTTCTAGAGGCGGATGGTAAAGTTCTTTAACGAGTACTAATATCCCCATTGAGTCTAGACTCATTCAGATAATTTTGACGAGTCCCTTACATTATACTAAAAGCTAAAAAGATAAAAATAGGTAAACTACATATATCTTAAACGGTTTATTTTAATTAAAATTAATTAAACAAAATAGTCTTCTAACAAAAAGTATGACTTATAGTTTATACTCTTTTATCTTAAAAACTAATACTTAAACAACAAATTATAAAAAATGTCCAATTGCGAGTTTGACTCGAGCCAAGGATCATCTTAATAGAATCATGACACAACAATATTGTGCGGTAATCCAACTCTCTTAGTACGCAAAGTTGGCACTTGTTTCAATTTTATCACTGAACATATATCAATAAAAAGATATGTATGTAAATACTGATAGATATTTATAATATTAAAACTTATTTAGTAGTTATGTTATAAGCTTGCATAACATATTAATAGTAACGACGACCATTTTGGACGACGTTACCTAGCAACCATCTAACGATGAAGTATGATAGGCGAAAGTATCTTCAAATCAATGTCAATTGACAAACTTGTACAGATTTTTAATGTCAAATTGTTTGAGCGTAAAATATTTATAATTATGAAATATCATTTTTATACATCTATATTATCTTAAAAAAAAAGAAAAGACCGTATTTTGTCTATGGAAATTTCGTTGATTAGTTTAGTAGCTATATATTGTCAATGTGCACCCTCCATCTAGGATAGATTACTCGTCCTCGTTCTCATAAATACATTAAAATAAACTAAAAAAAATATACGGTCGAATTGAGATCACTGCTTTTTTTTCAAGTCGGTTAAAAACAATAACGCAAATAACCTTAACTATATAAACGACGTAGCCGGATAAAAGGCATTAGACCCTGATACCAAATATTAGCATTTATTGAAAAGCTAAGCAGTTTCATTCAGTAAATAAATAGAATTTGACTCTGCCACATCCTCGCTTATATAACACTACGAAACTTGAATTTTGCTACTTACAAAATAAGATTTATTTTTCATGGAACACTTAATAGTGTAGTGAAGTGTAATGATTAATCAGTATGTACATAACTAACTTTTTAGGCGTGTTTATAGAGTTCAGAAGTGAACAATATTACGACATTAGATTGTGTGTTACCAATATAACCAATGTGTTACCAGTAATGGCATATGGCATTGAAATGTGGTCTCTGACTATGGGCTGCACTGAGAGGCGCAGTCGCTAAACGAACCATGGAGAGGGCTATGCTTGAAATATCTGTACGAGATCGAATGAAAGACGGACTATGGTAACCCACAGAGACCAACGGATTGGCAAGTGGCATTGGGCAGGCGGCATAGTTCGAAGAACCGACGGCCGATGAGACAGAAAGGTTCTCGAATGGAGACTACGGGCCGACAAGGGCAGCGGAGGACGTCCATCTATAAGATGGACAGACGACCTTGTTAAGATCGGAAGACGCTGGATGCACGCCGCTTCGAGTCGGTCCTTTTGGTAGTCTTTTGGGGAGTCCTATATCCAGCAGTTGACTTCCTACGGCTGAAATGATGATGATAATTAGATTCATAGTCCAAGACTTCATTTTCCAACTCTTGTAATAATATATGGCCATATTCTCTCTTGACATCAGCAGCTTGATGCTAGGTAACTCTCCAAGTCACGTGGACATCATTATCTTTAACCCTTTGTACACACTCCTTTTGTACTGAGCCGAGATGGTCTGGTGGTTAGAACACCGATGATCGCGGGTTCAAACCCCGGCTAGCACCGCTGATTTTTCAAGTGCTAAATCTGTGTTTGAATTCATCTCGAGCTCGGTGGTGAAGGAAAACATCGTGTGGAAACCTGCATATGCCGGGAGAAATTCTGACACATGTATATTCGCCAGCAGCGTGGTGGATTAAGCTTCTCCTTAATAGGAGAGGAGGCCTTTGCCCAATGGTGGGATATTAACGGGCTGTTACTTACTTTTACTACCCACTTCTTAATCATAATACACTTTTCTAAAGTATTATATAATGAAATCATTTTTGTCGCTATTGAAAACTAGTACAATTTAAATAAGGCAGTATTGTTATATAGCGATGATATGTATAAAGTGTGTTCTCGCGGTTCATATTATTTATATTTTACGTAACTACCTTCATCGTTTAGTGTACCTTTTATTTTTGCCCGACGTTTCGACAGATTATTTTTATGAAAAAAGCAGGCAAATAAGCAAACAGGTCACCTGGTGTTAAATGATCACCACCGCCCGTAAAAATTTTGCACTAGAGAAGACGCAAATGCTTTGCCTTAGGACTGAGGTATGAAGAGGGAGCAAGGTAATGGCAAAGCGAGGGGATAGGAGCAGGATTGGGCTTCCGGCTCTCTCACACACCGTACGTAACTATATAACCTACTTCAGATGTAGTCAGTGGACTACGCCTACGTTCTACTATAATACAGTTAGTCAGCAGCAATTAGACCCGTTTCTTAAAATATATTGACATATTCATCAACGTACACCATATCAAAAGTATACACATCTATCTATAATAAAATAAATTCTTACAACTAAAATAAAAAAACAAATACTCAAAAAGTCTTTTACCGACAATTACACATTACCTTTTAAAGTATTGTTAGTTACATGAACATGAAGCTAAAAAATAAAACTGTTTTGCCATGTGAGTCAGGCAAATAAACGAGTCCATTTGGATGTTATTTAAAAGTTCATCGAAAAATTAGTAGGAAAGGAGATATTGTCAGAAAACTGTTTTTGAGCGCCATTGTTCAATTATGGCAGCGCGTTCGGAAAAGATACGATGTGGCAAAGCAGAAATTTGGAAAGCCTACGTCAATATCTATTACATCACCCATTTTTAAAACTCCCGGAAAACTTTCGTGGTAATCTTTACTGTTTGAGTACCAAGACTACGAGAATTTGTGATTCCAAAATATAAGAATCGTAAAACATCTTTATTGTATATATTTTGTAATCAATAATTAAAACTAGAAAAATGGAATCGACTCAAAAAATAAATTTAATACAAGGTAACTAAAAGGCAAGTCACGGATCAGCGATTACGCAAATTAATATATTTCGTTTACTTGAATGACATACATATTCCATTAATATTTAATGTAACGGGTCTTATCGCGATAACTAATGGTAATAATACCGTTACACCGACGTTTCTACGACGTTTCATCCTACGTATTTTAAGCTACCAATTTACTTCTTATTTGTATTGTATTCTATGTGACTAGTATGGATTTTATATATTCATCACAGTATTCGAGAAGTATACTTTCAAAGCGATCCAAGTTCAATATCTAACGGTTCACATCGTCTAAAAACTCATCATCCTCAGACTCAGACTCAACATCACACATATTTTTTACTATTTTTTCCACAGTGCTCTTATCAACTTCATCCTCATCAGAAGACGTATCGATATCATCCATGTCATAGACAATCCAATTCTTAGTGTCATAGCTCTTAGTTAATGATACCCAATTTTTAGCCAATAATTTAATTAATTTAACCATTATATAGAGACCGTTTTTAACATGAGTCGATTTTTCTTTATCAACCACGCCGTATAATTCGATATTAAACTCATATTCCGTATCGTTGACGTTTGAACTAAATTTCAAAAAGCGTGAATCAATTTCGAGATCGTAATCTTCAACAGCGATTAATTGTATCTTTATATAAACAATGTCTTTAGTCTGGCGCCATAATAATTTTGGTCGTCTCTTTTGATCTACTTCTGGTATTATTGGTTTTTCAGTTACATTTAAAGATATTTCTGACGAAGTTAAATCATCAGAATCTAATTCTTGCGTTTCTTTAGCAGCTATTGGAGTGAGTGGTATAATTTGATTTTTATTTTCGTTGATATCATGTCCTGTATGAGTTACATTATCGTCGGATTTGAAAACTTTATCTTTGCTAGGATCGCGTTCTTCATTTTGAGCTACATTGCCGTTATTAAAATAAGATTTAAATCCTGGGAACAGGGTAGCTAATACTTCTGTACTCATATTAACTTCCCATCTGTCACTGTCAGAGTCTGAATCAACCAAGGGAACAGTTCTTAGTGGCTGTGGTATTTGAGTTATTGTTTTTTCAACATCTTGGTTAACATCTGATATTTTCTCCCAATCATCATCACATTCTTCCTTTGTAGATTGTTTGGTATCTAATTCTTTTAATTCTAAATGAATCTTATTTAGATATTCTTTCTCCTCAATGTTTTCGCGAGCTAAATTAAGATCAATCATTAATTGATTTATAATTACGTCTTCATCAGTAGTCGTGTCAATTACAACAACTCCATATTTGTATCCATTAGTGAATTCAGCGGTTTCTTTTGTATAATATTTTATATACGACAATTTCAAGCGACCGTTTCTATCTTCGAAACAGTTATCGAAAAACCAGTTTTTGCTGAAATCCGACCAATCATCGCCGGGTGGTTGTATTCCTATCAGTCTGCATTCGATTGCTTGAAAAGGTAGTTGGTTAATAAATTGCTCTGTTATTGGGATTAAACCCTTTAAAGGAATTTCTTTACAGTCACCTTGATCTACAAAGAAACATTTCGCCTTGTCTCCGTTTAAGCCATCGATTCTGGCTCGTTCGAAAGTCTCATCTTCAGGGAATTCAGCCAATACCAAATCACCTTCTTTCACATTACTATTATCGGTAGTAGAAGTATAGGCTTCTACGTATTTTTTAATATCTTCCAATAGAGAACTCATACAAGACTCAAATTTGTCAAGACGCACAAAGAATTTATCTGGACTTCTAGAGGACGCTAAGAATACAGCCGATAACTTATCGCTCTCCAAATACGCCCAGGTGCCTTTCGGAAGATTTTTAACTGGATTTTGAGTTTGAGGTACTTCTATTTCTTTTTTATCGAGCACGCCACTTTCAATACACATTTGTTCGAGTCTTTGTATATGGTCTGGATTTAATTGAGCATGATTGTCCAAGAGTTCTTGTTTTAAATTATGTTTTTCGACCGTTTCATTTAAAGACGTCAATTCCTGACACGCTTCTAATGTATCAACGAAAACGCAATTTCCAATCGTCAAAGCTACATGTCCTGTCATGAAAAGATCTTCATTATTCGTTATTTTCTTTAGCTCATCACTCGCAAGATCCGAAAATGTTATGTCTTTGTCTTTAGGTATTAAATTAGTTAATCTGACCAACACAACAGAAGTCTGGATATTTTTTAGGTCGTCTGGTAAATGGTAAAGATAGATATCTCTAGTTATTTCATATTTCTCCTCATCTAGTAAATTTATTAATAGCGTATTGGGATTACCGTTTGGGTATCGACTTAAAATCTTAATAACCTGACATCTTACGAATAAATTAAGCTTCGTGGATGCTGCACAAATATCTCCAACGTTTGGGATACCGTGAAGTCTTCTGTTGGACTCCTTGCTGTAATACATACCCATCTTCAAGGAAAGGGAATTGTAGGTTTGCGGATACTTAGTGGTGACACCGTTGACAATATTAGTGAAAAGCCTCGCGGAATATAAAACGGCGTTATGATAATGAAGTATCCTAAACGTGATGAGCCCGTCTTTAGGCAACCATTCTTGCGGCTTATCATATTCTTTCAAAATCGTATGCCGTTCTTGACAATTGAAGAAATCTGGGCAGGATCCGAGCATTAGCATCTTATCGCAAATAGGGATATGATTTTTAGCCCTATTCACATCTTTCTCTTTTAAAATTTTAGTACATACTTCATCCAAGAATTCAGGTACGTTGTTTGTACAACGTTTTATAAAGTTCATGATCTTTGGTAACTGTTCAACGTTACTGCCGTCCAAGATAATTTTAATTTTAACGTTTTCATTTTCAGCTTTGAATATTGACGGATAATTGTCATTTAGGACGCAGAAACGTTTGCAAAACATCGAAAAGAGTTGCGGTAGAGAAAAATGGATCAAGTTATGAGCATCTGTAACGTTCATATGGGTCAAATTCCCGTCACAGCAAATAAGTATCGGTCCTACTAAAGGTACTTCATAATCTGCCCAAGACACACTTAGATTGTATAAGTCATGTACAGTCATGTTATTATTACACGCGAACACAGCATGTTTAGACCTCTTTAAAGCCTTCTCCAACAGATCTACTTCGTCATCCGATTTGCAAACTATAACCGTTCGTTTCGACTCATCGATTTCTTTCAAAAACTCAAATACAATATCCACCTTGCTTTCAACATCCACAAAACTAACAGACGTACTAGCTTTCGAATAGAGAACACATTCTTGAAACGCGCTAAACGAAATTACCGTATCGGGTGTTTTCAACGCTAACGGTCCCATAAAATCGCACCAAACCCGAGACGCCAGTACATACTGAACTTTCAATTCATTATTAGCCCTAGCCTTAACAGTTTCTTTGAGTTTAAACAAGAAATACTTGATCTCGTCTTGATATGTAATGGCTAAGCGTTCGCAATCATCAAAAACGAAAATCGATAAACGACGCATGTCAATACCGAAATCATTTAGTTGCATTAAGCGAATCAGAGATGATGGCGTACTAATTAATAAGTCACAGCCATTCAAAAGCTGCGATGTTATATAAAGATCATCAACACCCGCATAACACGCTAAAACTTTATTATCCAACCCTAAAAACATTTTCGCCATTTCTTCAATAAACGTAACGGATTTTGCCGTAGCACAAACTATAATGCAAATCGGACCTACACTGTCACTGTCGCAATTCGCATCGCTAATATAACGACAAACAGCTGGTAAATAACCCATCGTTTTCCCACTATTCGGCGGACTGATCATGAACAGACTATAACCCCTTAAAATCGTATTCCATGACACACTTTGCACCATCATAGGACGTTCTATAGACATATTCTTAAGTACGAGATGAATATGAGAGTTGAAAAACACATCCCTCATTTCGAAGACCGGCTCAATACGTTTATTCTTCTTAGTGTGCACCAATAGAATCGGGGCTACAAGTTTATCAACGAACACAGATATTTGGGGATCAATGTTTTTAAATGGATTAACGTTGTTTTTTAATTTAGTTATGGTTGGGAAATCGCTTTTTTGTTTATTTTTAATCGTTGGCACCACTTTGTATTGCTCATCAATTCTTCTGATGACTTCATCGATCTTTTCATCTGGATCGTTATCAAATGTTTTATTGTTATCGGAGAGGCTGGATGTATCTTTGTTTGATGTGTCTGAGCTTGAAAAACTGCTGTTATGTTTCGTCACGTTATTATATGCTCCTAATTTCTTTTTTAGAACCAACGAACTCGCCGAAGACATTTGTTTATCACTAGAATCATCATTTCCAATGTTTTGTACGTGTTCTTTAGTCTTAACGTCCATTTTCATCTCTTCTTTAGCTATTGCCTTTGATGTATTCTTTTTTTTCTCAAACTTCATGCTATTATAATAGTCAGACAAAACTTTTCTATTTACTTCATCACTGACTTCGGAGTTAACGTCTTCGAAAATGTGATCGCGGCTTTCAATGTCGACGTTTTCAACGTTATTTTCCAGATTTACATTATCCGGTTCATCGTAGTCTGCTTCTATGATTTTCCAATGTGTAGGGTCCAATTCTGGAGGTCCATAGGCAATCTGTTTTAGATTCCTTTTACTATCTGCAATTACTTTATGGTTTCGTTTTTTCTCAAGTATTCCGGATCTTGACACTGTAATGAATAATAAGTAATTAATAGAATTAAAATACATACTAGTCAGATGCAAGCAACCAACTTGAAAAAAGTCTTTTATTTAGCTGATATTTCGTTATGTTTAAAACATCTAATTACAAATCTCATTTTAATGATTCTAATCCTTTTAATAGCTTTAAATCAATTTAAATTTGTTCAAAATAATAATGTATTTCACAAGACCTTGCATTTTTTAGCTAATATGGCTAAGTGCATTATGCTAATATTACTAACTAGTAAGACTTATAATTTTGCATAGAAACTTTCATCTCCTAATCAACCTCTTTCACGTTTTCTTTTCCCGATATAAAGTGACATATGTATGTCCTTTTCCAATTTCTAATCTAATTCTATACGAAAACTTGTACAGTGTTTATAAAAATTTAATAAAAATAAGAGACAAGAATTACTTTCATATTGATATTATGTATTATAAATGTATTATGTCTATTTGCAGTTTAAGTTGCTAGTCACATCAAAAGTTGAATCATTAGTGTTCCTAATTTCAGATATAATTTGACATCTTCAATGTGTATATAAATAAAAATCAAAGTTTATATGTATGTTTGTTCGCTATGCATTTTAAAATTAATCAGTACATGATAAAACTTTATTAAGGTGTTCTTGGGACACTCACAAGTGTCCATGGCCCAAAAAATGTATATACTTTAAGTGACATTATAACGCACAGCGTACAGGTAGGTTTTAAATGATTATCAACTCTATTTGGCTTTTATTGTTAATGTATTTTATTTTTGTTATTTTATCTTGTTATAGTTCTTTGTTTTGTGAATTTGCTTCCTTTTGGTTATTTATATGTATATGCATAAAACAAGAAATGTAGATAGATTAAGTAATATTTAATAATGAGTTATTGATGATGAGCTCCAGTGTATGGAAAAATCAGCAATGATTTATGTGACACTGTTAACATTAAGTTATTTATGTAAAAAAAACAAAGCATTTGTATTACATAAAAAAAAAAAAAAAAACTACAGAATTAAACTCACCACTCTCTTTAACTTCATAATTGCTTATATCTTGATGGGACTGCACATGACTATCCGTTTTTTCAATAGTACTTTGTTTCTCCACATTCAATTTATATTTCATTCTGAGTCTATTCATTTTATCTCTTTCTATTTGATTAATGCTGTATAGTTTCTTACTCAAATTTGGCCCTTCAATCTTTTTATCAACAGTGTCTTTAATGGCAGGATTAATATTTGCGGGTTTATCATTTTTTGACTTGTCATTTTTAGTCTTCGCATTTGCATCTAGAAACACTTTTATGTCCTCAAAAGCTTGACTGAAGCCTTGAGTTTCTTGATAAGACTGATCGGTAGTTGACGGTGGTGATTCATTTTTAATAGATTGTTCCTTTGATTTAACAAAACCTCGACCAATTGATTCTTCGTCAACGTCCTTGCAAAGCTCCAAGTCCTTCATTTTGTTTTCGAGCATCTTATTTAACATTTCATTGTTATGTTTCTCGAGATTAGCTACCGTCAAAGCGGACTCAATATCTTGAGCTATGCGAAATACTGTTGTTTGCTTTTTAATCGATTTTGTGCACTTTTTCTTAGTAGACGAGGCCTTAGTATAATAATTCTCAATTTCTCTGACAACATCCTGTGTCTTTCTTGAGCTTAATTTGGTTTTTATTTTGCCTGCACCAAGTTGTTGATGAAATTCACAAACATCATAATAAGCGAGGTTAGATTTAACCAACAGTTTTGATAGGTGTTTTAAATCACCGTTCTTGTATTTAATTATCAATTCCCCATATTTGTGAATGTTGTCATCGAATATTGATGTTCTGAAAACAAAAAAGATACAAATTCTTAATATCTCGAGTACATTTATTAATGAAATTTAGCATGTGTTTTTTTTATTCTTCCTCGTGATACAGTATAGTCAATTAAATTCAATTCTTTGCCTAATGGCTACAATATAGTTGATGTCCAGCAATGGTACATTTATAGGCTAATAATGTTACTACCTCCAATTTCATTTTTACAGAATATTAAATATAATAAATATTTCATTCTTACCTTCTATCTATGTATGTCGGTGAAAACCAAACCTCAGAACTATCAACGAAAACATTTTTCATCAATGTTGTTGCTGCTATGATCCAATCATCACATTTCTGGATCTTAATCACTTCGTCTTCAATATCTAAGGTTGTTTCTAGCGGCAAAACACCATATATGCCGACTTGTTCAAATATATATTCGTCCTTAACAATATTAGGATCGCAAACTTCAATCCATATTAAATAAGGATTTATATAGTAGATCACTTCTACTTTGTAAGAATCGGGCGGCATTTCGAATGGGTATCTATTATATTTTATTATAATTATCAAAACATTTACCGTATGAAAACGCACAGCTCAATTACCGCCAGTTATTTTTTGTCAAAACAACCGAAAAAGTAAAAACATCAATTTTAAATGTGACCACAGAAAAAAAATATTTATTCAATCAATAAAAAAACCATAGACAATAACCTATAAATCCATATTAATGTATCTGGACTATCAACGATAAATAAAATCCTAATTGTAATATTTAGAGTAGATGTTTTCACTTAATATTTAAAATAATATTAAAGAATTATTATTATTATACATTAAAAATGTACATATCAACAAAATTTAAAACCAAAATAATAAAAATAAAAGTTGTACAAAATTATTGACTTAATATTTATTGATGACACTTTAAAAAACTTAATTGACATTTGTCAGATCTACAATGAATTCGTGGCGTAGGGAAACAACATCGCGAAAATTTTAATAAAATTGTATTTAATGATAGTTATATTGAACTTAAAACGTAAAGATTAAGGTAAGATGTGGAATTCATTGAATTAGAATATAAGTGTGAGTTGGTGTTTAAGATGATAAATGGGAATCAATTACCTTACCGGTCGAAAAAGAAGATACCTAATTCTGCTTTAAATTAATTGTTACTGAAGTAATGATATATATTTTAATATAGTTTTTAGGGATGCTAATAATATCTTGCTCATAAAAAGTGCATTATATCAAAACAAAATGGAGAAAACAAAGGAATATGTTTTATTGTTTTTAATAGGATTAGCCACTTATTTTGCACGTTAATGATGAGGAAGACTTGTATAATTGTAACTTTTATGTTAAAAATTTACATTAATAGATTCGTTTTTTGATATTTTACGGCAAAAACAATTTTGGATATGTTAAAATATTATATTTTTAAAACAAGTACACATTTTATGTACAGAATAAGATTAGAAAAAACCTTCTTGACCGCACACAGCTTAAAGTCTGCTCAAATAGAGTAAAATTTGAGAATTTGACCATAAATGAAGCAATCTTTTTACTTCTATATTCATTAAATAGATGCATTCTCATAACGGACTGGCCCCGAGTCATCACCCAAGTTAATTATATCACAAAAAATATACAACATATATGTTTCAGTTAAAAACTCTTAACCTGTTATATAGGACTATTAACTGACAAAACCAGTAAAAAGCAGTTTTGATCGGCTTTCTACAATAATACCTTTGACTGAAATAAGAACAACAGTCCATAGATAAACAATACTAACCTAACCTATTTCCTGGTGTTTTGGCCGCCATATTTGTTATTTACATTATATTTATGTTTGGAATAGTGTAACTTTCTATTAGTGTATTAAAAAAGTTAAAGTAATTACATACCACTACAGTAAAATAAAAAGTGATTTCTCTGGAATATATATGTATACTTTAATGTACTTATTTTAATTACAGGAAAGATGGGTATCGCTGTAACGAAATACTCAGATATATCAACCAATGAATTGGTGGCGAGGTTCTGTTCTAATGAAATTATATGTCCCAATGATCCCTTCTGGAACCAGCTCCTGGCTTTTAATATACAGATACCGAGTAATGCGTAAGTATATAACTCTTGACGCAAGAAGACTTAAAATAACAGGAACTGACTTCAAAAGCAGAATACGTAATAGACATATTGAAAATTGGAAATCAACTGAGAAAGCAGAATATGTAATAGACATATTAAAAATGGTGAATCAACTGGGAAAGCAGAATATGTAATAGACATATTAAAAATGGTGAATCAACTGGGAAAGCAGAATATGTAATAGACATATCAAAAATGGGGAATCAACTGGGAAAGCAGAATATGTAATAGACATATTAAAAATGGGAAATCAACTGAGAAAGCAGAATATGTAATAGACATATTAAAAATGGTGAATCAACTGGGAAAGCAGAATATGTAATTTCGTTTATTTGAATGATATACTCATTCAAGTTATTTTGATTTTAAAACTGAACTACTTTATCGATTTTGATGAAAGTTCTATGTGACCAATCAATGAGTATTTCCTAAACAAAAAAAGAGGTAACAAATGAGTTCAGCTCTTTTTGAATAATTGTTGAACAGGTATAAATATAAAAAAGTCCCTGACGAATTGGCAACCTCCTTTTTGGAAGTCGGTTAAAAAAAAAGAATTTTTATGATATATTAATATTAGAGCATTTTCTGATCAGAATTACACTTAAAAAAAATTCTCTCAGACTTTCATAAAGCTGTTTGAAATTGCTTATATCTGAAGGAATTCACTGTAAGCACCTAATTTTTGACAGCCACAGTTTTCGTAAGGTTACTTATGTAACTTTATAGAGTTACAGTTTATAGAGTTATTTTATGTCGATATCAAGAGTAAATCTTACTAAAGTAATTCTTGGCTAATAATTACTTTCAACAGATTTCTTCCTATTAACACATCTCGATGAATCATTCTCTACTCCTTTGGCATGCTATGTAACTTAAATGATTTCATGAATTTTGATGAGGTGTCATTAGATTTATCTTGCAGTCGTGAGATAATTATGATTTTAATGTTTTTCGACCGTGGTCAAAAAAGTAGGACATTATTTATAAGGGTTTTTTTAATCCTTGTATCCTCAGAACTTTGTCATTACTGAAACAATTTTGATAATTATTTTTTTATTAGAAAGTATAGTATCAAATTAATCCTATAGTATTTTTTATTAAGATTACTTTAGTTATTTAGTTTTTTAATCAAAATAATTAGAATTAGTGTGTCATATATAACATATTTTGTCTTTTAAGCTGGTTCCTTTTTTTAAAGCATTGCAATAAATAAGTTATATGATTAATAATAAGTGTATTACAACATGACAATAAC
Organism: Hypolimnas misippus; assembly: GCA_037950945.1. Taxonomy (NCBI): domain Eukaryota; kingdom Metazoa; phylum Arthropoda; class Insecta; order Lepidoptera; family Nymphalidae; genus Hypolimnas; species Hypolimnas misippus. The sequence continues at coordinate 1,699,111 of JBBEEQ010000008.1, read as the reverse complement.
TAAAAAGGAAATAATATTGTTTTTTTTTTAGTGAGGAACAGTTAATACTGGACTCAAGTGCTGAGGCTTTACTGCAGAAGTTCTTACAGAATAACCCACAGACTGGCAATTTAGGGTCACTTGTACAGGTCTTTATAACGCGAGCGACTGAACTACTTGCTGCACCGAATTCAGATAAGTAAGTGATTAAAGAAAATTAATGAGGCCCCCTAGGGATAAGGGGCCTTCGTTTATAATAAGTGTGAAATATATTTAGCATTTAAATAATGCAATAAGACTTTTTTAATTAAATTATGCTAAAATTCTTTTTACATTGTTTCACAGGGAATTTAACATAACAAGTACATTTAGATATTTTTTCTTTGGATAAGATCCACTGTTACAAGTAAAAAGTTTAAAAAACTATAACTTGCCTGTGTTAATAAATTCAGTCATAAGAAAAATAGATGAAATTGATATAACCTTTATCATCCGGGCCATTATTACGAATCTATTGACACCCTACTCATTAAAATAGGTTTAGTAGTTTAGATGCTACAGTGGAACATACAAATATACATACATGAATAAATAAAGGCATCACACTCAACGATTAAGATCTCATGACCTTGTGTCGGGGATCCGGAAACACTCACAACACAAACACCCAGACCACGACAAACATCCGTATGGCCAATACAGACGTTTGCCGTGAGCGGGGATCGAACCCGCAACTGTTAGCGGTTTAGTCAGTTGCAGTGACCACTGCGTCAACGTGTCTGTCAAAATATAGGTTTCGCCATAATCGCGTATAATTAATTCTTCGATCATAGATGATATCTTTAATTTGAATAATAAAATAGTTTTTTTTTTCCAGTGTAATGTTAGCATGGCAAAGTTACAACGCGTTATTCGTGATACGAGCAGTCACAAAATATTTGGTTGAATTGGTGCCCGAATATGAATTATGTAAACATTTAGATGTACAAGGCAGAAATGTTAATGTGAGTACATTACAACCTTATTTTATTATGAGACTGGTCTGCTTGTCAATTTTTTGTGGTTGGCATAGATATAATTTGATATTAATAATCTGTACCCATTTTTAACTTTGACAAGTTTATCAATAGACTTGTTGGCCCAAAGATTCTAACGCTTGTCATACTCAGTTGCTAGCTAGTTGCTAGGCAACGTCGTCCAAAGTGATGTCCATGATTTTATAAAGTATCTATAGTTATGTAATGTCATTGCTCCGCTCCCGTTATTTAGCGTGTTGTTTTATTGCCTAACCTAACCTAACTAAATAACCTTCCCAAAGAGAAAGACAATCCACCATGTCGACATAGATTAAGAGATAGGATAGCAAAATATTAATGAAACCTACTATTGAAAAACCTATTATTGAAATTCCAAACATTTAACAAAGAATTTTTTTCCGTATCTATTCAATTTAGACGACTTGAAATATCTTCAAATAATCTTATATACGTCATGTATCATCATGCATTATCAGAATACCTCAATATCTCCGAATTTGACTTTTTGTGGGCTTACACAATATTTCCACATATATGTATTATTTATGTTATATTGTATAATGAGAAATATGATGTCAGTATTATTATTTAAATAAAACCCTTTAAAAAAACATTAATTACAGTCTCCCACACCACAAGAACATTCACCGTCATCGTCTCCAATACAAGAAGTGACACCGGATGTACAGACAACAAAATCAGTGAACGGAGAAAGTCGTGTTGAGATGCTAATAGATGCATTGATCGGATTAATCATTGACGTACCAATTACGTATGTATTTAATAACTTTTTTTAACTTATTTAGTTATGTGTATATATTATTATTATTTTTTTAATTGTACACGTCTAGTAACGATTTTAACGCAATTCTAGTTTGGCTGCTAGAAAATGCTGTAATAGTTTTTTCTGTATTATGAACTAGTTCCCATCTCGGTTTCTTTCACGTTTATGGTTACTGCTTCGGTTGTGAGTCGTATCGTCATGTAATATAGCCTAACCAACCTCAACAAACGTGCTATCCATTGCAAAAAGAATTCCAAGCAGTAGTTTTTAGGATTTCGTCCTATATACAAACTTACAAACAAATCTTAGTTCTTTATGATATTAGTATAGGTTAATTCGTCGTGATTTTATCCGCAGTTGTGCTTGAGTTTATTTATGATTATTTCCTTTATTTTATCTAGCCTATTTTACTTAGTAGTTAACATGTAAAAGTTTATAATAATTTTACATTGAAATATTTTATAAACTTAAATTTAATTTGCTTACTAAATAACTTAATTTATTGGTATTTATACCAATGGGTATGCAAAGAATTTATTTTATAAATCAACAAATCGTTTTCAATGTCTATAGTCACGACAGATCATAATAACATAAACAGATCAATGATTTTAACTATAGTTATGTTACAATATGGACGACGTTGCCTAGTAACCAGCGACTAAGTATATCTTTGGGTGAATAAGTCATTTGACGAGCTTGTCAAAGTTGGATTTAGATTTTTAATGTCAAATAGTATGAGCATAACATGTAGTTGGATGCTGATAAGCAATAATGTGTCAACCCTCATAAAGTCAAATTCGGAGATATTGATGTTTTTCGATAATGCGTCACCTTTTTAACATTATATAAAATCATTTTAAGTTATCTAAACTGAATAAGTACGGAATAAAGTCAATTAATTTAATGTCTTGAATTTCAAGTGCGTTCTATATTTTGCAATTTATACAATAATCAGAATAAGATAACACATTAAATATATCAATCTGCTTTTAAATTATTACACCTTTTATCAAAAGAGAAAAGAAAAGAATGTATATATACCGTCTTCAAACAAATTGATTAAGAATAGATTTGACATCTTTAAACGTCATTTTCTCGAAATGTAGGTCGTGTTGCTTGACACAGTATTGCTTATCAGCGTCCAGTTATAAAATGTCGTTTTAACAGCCATATGAAACAATTCATTATAAGTTTTCAATAATTTATCTTCCAGAGATAACACATATTATCTACATCTGGAATGCCTCAATACTCTGCTTGTTCTCATGTCTGTGTACATGTTCGCTGGAGTGCACGGACAGACGCAACTCGTCGAAACTTCTTTGATATTCAGGTAAGTTAAATAATATATAATGAAATAACTCGGTAAATGAGAAATTTGTGATTTTTTTAAATATTTTTTTTTATATAAATGTGGAAATCTCTTCGAAATTATTGTATAAAAATCCTGGGAAAAAAATTAAAAAAAATATATATAATCAATTTTATTGTTTTGAATAAAATATTATGAATATGAAATATATCAATCTGCTTTTAATTCATTGTACCTTTTATCAAAATAGAAAGGAAAGGATGTATACTTCTTTTAACAAATTTGTTTAGAATAAGCTCGACATGTTTAGACGCTGTTTTATCAAAATGAAGTCCGTGTAGCTTGACACAGTATTGCTTATCAGCATCCATTTATAAGTATGAATTATAGCTAAACTAACATTGTTTCAGAACCCTCTTCCAAGGCAGGTACAGCATGCACGCGCCTTTACTAGTGAAAACTCTCTTAACTAATTTATCAGCAATGGCTCCAGCCCCCCCACAATTTGGAGCCCAGGGGCCTGGCAGTTTATTGATTAATATTGCTTGTAAGTTTAAATTTAGAATATTAATCTATAAATAAATAATATTGTTTATTATTATAGTATGATCGAGGCCCCATAACTATGAGGGGCCTTTAGAAAAAAATATTTTTAGGATATTATTTTTAATTGTATTGTTTCTATTTACATTGTTTTTCATAAAAAATGAAATTCAATTTATATATTTTTATTTTAATAGAAAAAAACGTGTGTTTAATGTTATATTGTAATTGTAATTTCTTTTGAAAAAAATTTCAAGGTAAAATTATCAATTGCTAAACTCGACGTAAATACATTTTTTATATCTTTTAAGTTTATATATTTTATTTTGCTAAAACTTTTTTTCTGAACGATAAGAATAAAGATAATTATATACTCAGATTTTATTAAAATGAAGAAATTTTAATAACAAAATTTATATTTCCAGCGAGCCTATGGAGTATGCTCACCTTCAGTCCGGCAGCTCGGCAAACGATATACACTCATCCACCCGCAGACAGACACGAGCTATTGGAACGCTTGAAGAAGGAACACCCTGTAGCCAACCAGTCCTGCCTCCTGCTGCTGGCGTTGGCGAACCACTGTATACACGAGGACAATTTGTATAGATCCGCACTGTTGCATTGCGAGGATACTACAGGTATTGTAACACCCTGTATATGTCTATTCTAGAGCCTAGCTGTAGCCTAACTGTAGATCTCGTATATTATATTAAAGTTATTATTCAACCGACTTCTAAAAAAGAAGGAGGTTCACAATCCTTACCTAATATTTCATAACAAAAATGTTTTCTCATTTTGTTATTTCTTACAGCAATAAATAGAGGAACATTTACTCGTATAAACTGTTATGAGACTATTGTTAACACTGTAAAAAGAAAAAAAAAACAATAAAAATATTAAAGGAAAAATTAAACTGTATAAAACCTACAAATAAATAGAGTAGATTATAATAAAGACCAGAAATTTTAGAGATTATCTACATACAAACTTACAAACAAATTATCCCTGTTTATGATATTAGTATAGATTTATGATATAATTTTTTTTTTCAGAGACGTCAACGACCACACCACACAAAGGTACAAATGGCAGTGTCTCACAATTAACACTACCACGTATAGATATGGCCGCTGTAAGTTCTTATTTATGTTACAATTATATGTTAAACTAGCTTGCGTTTGTGTCTTTGCTTGTTTTAATGTAGATTTTATTTTAAAATAATTAAAAATAAAAACTTGTTTAAACACGCTTTTTTCATAGTTAACTACTGAATCGATTTGGATAAAAATTTTACGGGACCTAACTGAAAATATCTCTCAAACTATTTTCAAAATTGTTTAAGAAATTATGTGAGAGTGTTTTTTCAATTACTAGTTTCTTGCTAGAAAATCAACGCGCATTGTCCACGGATGTTTTTGGATGATTCCGTTTAGCCACCCCAAAGTATCCGCCCTGAGGGGGATAATCGGAATCGTGTGTTCGTTTCGCCACCCCGGCCGGGGGAGATAAACGGAATTTCATTCTAATTGATTGATCTTTCTATTATCCCTCCCCCAAGGTAAATTGAGGATTAAATACTTTTTTTTAGAATTTCGTTAAACATAATAAACCAATGTATTTTTAGTTACGAGCTGAAACAAAAATAATATTACACGAATTGAAAAATTAAATTAATCGCGTTATTGACTGTACATAGTCAGGGGGAATAATGGGAAGAAAATGAATACACGAATTCCAATTATTCCCCTAAGTGTGGATACTTTAGAATGCCTAAATGGAATCGTCCTCGCTGGTTCTGGCGGAACATCACTCTCAAAGAAGATCGGTGTGAGTAGCTCATGTAGCTGCATTTCGATGATGAATAAGAGAGTCAGATCCCTATTCCTTTCCTTACTTCCTATTCTCTTTAATCCCTTACTCCTTTTTTAGCTGGTAACGTATTTGTGACTCCTCTGGTGTCATGTCCATGGTCGGTGAACACTTAGGTGTCCTGCCTGTTCATTTGCCAGTTATTTTCTATAAAAAAGAAATATTATTATGATTTCAGCTTCACAGAGCTCTGTGTGCAACGGCTGGGTGTGAACATTCAACGCTACTTCTATACCTGATGCTGCATTCCTGTAAAGCTTACAAGCGTCATGTCAGCCGAGGACCTCATATTGAGAATTTGGTGAGTAATAATATAATACGAATTCTCGTTATAATAAATGATAACTTGATGACCGAGTTTTGATCAGTATTTCTTAACACAGATAAAACTAAGTTTTCTAATAAATTGCAAAAAAAAAAAACCTTACATAAAAACCTTTAAAGAGTAGAGAAAAGAGCTGATTATATTGAAATGGCTGGACCGATTTTGGTGGTATATGTCTACGAATCATCATTAGAAAACTCTCTTTCAAATAAAAAAAAAATCCGCATCCAAATCCGTTCACCTACTTAGGAGTTATGACGCCACAAACAGACACACAGCGGTCAAACTTATAACACTCCTTGTTTTCGTTGGGAGTTAAAAATGAAACCTAGCTAGTTCGATTTATCGCCCCCTAAAGATATTATATGCAGAGAGAGTGCTAAATTACATGGATTTTTGGAAATTTCACCCCTTTGGAAATAAAATAAGGCATTACAAGGAACGGTTGTATGAAAAACCGCCCTTTTAAAATAAATAAACATGAAATTTAATATGGTTACTAAGGTTAGAAACATTTTTTTTTGCCCTTAAGCCTGTGGAAATAGGGGTTGTAAATAGTTACCCAATTAAAGTTGGTGTGGACTGCTAATTGGATGCTGATAGGCAATAATATGTCAACCCGCAAAGTCAAATTCGGAAATTTTGATGTATTCTGATGATATGCACGAAATTTTTTTTATAGTATAGTTTTATTTATAGAATAATATCAAATATTTGAAAACTTATTATTAGATAATACATTAAATATATCCTTTTCTCAAAATAGAAAAGAAAAATTATCTCCGTGTGGCTTGACACAGTATTGCTTATCAGCGTCCAATTATTTATAACATTATGTTCGTTTCAGTTAGTTCCAATACTGCAAGTGTTATACAACGCTCCGGACAGCACGTCCCATCACATATACATGTCATTAATAGTGCTATTAATATTGACCGAGGACGATGCTTTGATTAAAAATGTTCATTTGATCGTAAGTAATGTGTTTATTTTGTTTGATTCTAATAATTATTTTTTGATAATTGATTAATGTAATTGATGTATTAATTAATTACGTAACAATTCAAGTTATGAGAAATTAGTGGCTTTGCTCTGATAAAAAAAGTACATGTTTGAGATAAAATTATATTTAGCCTAAGTAAAATATTTTTTACTTTATTTTATTAGCAAAATTTATTAATTTAATTTCATAAATAAAACATTAAATTTTAAATCTAAATCATTTGAGTGATATAATCAGTAACTGTCTCAAACTTCAACATATATATAACAATAATAATCTGTAATTCTATACCAATATTATATATATAGGTAAAATTTGTTTTTAAGTTTGAATATAGGGGATAATGTCTAATACAATTGATCCGATTCGAAGAATTATTTTTGTGGTATATGGCCAGTTTATTGAGGCAAGTTATAGGCTATATTACATCACGCTACGACTCAGGATCGAAGCAGTCGCCGTATATCATAATTTTCGGATAATAGAACAAAGATAATAGAACTTCACTCGTCGTCGTAGCGTGATGTAATATAGCCTATAACCATCCTTAATAAACGGTCTAGCTTCAAAGATAAGGAACATATCAAGGAAAAAACACTTAATTAGTATTTAATGGATTACGATGAGGAATAATTTTATTAATTATTTCAGAACTTTTTTGAGCATTTTTTCATAGAAGCTTATCACCTAATATTGAAATTGGTGCTATATGACCCCCTATAAATATTATTCCATAATATGTTCATAATATTGTACAATATAACCGAAGTGATCACGCAGATGCTGAAGAACATCCCGTGGTACACGGAGCGCTCCATCTCCGAGATATCGCTGGGCGGGCTGGCCGTGCTGGTGGTGGTGCGCGCGCTGCAGTACAACATGGCGCGCGTGCGCGACAAGTACCTGCACACCAACTGCCTGGCCGCCATCGCCAACATGAGCTGTGAGTGGGGGCTACCTTCGGGCTAGTCGTGATCGGGGGCTTTAGAGTGGGAGGATGATAATAAGTGAGAGGCGAGGGAGTTATATGAACTTTAGTTATTTGCTTGGATCGGGAAGTGAAAGGGCTATTGTTACTATGCTGTACTGAGGGCTCTTGTCGAGTTATAGGTTTAGTTCTTGGATGATAGAGGGCTGAACGATATAAAATAGTTAGAAAATAATATGGTAACTGTCTATGGGACTATGTATACGTATTTTAGTGAAAACGGGTTTTTTTGGGTGAAATTAATACTTTGCTTTACTATGAGCTATTGTATGGTTATATACGTTTAGTGGTGAGATGGTAAAGGGATAACGTATGATGATAAATAATATGGTATATGTTACGCCAACTGACTGCCCCCCTTCGCTAATATGAACTGTGGGGAGCTGAGGGGGGAGGGGTGATATACCGTGTGTTACTAGAGAGGGAAAAAATTAAATTCAAAAATATTAATTTATCGTATACTGCAAAACTCCAAGCTTTATTATTCTGAACATTGAATTAAGAATTTTTTTTTCCGTAATTGGAAGACTTGAATTTTTGAATAATGTTAAATACTTGACGCATTTTCAGAATACATCGATATCTCCGAATTTGACGTTTTGTGCGTTGACACATTATTGCTTATCAGCATCCAATTTATTTTAAACTTTTTGCAGGTGAATTCAGAAATCTACATCCGTATGTCGCGCAGAGACTCGTGTCGTTATTCGAAACGTTAACGAAGCGAAGAGCGAGGCTTTGTAGCGAAATAGAGGGTGAGTGAATTTGTTGAGTGACGAGTGAGTTGTCACTTAAAATATTATCCGCAAGCGAGAATTACATATCGTCGGGTATTCTGCAAAACCGCGTATCTAGCTTTTCCTAGAAATTCTAAATTTGATTTAATTGTAAAATTGCATTATTAATAAAAATAAGGCCTTATGTGCATTTTCCATTACGCAGTCTATTTGTTGTTATTGTGTATTTGCTGTGTCACCAGCAATATGTCAAAATTTATTTATGTTAAATATTAATTTTACAAATATCGATTATATTATTTTAGATCGATAGGCCGAGATGGACACGTCGATCTCAACCGATTATCGCGGGTTCGAACCCTAGCTACCACTGCTGAGTTTTCAAGTGCTAAATTTGTATTAAAATCCATCTCTTGCTCGGTGAAGAAATCTTGTCGAAACCTGTACCGGGAGAAATGACATGTATATCCGGCTCGAAGGACCAGCGTGGTTTAAAGCTAAAGTTTTTCCATAATGGGAGACACTTTTGCCCAGTAGTGGGATATTTACGGGCCATTACATTACTTTTTTTTCTTGTAGGAGGTGATATTAATAGCATAGAGTTACCGCATCACGCTGAAGAGAAAACAGAGGAAATTGTAAGTAAATAGTGTAATTATTCAATTATCTAAAATTGAGAATTATAAGAAACTCGACAATCTATTCATTATCCGTAATTAAGAGCAACAATGTAAGTAAAAATATTTTTTCAATGTACAATGTACTTTCAACGAATTTCTTTAGTTTTCATAGTTTCAGATGTCTCCTTACTAACTCATCCGAAATAATCATTCTGTATATCCAACAATTAGTTCCATTGTAGTTCAATATACACATTTTTAATTTATTCAATAGATGTTAGTTGAATCTGTAATTTCGAAAACCCCTTAAATCACATTTTTTTTTTCAAAATGTTATTTTTCGCTAAAAATAATTTCTAGTAGATGCATATATTGGGTAAAAACCACTTAATTTAATACTTACTTCTCTTTTTTTCTTCAATAGTTCAAAATTACTAATTCATATCCGATACAATTATATTATACACTAGCGTGTATTGTGTATATTTAATATAGCCTATAACCTTCCTAATTCCTAACAAACTTAACAAATTATAACATTGGTATAGATAAAAATAATATATTCTTAATGACCAGAAGCTTATTTACTTTTATGACGAAAATACAAAAGAAGTGTTTAAATAAAAAAAACTCACATTAACAAACAAAAATCAATAATGAAAATAATAATTCTAATATCACACACATCTATCAAACGTTAACGAGCGCGCGCTTTTTTTTTTTTCTATACCGTGTCACAAGTCAAAATAGATTCTGCCCTGTTGGAATAACTCCTCTAACCATATATTCATTATTTTCAGATGGAACACATAGCAGTTCTAGACGAAGTGTTAAGAATGCTTCTAGAAATTATCAACTCGTGTCTAACACATCAGCTTTCAAACAATTTGAATTTAGTTTACGCGTTATTACACAAAAGACAGTTGTTCCAGCAGCACGCCCACCATCACATCGCGCAGAATATTGAAATGGTGAGTGGATTTTATTTAGTACACTGGTACACTGCGAACCGTAGTGTATTGTTCATGGTGGATTGTAACTGGTGTATTTTTAAGCGACTTCAATTTGTTGAAATTTTTTTATGATATGAGTGAATGTTCGCTGTTCTATGCAATATGTATTATATAATATACTTATACTTATATATAAAATAATGTTTTTAATTACAATTTAAAAATATCTTTATTATAAAACTAGCTGTCCCTTACGATTTCACTCGCGTTTATGGTTAATACTTCGCTCGTATAAGTCGTAGCGTGATGTAATATAGCCTATAGCCTTCTTCAATAAATAAACTATCTAACAAAAATATTTTTTCCATTCGAACCAGTAGTTTTTTAGATTAACGCGTTCAAACAAACAAACTCTTCAGCTTTATAATATTAGTATTGATAAATTATGTGTTCAACTTAATTATGTGTTCCACTTGACCTATGCAACTCGCATAGGTCAAGTGGTCATTTTCAGACTAAAATAATAAGCAGACCCTAACCTGTATATGGATAAGCAATAATGTGTCAACCCACAAAAAGTCAAATTTAGGGATATCGATGTATTCTGATTGCTTATCACCGTCCATATATTTGCTAAAATTCTAGAAATAAGTGTATCAAATACACTATGATCCACGAGAATAATCCACTAAGAATATCCACCACGATCCAAAGTGTATACATAAAATTATAATAAATTTAACTTTCCAGGTGATAGGATACTTCTCGACGCGGCTGCAGAGGGTGCAAGAGGGCGCTGGTAGCGATTTGGGCGTGACAGAAGTGTTGCAGTGCATCAAGAAGGGAGCGGAGCAGTGGTCTAGCGATAGGCTAAAGGTATTAATATAAAGCAAGCATTTCCAATCAACGTTAAATTTAAACTATGTTAAGTTATCTCCGGGGTTCTAGTAACTAGTTTATTCGTAATTATGAATATATTTCTGAGAGTAGAGACGAGCAATCTATCCTAGAGAGAGGGAGGGTGCGTACTGCCGATATATAATAATAACTGACTGATCAACGAGCTACCATACACAAAATACAGTATTATTTACTTTTATGATATATTCCTAACAAACTGATGACTAGCTTTGCCCTGCGGGGTTTCATATGTGTTAATTAGAGGAAAAATTATATTTTTATAATTTTTACCTTCCCTACTTGAATCGATTATTGTTCACTATTACATTGGTTTGAATTTTGTATTCGCGTAAAGCTGTTTTTTTATTTATTAATTAAAATAAATGAAAAAAAAATAAATAAATAAAAGGAGCCTAAGTTACTCCTTATACAATAGTTATTTATGGGTAAAAGTCCCGTGAAAATCGCTCCAACCGTTTCAGAAATTAGCTGGAATAAACAGACAGATAGACTAGCAAAAATTTAAAAAATGAGGTTTTTAATTTGAGTACTTTCCATACGCTTTCAGACACATCATTTTTATTTATTTGTATGGATTAAAACGTTTTTCGACATTTCCAGAAATTCCCCGATCTGAAATTCCGCTACGTGGAGGAGGACCGGCCGGAGGAGTTCTTCACGCCCTACGTGTGGGCGCTCATCAGCGCGTGCGGGAACGTGTTCTGGGCGAGCGAGTGCGCGCGCGCCTGCGACCTGCTCGCGTGATCGCGCGAGTGTGGGCCCGCCAGGCGCTGACTGACGCGGGCTCGTGCCGCGCTCGGTGGGATTGCGTGCTTGCGTGTTGGTGATGTGTCGCAAGTTATTTGAGATAATTGTGTTTAAAGTTAAGTGCTACCATTCAAATTGTATTAAATGTATGTTTTTTTTATCAAAGTAAAAAACACTCTATATAAACAAAATCAATAAATCAAAATCAAAATATACTTTATTCAAGTAGGCTCTCCCGAGCAGTTTTGAATCGATACACAAGAAAAATACATTAATAAGAAAGCCAACCGGTTCGGAATGTAGATACTAATGAAGAACCGGCAAGATACTGGATAGATACTCTTAAAATTCGTGGAAAAATTGTTAAAAAAAATAGTATGTAATTACTGGTCATGTAAAATAATATTAATTGGAATGTTAGTAAAATTTTTAGTTAACACTAGTATTTGAAAAGCGTTTCATTGTATATTCCGTTTTATTACCTGAATACTTTTTAAAATGGGTTGTTTTTAGGTTTAATTTTCTTTATTTCGCTTTTATCCACTTATAGAACAGCTAACAATCCGAAATGCGACATATCACCTTCACCTTTATAACTAAATAATATCGATAACTTTTATGATCACAACATCATTAAAAGATATTCCTCGGTTATAAAGATTTTAACTGAATTTTTAAAAATCGAATCATTGTGTCACAGATTACGCTAGAGTAATTCTACATTATATACATGTTAGTCCAGTATATAATGTAGAATGCACACGTGCATAGAACCAGTTCATCTCACATTGTCTATGGTCCTTCATCGTGATGCTCATCACCATAAACAAGAAATATATTGACATATTTACTTCAATATATAATTTTAAAAAAATGTAAAACTGAAACTATACCCGTCTGCCTATCGTTAATAATCAATTTTATTACTATATAAATAGAACTGAACTTTATAATGTCATCGCATGTCTAGTATTAAAGTGACCGAATACAAAAATTCAAAAAACATTTTTAAATTCTGCTATTTATTTTGACTTTAATGTCACAAAATATTGAATTATTATTTACTCAGTTCAAAATCATAGATTCTGAACCACAATTATGTAAAAGTAAATTTTGAAAGAGCTACGGCTCCAATGGTTTTGAATTCAGTCACTAATACTAAGTGTGACATCTAAAATTTATGTATGGTCTTTTCTAGTTGATTAATCAGTAATAATAGTAATTATGATTACATTTTTTTAATAATTCACTCAGTTTAGGATTTTTTGCGAATCCCACGGTCCTAAATATTTTATTTTGTGTCTTATAGATTCTATTATGGTAAAATGGGCATTATATATTATAGTATGACATGTCTTTTCCACGAAAAAGTGTAATTAAATAATAATCAATAAATTTTATTTATTAAATAAATATTTTTAATATATCCTTCTCGTTTACGTGACAAAGTGTGAATATTTCATTCCAAATATAGGAAACAATTAGATCTAGGTTTTTCGTAAAAATCTAGAAAATAACATTCATAAAAATATACTATTAATAAATTTAAAACCTTAAAATTTTTATACTGCCTATAATGTTCACAGAATTATCTATGGTCTAATAAATAATTAAAATCTATGGTTAAAGGATCTTTGATGTATTTGGTTATTTTGACGTCAATTTGTATAAAGTTTTGTAATGGTAAAACTTATCAGAATCCTGATTCTCTATGATAAAAATCGTTACGAAAGAAAACACGCGATTTCAAACACGGTGATGAAGTCAAATTGACACTTTCCAAGTATTTCTAAATTAGAGTATAAAGAAAACAACCCAGACTGTGTGCAAAGTAAAATTATATAATACCTACATACAAAGAATAGGACAAGATTGTCACTGGAGCGAATTATAACTTTAAAGTGACATTTCAAATATTAATTTTAATACAGATAATACTATCGATAAAAACATCTTTAAAAATATTATATTTATATATTTTATTGTGCACAACAAGAACAAAAAGATACAAAACAATTTTAGCATTACAGAAAATAATATGTACATCAGGCGTACTAAACGCTAAACAGCTGTTTATTACATATAACCTTATATTATAGTAGGATATGATGAATATTGGATAGAAGATTGGATTGAATTGTCTAATATCCCCAATCCCGGTAACGCCATTGTGTACATAGACAATACTTTGGCGCTAAATTTGTTTGGAGTTATTGAACCATAGACAATCTTATAATATATTGTGTTAAATATTATATAATCAGTATCAATAAAATTTGTACAATGATATACGCTGTCAGATTATAAAAATTATATTAAATCCAAAATACGTTTCTAATTTTTTAATTTTTGTACGAATGTATGTATTTTTTATATTTGTCACTTTTATTTGATAAACGCGTCACTGCTTAACTATAGTAGTTTAAATATACTGTGACAACAATTAACTATTGACCTTAATCATAATAAATTAAAAAATTAATTGGTATTTAATATATAATTAATATGTAAGTATTTAAAGTAAATTTTATAAAATTGTAACATTAGTTTATTCTCAACTATATTTTTAATATAGACAGTTTCATATTTCATTGTCGAATCTGATATTATTTGCGGAGAAGATCTCAAACGATATTTAACTTTTAAGTTGCCATTAGAATTCAAATTCAACATATACTTATTCGAGACTTTTGAGTTACTTTTAAATAATCAATATACATTTTTTAAATATACAACATAAATTTTGTGATTACGTTAACAGCATGAAACTTGAGTGTTTGAAGTATTGGACCGTAATGAAACAATTTTAACAACAAAGAAAAGCATCTTATTCAAAGTTGATTTACTTTTTTTACCATATATTTTGTATTTTTATTAAAGTTGTCCTACTTAGCGTTCTTATCATTCATATAGTGTTTTTATCGACTGGTAATACCAAGTTATAATATTCATCGATTGTCAAGGATTCTTATAAAATTTTGTACATAGTATAAAGGATAGTTATTAAAATCGTAAACATTGTTTAGAAAGGCTGTAAAATAAAATTTCAAAACGCGTTACTTTATATCAAATATTTATTGGTATCATTTTTATTTTTTACATTACACAACCGATCTTTTTAATTCTGTCACAAGTTTAAACATCTTTACATAATCAACAAATCGTAACATAATTTTGGATACCATCTTTAAATACAATATTATTATAGATATTAATTTCAATATATTTTTTCCTTACAATTTGTATTAATATTATTTATACCTGGTGATTGTCGGCAAAGATAATGTTAATTTAAAACATCAGTCGTGGTAAATAATATACCAAGCATTATTATAAATATTTTAATATCTTCAATTATTTTAATATTAAAAAAAATATATTTTTAATACTTATATTCAAAGATTTAAAAACATCACTTTGCTTTCGCTCACAAAATATCAAACATAAGACGAGAATTACATTTGTAAGTTTATATCTGGAGAGCGATATGAAACAACTCTGTAACCTAGTAACAGATATTCCGAAAGTACAAAGAACGAAGTTACGAAAGCTGTGAATGTCAAAAATAAGGCACAGATAATAAATTCTTTCAGGTGTAAATAAATGAGAAATAACTTACGTAAATCTTTATGAAAGTCTGATAGTAAAACTTACAAATGTAATTCTTTATATAAATGTTTATCGTCTCGTATAAAAGTCAAATTTCTATATCTTACTATGTATGAGCTTAATTTGACTGTACTATTTTATTCTAATGATATTTATTAGATAGTTAGTAGTATACAATGCAATATAGAATAATAAATGATTATTTAATTATAGTTGTGTTTTATTTCTTATTAATTTAATATATTTTTAATAGATGTGCCCGCGACGTCGTTCGCGTGGGCTATATATTCGATATCAAATTCTATATCTTCTGCTCTAGCATTAATAATAAATAAATAATAATAAACGCATCACACTCAACGGCTCCCATTAAAATCTCATGACCTTGTGTCGGGGGTCCGGAAACACAACACTAATACAAACACCCAGACCACGACAAACATTTGGCCAATACACACGTTTGCCGTGAGCGGGGATCGAACCCGCGACCGTTAGCGCTTTAGTCAGTTGCAGTGACCATTGCGCCAACGTGTCTGTCAATTTCTGTCAAAAGTGCATCGGGACGACTTCTTTTATTAACTTCAACAAAAACAACATTCACATTTATTACCTTTTTAAATATTATTTATTCACAGTTAGATCCATATTGCTATTTCATTTTACAAAAAAGGTAATAAATGTGAATGTTGTTTTTGTTGAAGTTAATAAAAGAAGTCGTCCCGATGCACTTTTGACAGAAATTGACAGACACGTTGGCGCAATGGTCACTGCAACTGACTAAAGCGCTAAAATGAAATAGCAATATGGATCTAACTGTGAATAAATAATATTTAAATATCTAGGTCAGGTAATTTTACAGTACGACTAGCTGTCCCTTTTGGTTTCACTCGCGTTTATGGTTACTGCTTCGCTCCTATGAATCGTAGCGTGATGTAATATAGCCTATAGCGATCCTCAATAAATAAACTATCTAACTCAAAAAGAATTTTTCAATTCGAACCAGTAGCTCCTGATATTAGCACGTTCCAACAAACTTTTCAGCTTTATAATATTAGTATAGATTTTTACATAGTAAATGTCCTATATAACTTCATATTCATTAGTCACTGCCAATCTTTAAAACGTCGACGATAAAATAACGTTTAAAATAACTGTACACGAAATATTTTTGGTTACAATAATCTTCTAAGGCTAGAATTACACTTGGATGCTGATAAGCAATACTGTGTCAAGCCACACGAACTTCATTTGAGAAAATGGCGTCTAAAGATGTCAAACGTAATAAATAGGTTTGAAGAACTATATATCCATCTTTTCTTTTATTTTTTGATAAACGGTATAATGAATTAAAATTAGTTTGATATATTTAACATAATATCTATTAAAAAGTTTTTTTAAATATTTCAAGTTACAAATTGCAAAATGTGGAACGCACTTGAAATTCAAAACAATTAATAAAGAAACTTTTATCCGTATTTATTTAGTTTCTATGACTTCAATTTTTTTGAATAATATTAAATAGGTGATGCAGTATCAAAATACATCAATTTCACCAAATTTCACTTTCTGTGGGTTGACACATTATTGCTTATCAGCATCCATTTGTAAGTTTTAGACTCGTAATTAACATACAACAGCTCCGTAATCTGGTAACAGTAAGCAAGTTGACCTTATGAAAGCTGTGGCCAGGTTTAAATCATTGACAAACAACTTATGTAATCATGTAAATCAACCTTAACCTATTTGAGGCCCTGGGCACATTAGGAAAATGGGGCCCCTATAACTTTAACAATTTTTTTTAAATAATTTCGTTACAATAGGTATAACAGAGAAAATTTTAAATTGATTATACTATGATATTTATTTCTTTACAGTCACCTTAATTGAATAAACCTATAATATTCAGAGACAATCTATATTGATAGAAGAGGTATCCTTAGAAATTTAAAAAAGGCAAATTCATTCATCACTTTTCTGTAACCTTATAGGAATTATGGGCCCCCCATCGAGCGCGGGGCCCTGGGTAAGTGCTCAGATTGCTAAATAAGAAAGAGGGGCCTGTGGGTAAATCTTTATGAAAGTCTGAGACCAAAACTTACAAGTGCAAAACTTACAAGTGCAGTTAGATGCAATTTTTGATTTTTTTTTAGAGCGATATTTTAATATAATTGAATTAAGTATATCATCATTTAAAAAGAAAACATAAAGAATCAACTCTGCTAAAAAGTATTAATGAATATTGTTTTTATTTAAATATATAATTTACTGTTTTATCCTTTTGCGTGCTTTAGCGCGAACGCGTTAAAGCTGTGTTTTGCTACCGCCTAATGAAAAGTTACTAATTTTTAATTTGTATTTAGCAATGATTTTAGAATATACAGAACCCCGAAAACAATATCAACCAATGCAAGACATTTTGCAAAGAAAAGATTTTTAATTTAAGATATTTAATATCTTATCGATTTTTCAATAACTAATATTTAATCTTTTTATTCAAATATAATTTACGGCCCTGTCGCTTTCCTAGATAATTAGACTTTTAAACAATGACCGCTATTTAATGTTAACCGACTTTCAAAAGAGGATGAAGTTCTCAATTCGTCGGGGACTTTTTTTGTATATTTTTTTCATATAAATGAGCACAATACTTTCTAATGCCTAAATGAAATATTTTTTTTTATTAAATAGACTAACTCACAGAAAATATATTTAGATAAACGTTTAAGCTTTCATCTTAACGATTTTATCTTAGAATCTCCACCATTCATGGCAACACCACGGCTGAATCAATCAATCGAGTCATATAAAGATGTTTTGTGCGTAACTAATTGTTTATTTTGTTAACATTTAAAGTAAATAAGTATGTTATGAATTTGTGATATATAAAAATAATTACTTAATATAATTACGGATCAATATATGAGTTGTGAACATTAGAATTTAAGTATTTGTTGGGGCGGAGGACGAAAGGTAGGTGTGATGTTTTTAATTTTTTTTCGAACTTAAAACACGTTATTTTAAGAGTTTAAGATCGTAAATCTTCAGTTTAATATTTTGATTATCAATTAATGTAGCAATAATATCGAAAATGTTTTTCTAGCTATGTTAAATATTATTTGCAAAAACATTTTTTTTCTTGTTAAGTTTGACGTTATTTATATGAGTTATAACATAAATATATTTTTTATAATTATATCCTATTTAAAGAATACCAAATAAATTATCAAAATTTTTAAAGTTAAAGGAATGAAACGGCCTTTAGGAGGCTTTTTTAAAATTAAATAATTTAACCTTGAACCGGCATAGGTAAAATTTTAAATAAAATTAAGAAAATAGCAACAAAATTTTAACCTTGACATATTGATTTTTTTACTATTTTTTTTTCTGTAATCTGTATTTTATGAAACAAATATAAAACACTAATGAAAAATAGATAAAAAATATGTTTATGTATTTTTTTAAGGTAATAGTTCTAGTTATTTTAAAATATAATGTAAAAAAAAGAGATAAAAAAAAATATCCATAACCAAACAGTGAAAAAATTGAAATTAAATAAGTTTTGTGTCATATGCATATAATGTGTTAATCTACTTTCATAATAGTTTTCATCTCGCTAACTTAGTCAACACTTTAAAAGATTATGTATAACTAAAAAAGGTAATTTAAGACAAATTTTAATTAATATAAAATCAATTTTGTAAACTATCAATTAAAATGAAATCAGTATTCTATCAGTAGAAATTCAGAAATCACAAATAAGATTTGAAAAATTTTTATTCATTAGATAACCATTTTAATCAGAATTCTTATATGCTATACAAAATCATGCTGCAACCCATAAGAGTAGAACAGACCAACAAAGATAAGCAAAGTTACGGTGTCCCTAGGTCAATGGACATGTTAAATTTTTATCTATATAACATATAAAGGTTATATTAATATCTATACAACCTTTATCTTACTTTGTTTAATAATGTGGTGACATAATAATGTAGCCATTTAATAACAAATATCTAAAGCAAAAAATATATTTAATAATATAGTTTTATGACACACCTTCTTTGCTTTCCGTTTTGTATAATATACATAAAATATAGTCCTAAGAACAGTGACAGGCATTGTGTAAACATTAGAAGAAAAAATAAACTTTTCATACCAAACTTTCGTCTTCATAAAGTCAGTTCATCGTTTCTGGGGTTTGGTATTCGCATCTATAATAAAATCCCACAAACAGTTTTACATTTGCCACTTAATAAGTTTAAAGCCTACGTTAAAAAATCTTTAATAAATAAAGCATATTATACCATACAAGAAATATGAAATGTAACTTGACGATTCGAAAGTGCTGTTAAAGCCCATTTGAATAAAGTATATTTTGAGTTTGAGTTTGAGTCTATGAGTGTCTAGAGTAATGTGTCTTTCAAATAATAATAATTATTAAAATAGGTTCGAGAATTTCATATTTTATTTTGTACATACAAACTTCTCTCTCTTCTTTATTCTGTTAGTAATAGATATTTTTACACAGTCCGGACACATAATTAGACGCAGATGAAACCGTAAACCATGTACAATATATCAAAAGATATCAAACTATTTTCACATTTCTATTTTTGTAATTTATCATGCTAACTTAAGCATAACAAATTTTTTCATCTCACAATGTTTATTCAGCTGTGATAATTCTATAGTTAAGCTGTTCGATATCAAGTTAATTGATGCATTGTGATGTAAAATGGCCGACTTAATTAAAAATAAAAAAAATTGCATCTTATTTTAACATTAGCTTTATTTGATATGTTTCAATAAATTTTTGAACTATATAATTATTTGATGTTAAGAATTGGTAACCATTTCCAACTTTGAGATGCTCAAAAATTGTCTCATAGGTTCAAAGATTCTCACATTTGTCATACTCAGTTGCTAGCTGGTTGCTAGGCAACGTCTTCCAAAGCGGTCAGCAATATAAGTGGCAAAATCCAAGAGCTTATAGATACATGTATATAGTTATGTAATATAATTATATGGTTGTTATTATGCTTTAGTGGTTTATTTTTATTAAAAGCTTTTTTTAATAAACATAGACCACTAAAACCACTCATGGCATTTAAAAATATCTTCAACTGAATCATCAGTTCTTGTTGATAGTTGATGCTGTTGACCTGATGGATCTTGACCTTTGTATGGGTATAATGAAGTTTATTTAACAAAAAATACATACAGCTAAACATAGAAACTACTTCTTTTTTGAAGTTCATTAAAAAGAAAATTAGTTTTTTTTTTTGTTTATCAATGACATAATACATACATATAAATTGAGCAGTGTAGATGCAGTTGACAAAAAAGTAAATTTACAATAAATATTGTTTTTTTTTTTAAATATATTTTTTTAAAGAAACAAAAAAAATTAGTCTTCTTTATGTATTTATTTTTGTATAGTAGTAAAAGTATATTATTAATAAATAATTTTAAATATTTCTAATACCTAATGTCTCCATGAAATTTATTATTTAAAAAAGAAATAGATATCTGCTCTAGCTTTACACGGGTGCAATGTAGTTTTTACATCACATTAAAAATCTTTGAACGACTTTTCTCTACTGTTATATGCATGTATTATACATAATATACCCTTCTCTTGAATCACTCTATTGAATGATGAATACTGCATTAAAATCCTTAACATAGTGTAAAAGATCTAAGCGTACAGACGGCGGGAAGCTTTGTTTTATATTACGTAATGATGTCTGACCTTTTTACAATGTACTTTCTTAAAAGGGACCCATAAACACGTTGATAAGGGAAATATGTTATCTGTTGTGTAATGTCCATTCTTATTTTATCTGTGATGTAAGAATTTTGCTTTTAACCGATTACGACTTTGCTTGCTCTCGTAATGTCTATTTTATAACTTAAATGATCTTTTGATTTTAGCGTATCTTTGTGAGAATTTCCTTATTGTTATGTAACTATTATTTGTTGTCGGTTAACGGACGACAATTTACCGGAACTAACATTAATGTGTCCGCACATCGGACATAGAGAAATCGGATCTTGTGTGCCACAGAATCACAATAACACTAATGGCGTTATAGTAACTTGATAGCCCATAAATCAAACGCCGGTAGAGCATATACAGCCTACAGGTGACTTTTTTAACTGTGTGTATAAGAGTATTAAATACTTATTCTTTTAAGTATTTTTCGCTGTTCCTTATGTTTTCGATTTTGGCCTAGCACGCCCGGTGAAAAAAATCTTTCTGTGTATATAATAAAAAGAAAATAAAATACTTTGAGTGAAACTGATGACTGTTGAAAAATTCTGATGAAACAACATACCTCTAAACAGGCTTTGCCTACTAAAAACAAAATAGATAAATTACTAGGTTGTAGGCTTTTAGACCCTTGTCTACCCGGAATAGTAATAAATTAAAAAAAGAAAAACTATTTAATCAATGAGTTTAAAACAAATTATAAGAGAAGTGAGTGATGACTCAAATCGTTCGTAACCAACTACAATGTTAATAATATCACTAGTTCCGCTAGATGTCACTATCGTGCACACAGATTACATCTACCTTGGAATATATGAAATCAAAGCAAGAAATTCATCCACTCCGACGACGTTCTAAGCCGAGGTGCGATCTCACTAGGAGACACCCTTAGACACGGGCGTCCATTCTGAGCCCCAACGGGGGCTCCCAATTTCAAGGCTGAGTCTCAGTACTCGCCCCCCCCCCCCCCCGTTGACGCTGTCAAGGCCAGTAGGGCCAACAGCAATACACATTTCGAAAAAAAAAAAGTAAGAAATCAAGCCTCTGTGATTTAATAAAGTATTCAGTACCACTATTTATTATTTGTAGGATAACAGCCAATATTTTCTCTATAATTATGACAAAAATATTTAAACAAAATATTCGTCGCAATAAGTTTGGACCTATAGGTGCTTAGTATACATAAAAGAAAAAACAAAGAAACAAACGCATCACACTCAACAGCGATCTTTAGAAAACCGTAATATTTAGAAAATGATTCTGTGTCGGGGTCCGCAAACACACACACAAAAACACACAGATCACGACAAACATCTGTATTGCCTATCGATAGCGAAGCCGCGACTGTTAGCACTGCAGCCAACTGGCAACTGCAGTGCTCAGTAAAAGTGCCTTTAATAACAAAATTCTATCAAGGTTAAGGTTATCCTTATTTGGTCAACAAGTGATTAATTTTAAAAATCAAAAACTCGACTGCGTAATACGACCATCTGCAGTCAGTACCGTATCAATATCAGGTCTGCTTAAAACCCTACAAGTGAGAATCGTTACTAACCAACTTTAAATCGTTATAGATCCTAAACGGTAATTATGATTGAAAAACTATATGAGAAACCTAAAAATGATTTTAAAATTCCTATACAACGATATATTTCGTTGATTTTCAACTTTTGTACGTTCGTCCATAATCGGCGTTTAACATTTGTGCTTTCAATGACATTCGCGCCGTTATGACGGATAAAATACCGTATAATTTATGAAAATCGGTCTACGCGTTTGGTCTAAATAATGCCACAAAGGTACAAACCCATATACATACATAGACTGATAAACACGTCCTTTGCGTCGCGCAGTCAGGTTAAAATAGAAATTGATTCTAATAATATCTAGTATGTTCTTCGCGAACGGAACCGGAGGTAAGAGCTAGTTTCGTAATTCATTACTCGTCTGACGAGTGACGGCTCAATTATTTAACCAGTGCGCCATTTGAAAGCGTTATTAATTCATAAAGCATTACTTATATCGAATCGGACGAGTGGACGACTTGAATCATAATGGCTGATGGTGCTTGACTGCTTAGGTGATGCGGTTCTGTCTGTGAAAGGTTTGAAATTACGGGTATAATTATAGCTTACATATGGGATCCGTCCAAGGGGAACCTCACCTGAGTAAGTCTTAAATGTACAAAAAGAAATTAGGTTTTGTCCGGGCATTATGCAGTAAGATGGTAAGATTCTAAATGCCAATCTCAGTTATTTTGAAATTATATAAATTTCATTCGTTTAATGTACTAAGTATAAGTAAGTCGTCTACTAAGGGATGGCGAGGGGGGGTCTCCCTTGCCATAAAAGCGACTAGTATGCCGTGACGGATAACAGTATGACCATGATGATGACGACTTATTATGGTTAGTATTAAAGTGACCAAATACAAAATCTGTGTAAAACGAAGTTGCTAAGTTAGTAATTAAAATTTAGTTTCATATAATCTGTGGCACATATATGTGGTATATCTGTGGTACATCTATGGTTTTGATAACAGTAAATAATTAGTTTTGTCAATATTTTGTGATATTAAAGTCTAAATAAACAGCCAAATTCCCAAGTGTAAAAATTGTATTTCTTTATTTATAAAACAACTTTATTTACAAAGGTTAATACAAAAATCATCACTAATTTTTCCGTACATAACGTTTCATTCCTAAATTATTTTATCCATATGTCTTTTTTGGTATTAATTATTAATTTTATTCTATACTAGATTATATCATCAATTTTGATGTTACGTTATTATGGCCAATGACTTTAGTATTATTCAAATGATCACTTTCTATGAATGTCTCATAGACAATCGGTGTAACGTAGATAGTATAACTGGGATTCGTGCGGTGAGTGAGAGAGCCCGAAGTCGAGAAAGTTTTAATTTTTATGTATGTTTTGCCTGCTTAAGGTTCGGATTTAACGACAGGTTTTGTAGCTGAAGACATTGTTTGTTTTTGTTTGAATGCGATAATCTCACGAAGTATAAAATAGATTTTAAAAAATGTTTGCATTAGATTACCCATTTATTATAGTAAGTTATGAGTTATAGGCTATACTAGCTGTGCCCGCGACTTCGTTCGCGTGGATTACAGAATGCTTAGTATGTCTCATGCAAAGCAAGGCTGCAGTTTGCGGTGCTTCTCAAGAAAGGAGTTTATTACTTTAGATTTGGAGACTTTCTGGTTGTAACTATAAGCAGACACTAAATGTAGTGGGGAATTCTTCCGCGGTTTTAACAATAAATAAAGAAGAAAAGTGCTTTGTGCCAATCTTTTATATATCGACTGTAAAACTGCTTTTCGCCGCCCTTCTCCTTGTATTATATAGAAGGTGAATTTTTAACATGGCTGGTAGGTAAAATATGAAATTATAAGAAATTGCGAAATATACTTAAAGAGTCTCGTGGTCGATTTATAAGTATATACGGTACTTACATCAAAAAGTCATTATTTCATTTTTTGTCTGTTTGCTCCGACTAATTTCTTAAACTGTTGGACCGATTTTGATCGGGACGGGTCATAAGAAGTAAGTTAAGCTACCTTTAATAATAAACATACAACTTTTAATTCTATTTATCGTAAGGCACTAACTCAGGTAGGGAATTCCTTATTGGTTTTTTAACAATAAATGTTGAAACGTGCTTTGTCCAAGTTTAAATTTCGTCTGTAAAATAGCATTTTCCGCCGAGGTTCTCTTGTATTTTATATAGGTATAGGGTGTTTTTTTTTTAATCGGGCTTAGAAACTAAAACTGCATTATTCATTTTTTGATATTTTTCTAGCCAAAAATCGAACCCGCAAATTTTTAATAAAATAACACATCCTGTATGATTGCTCCACCCTAATAGTAAAAAACAAATTAAAGTAAAAGTATTTTTTTAGAAAATGATACATATTAAATCCTTAGATTAAATTAAAGTTAAGTAATCGATTCTACCGAGACATAATCAACATTCAAAAGTAAAAATTTGAAATTAGAATATGATGTAGCCCTAAATGGATGCTGATAGGCAGTAATGTGTTCTATACAACAGAATCCAAAATATTTTTAAGTCATTTAAACTAAAAATATATATATATATAACCTGCTTTGATTTCATTAAATCAAAATAGAACAGGACAGATGGTTATATACTTCTTAAAAAATACATATATATTAGAAAAGATTTGACATTTTATACGCCATTTTCTCAAAATAATGTCGGTGTGGCTTGACTTAATACTGCTTATCACCAAATGTAAGTAGATGAGGTTAGGGTACAATCATCGTGTCCCGTTATGTCTAGGAAATATCTACATTACTTCGAACAATTTGTTTATAGGCTGCATCAAAATGCTAGTCACCTCATAAAGTAACGAAGCGGGGCGATGTGGTACAATACAATCGGAAGTCTATAAAATGAACAACTTAAAGTTACTTATTTTATGTTTGTTAATTTCACGTCACCTACTCCGTTACCTATAGTAGATAGGTTTAGACACTTGAATCTACTTTTTTTGAAACATTCAGACTCTGTGATTGTACCCGCTATTAGCGTTACAACATTACGTCTGAAAGGATGACTGTAAAATACTATTCCAATAATCTTAATATTTAATTATTTACTGAAAGTATCAATATTGTAGTAGTATAACATATTCTCAATGCTTTCTTATAATATTGAATGCCCGTTCCACGAATTCTCATTCGCTACTCCTTATAGTTTCATTCAATTAAGAATTTCATGTTCAATTAAGAATTTACCCTAAACATAATATTATTTGTATAATTATTATATTTTTATGATATATATCATTCCCATTGAAATCAGATATTGTTCAGTGTTTCATTGGTTTTAATTTTGTTTTGGCGTAACGCTTTCTTTATTTATTTATAAAAAAACATTAGCTAACTTTGAGTGAAAGTATCATCAAAATCGGTTCAGCCGCTTTAGAGATTAGTCGGAACAACCGACAGACAGAAAGACTGACAGAAAAAAAAATAAAAATGGATTTTTTGATGTAAGTACCATATATACTTTAATGCATTTAGTGAAAAGCAAAAAAATGTTCGACGTGATTCCTTAAATTGACATAACTTTTTTATTTATGAACCGATTGACATGAAACAAACACTAAATGTTAAGTGAAGCTTACTACAATATATTAGTGAAAACCGCATCTAAATCGGATAAGCCATTTCTGAGATTAGCGTGCACAAACGCACAGATAAACAGACAAACAGATAAGAATTCTAAAAATCATTGTTTTGGCTTCTGTTGCGTTGGTAAAGGCCCCCAATAATATTTTTTTTTCATATATCTTCCATGTACAGACAGCGACCCGCTAGAATTTTATTATTAGTATAGATGATATTTTCCTCGCAAGAGAGCTCCGACAAACGCGTGCGATCCGGCCGCGGGTCGGTACCGCCGCGGCGCGGCAATAACTACGTCCCTGCATTTTAAATTTGTAATAACTTCGGAAATATTCACTTTAAATTACATGCTGTAAAAAGCATATTGATCTATAATAAATGCACAATTTATTTAAGGTACTTAATTGGATAAGGATTAATGCTGTATTGTTTAAAATCACTTCGTAAATAACCATTTTTTAGTAAAGGATAAAAAATGGTTATGGTGGGTTATCCCTAAGAGATAGACATATCCCATCGCGGACTTTTTTGTTGAACTTTTTAAGGTGGACAATACTGTAGTACATTATTTTGGTCTATCTCGTAGGGTTCAGCCAGCGTTTGCAATATAAGCGTAAAAAAACGTGCTTATTTACGACATCACATTAGAAACCTCTAAATTTATCAGCGTTTCTCTACTATATTATGCATGTATTATACATATAAACCTTTCTTAAGAATCACTCTATCTGTTAAAAAAATTCGCATCAAAATCCGTTGCGTAGTTTTAAAGATCTAAGCATACATAGGGACAGACAGACGGCGGATAGCGACTTTGTTTTATACTATGTAGTGATATACATATCTTCCCTATTTGAATCAGATGTTGTTCACTACTTCATTGGTTTCAATTTTGTTTCTTATTACATTGGCTTTCTGCTAGTGAAAGTTTCGTCAAAATCGGTCCAGCTGTTTCAGATATTAGCCGAAACAAACTGAGTGACAAATAGACAGACAAAAATTTTAGAATTGGTAATTTTGTTGTTAGTATACTTTCAGTATGCTTTCAGTACTTTCACATGCATTAATTTAAAATTTCAAACAGACATATCAATCTTATTTATTTGTATAGATGTATAACTTCCCTTCTTAAATCGGAAATTGTTCGATATTTTATTGGTTTCTACAATATTTTGTTATCGCGTAATTCTCTGTTTTACTTATTCATTAAAATAAATACATATTTTTAATAAAAGTAGCCCAAGTTAATCTTTATAATATTAGCTGTCCATTAAATACGTAATGTTTTAAAGAACTTTTTAGACTTTGTGATATTTCGTGATTTTTTTCTTCCATCTCCTCTTCCTCCTTTGGGCCTCATTAATATGGGTTTAAAATATGGGATTAATGGACATCCTTTAACTGCAAGTGAAAGTCCCATCAAATTTGATTCAGCTGTTTCAGAGATTAGTCGTAAGAAATAGACTGATAGACAAAAATTTTAAAAATGGATTTTTTTATGTAAGTACTGTATATACTTTCATACATTTCGTGAAAAGACCAAAATAATGTTCGAGGTGAACCCTTAAATTGACAACTTTTTTATTTATGAACCGATTTAAATGAAACAAACACTAAATGTTAAGTGAAGCTTACTGCATTATATTAATGACCGTACATCTAAATCGGATAAGCCGTTTTTGAGATAACGCACAGATAAACAAACTGACTAAAATTCTAACAATTATTGTTTTTGGTTCTATTGCGTAGGTAAAAAGCGCCCAATATTTTTTTTTCATACATATATCTTTCATGTACAGACAGCGACCCGTTAGAATTTTTTTATATGTATATATTAAAAAATATCTTAAATAAAAGTAAGCCTAAGTCACTTCTTATAACATTTGCTAAGTGCAAGTAAAAGTACCATCAAAATCGGTTCAGCCGTTTCAGAGATTAGTCGGAACAAACAAATAGACAGACAGACTGACAGACAAAAAATTAAAAAATGTATTTTTTGATGTAAGTACTGTATATACTTTCATGCATTTAGTGATAAGCACAAAAAAATGTTCTACGGGATTCCTTAAATTGACATAACTTTTTTATTTATGGACCGATTGACATGAAACAAAGCCTAAATGTTAAGTGAAGCTTACTACAATATATTAGTGAAAACCGCATCGAAATCGGATAAGCCGTTTCTTAGATTAGCGTGCACAAACGCACAGATAAACAGACAAACAGACAAACAGACAAACAGACAAACAGACAAACAGACAAACAGATAAGAATTCTAAAAATCATTGTTTTGGGTTCTACTGCGTTGATAAAGGCCCCCTATAATATTTTTTTTCATATATCTTCCATGTACAGACAGCGACCCGCTAGAATTTTATTATTAGTATAGATAACATCGCGCTAGGACTCATAGTAACAAAGCAGTAACTACAAACGTCAACTGATCTAACAAATACCGAAATTCAACGCGAGTAAAAACCTCGTGGTCTAGATGCATACATATAATCTGCATTTCAACTTTTTTTTATTTACTTTTACCGCTCTGAGTTCAAGACAAGCTTAAAATAAACAGAAAGACACTCTGCATGCTTTGTATATTATGAATTACATAAATAAATTTATTACGCTACCATAAACGATACTCCTGTCATCGTTTCGCGCCAAGCGTTTTTGACAGTGCATGGCGCGAAATGCGAACCACCGCGCGTGAACTCGCGTTCGATATTTGAAATTGTTTTATTATATTTTTGTTTCTGGCCAGTGTTTGTTTTTGTGGACTTTATGCTTGGATTAAAAAAGAAACAGTGTGTATAAGGAGTTTTTATGTTAACATTGAAATTAACAAAGATAAAAGTAATTATAATTATATATAAAAATCAAATAACTACATGAATTTAATAGGTTTTAATATAACATCTTATATTATAGTCTTGCTATAACAGTAAATTAATTTTGTAATTATGATATCATAACTTTACGAGCATACCTTCCTTTCAATAAATAGGGTTGCCATACGTAAAATCATTAAACCGCGATCTAAATTTTTAAAGGTATAAAAATTATTAGAAATCTTTTTCGCCGTATTTTTTAAACTCATACTCAAACTCATCGCGGGTTCGATCCCAGCTCGCGGCAAAAGTCTGTATTGGCTATACAGATGTTTGTCATGGTCTGGGTGTTTGTGATGTTTGTGTTTCCGGACCCCCGACCATCAGATTCTAAAGGGGGTCGTGTAGTGTTGTGCGTTTATTATGATTATTTATTAATCCCCAAGTTCATTTTATCTCCATCCAGACAAAAAGTACGGTTATCATGAGATAGAAAAATAAGTTTTTACTCTTGAAAGCAATAAAAAAATCTGTAATCTAGTAACTATATGTTAATAACTATATGTTACTAACTATATGTTACTTACGTCGTAAGTAGTTACGAAACTTGTGAACGTCATAAATAAGACACTGAAAGTAAATTGTTTAAGATGTAAAGCAATGAGAAATAACTTATGTAAATCTTTATGAAAGTCCGAGAGCAAAACTTAGAAGTGTAATTCACTCCTAACATGTACCCAAGCTCCTAAGTTATTTGAATTCGAACTGAAAATACAAGAATTAAACACATGTATAGCCAGATTTCATTTATTTTCAATTCCAAAACACTAAGTCATCTAGCCTAGCCTGCATTTGGTTTTGGACATCAGCCAGACGCTGGTTCGATGAACTGTCGTGTTTTTTTTTCGTGTCGCCATCTTAGGTGCATTGCGGATTGGCGAGATTTGAATTGTTTTTTTTTTGGACGAATGCGCTCTGGAAGGAAACGCTTTGATATATCTTTGATTGAAAAAAAAATGGTATAAACAATGATTTTTTTATAACTATCATCATATATGTATATTGTTTTGAGTGATTCATCAACAAAGTGCCTGAGAGTGAGAATACCATATTAAAATCGGTGCCTCACAATTTATGTTATTATTGAATACAATATGAAGTGAAAAAAGATTTTTTTAAAACTATCAGTTTCGATTCACGAACCGTGTAAAGTTGATAAAAAAAAAACTGTAATCTGGTAACACTTACATCACGAAAGCTGTGAATGTCAAAAATAAGTTTTCGATTTCGCAAAGTAAATGTTTCATTCCTAGGGCAAGGTATCCGTTTTTATAATAAAATACTAAAGAATATTTTACAGTTTTCAATGAATACATTTCAATTGTATTTTAAAAAATCGTTAATTGCTAAAGCATATTATTCTATACAAGATTACATAGATGATACTGTTATGTGGATTTAGTGTAATATACATTGTTTTCATTTTACTACATTGGTTTTCATTGTAATATACATTCGTGATTTTTAAATGTACGTATAAACAAAAATTTCAAATGATTACTTACCGAGTGTCTTGCCGGTTCTTCTCGGTAGAATCTACATTCTGAATCGGTAGTAGCTTTTCATTAATTTAAATATTCTTTGTTTGTTTTGACGGATCAAAAGTGCTTGTAAAAGCCTACTGGAATAAAGTATATTTTGATTTTTTTTTAATTTTTTAGGTGTAAAACTATGACAAGCAACTTATGTAAATATTTCTTAAATCTGTGTGAAATACATATGTATAAGTATAATTCTTGCCTAATAAATACTTGATTGTTGACAAAACGTAATCCACGCGAATAAAGCTGTATGTATGAACAAGTCAGTAATAAATAACATTAAAATATAAAAACTAAACGGATAATTTTATAACATCGTAAAATTATAAATAAAAAGTCATAAAACTGCGTGTACATGTTATTTTATCGTAAATTTTTTTATGAATCATTGAAATTGGATTATAATTGTTTTAAAATTAGTTGATTTATTAGCCGACTTCCAAAAAAGGAGGAGGTTAATAACACTTTCACGTTTTAAATAAACGTGAAAGTGTTATTAACCTTATCTATTAAATTGGTTTTTCAAGTCGGCTTTTTTTTTGTAAAAATTTTTATATAACATTGCTTGTCTAAGTCTTTATAAATGTATGAACATTTCTTCAAGACTTAATTTTGAACTAGCTTTCCTCGCGGTTTCGTTCACGTTTACAAAAAAATATGTTTCAAAATAATACACATGTATACATAAAATATAGTCTATGACCATCTAGAATATACCTTTCAATGGTACCATCATTTTTAAAATAATACCTTAATTGGACGCTGATAAGCAATACTGTGTCAAGCCACACGGACTTTATTTTGAGAAAATGGCGTCCACAGATGTCAAGCCTATTCTTAATAAATTTATTTGAAGAAGTATGTATCGGTCTTGTCTTTTCTATTGTACTAAAATGTTTAATGAATTATGAGAAGATTGGCTAGTAAAGAGTTTTATCTCATAATAAGTTTTTTAATATATGAGATTATTGACGAAATACGGAACACATTTCAATATTGCAACCATTATATAAAGATTTTTTTTTTCTGTAGCTACTTATTTAGTTCAGATGATTTGAATTTTTTTAATAATGTTAAGGGCGTAATACATTATAAGAATACATCAATATCTCCAAATTTGACTTTGTGGGTTGACACGTTATTGCCTATCAGCATCCACCTATATGTTAAGCTCATACTATTTGACATTAAAAATCTAAATCCAACTTTGACAAGCTAGTCAAATGACTTATTCACCCAAAGATATACTTAGTCGCTGGTTACTAAGCAACGTCGTCCAAATTGTAACATAACTATAGTTAAAATCATTGTTCTGTTTGTGTTATTATAAGCTAAAAATAAAAATAAATATTTTAATTGAATTCCGATATATGATACATATTATTTGACGTTTGTGGTTAATGCCTCGCCCCTATGAGTCGTAGCGTGATGTAATATAGCCTTCCTCAATAAATAAACTATCTAAAATAAAAATAATTTTACAATTCGAACCAGTAGTTAACATGTTTAAATAAACAAACACTTCAGCTTTATAATATTAGTATAGATGAGTCGAAGCGTGATGTTATATAGCCTATCACCTTCCCCAATAACAAGCTAACGCGATAAAATATTTTCAAATCTAAATTATACTTCCTGAGATTATTGCGTTCAAACCAACGGACTATTTAGCTGTACATATTAGTATGAATACTTATTTAGACATATTATTTCCGTACAAGGTCTTAAAGCGTCCATCTTAACGGACTAAGAGATTTCCTTCGACGCAATTTATGGTATAATAAACAGTGTCGCTAATGGACTCGCATTTAGAATTAAATTCTTATTTGATTACTATCTTGTTAATACTTGATAATGAATTACAAAAAGTTATTATTAATATAAATAAAACTCTTACTGTTTTACTGCAAAAGAGGAAAAAAAACGATATTCAACACATGTCTATCTAAATAGTGTTTATAAATTGAACATTGTTAAAAATGTTTATTAATAAAATATCACACGTTATATTTGACATAGAATAATAAAAAAGGTTTTAATTTAATACATAATTAAACTATATCTAAACAATGTTTAACTCAAAACTGGCTTTAGCCGCGGAATTTAGTACAGGATTTTTTAGAAAAAATTTTAACGTATGTTTAAATTTTTATAGTAAGGCAATTAGTTATTAACAATCGTTAAAAATATCTAAAATGATTAAGAAATAATTAATCTATAGTTTGATTCCTGGCTATAAACATTTATTAAAAAAAAATTAATAAAACAGCATTACTTTTTTCCTATGGTTAACGTATAGTCTTTATTTCTTTACTCGTCTTATTTAGCAAACCAAAATGGCGTATTTCTAACCACAGATAAGAGTTATAGACGTGAAATTGTCAACCGAATGATTGAACTGAATTATTTTTTATAATAAAATATTATCAGAAAAAGTAATGTTCGAAAATTCGTTTATCGTTTCGGGTTGTGTCAACATATAGGACAAGTAAAGAAAAATAGACTATAAAGCTCACTAACTGATGGACTCGACCGGGGCAGTATCTCACACTCACAAAAGATCGATGTGAGCTAGCTAACATAGCCGTATTTCATCCGGTGAGTGAAAGAGCCGGAAACCAAAACGATTTTCCACATTATTCTTTTTTCCTATTCCTTATTCCTTTTTTTTTAATCTGGCAACACATTTGTGGCCCCTATCGTTTTGCCAATATCCGTGGACGGTTGTGTTCAGTTAACATTAGGTGTCCTGTTTGATCATTTACCATTAAAAAAAAATCGTATTTGGCTATTCAAGCACACTTGAAAATAAAATAATATCAATAATCTACATTAATATTATAAAAAGGAACGATTTGATTGTTTGTTTGAATAGGCTCCAAAACTACGATCTGTCAAATTATAATTGTAAAGAGAATGTATTCCTTTAATTTTATAAGAATCTTCTTTTAATTGATTTAATAAATAAACGTGTGTTACTCTGTAACAAAAAAAAAAACGACTTTTACATTTGAAATAAAACTATTTTAAACGGATTTAAATCGCGTATATTAACTATTTTTATCATCCCGACGTTTTGAGCACTTTACAACGTTTGTGTCACGGGTAGACTAAGGTGACATTTGTCTATTTGAGGTTTTAGAAAATATTATTTACAACTACCGCCAACGCTTCTTAGTTGGTATCTTGAATAACGTTCCGGTTGCACGCAGAAGGTACTAAAATCCGTTTAAAATAGTTTTCAATGAATAATAATCGCGAAAATCTAAGACAAAGACTTTTACATTTATTTATTATCTTCAATAAACCAATTTTAATTAAAGTAAAATATATTTTTCTATTATATGTTTCTATGGATATTCAAAACGTCAGTATGTAAAAATTAAAAAAAAAAAAACATAATATAAAACCTACAAAACAAAAAAAGAAATAAAAATTAAAAGAATACATTCTCTTTACATATTTACGTTGGATAGCCTGTGTTGAGGAAGACTATAAGCTGTATTACATCGACTCGTAGGAGCGAAGCAGTAATCATAAACGCGAATGAAACCGCGAGGGACAGTTAGTTTAATATATTCTGTATTTTTCGTTTGAAACGAAATATAATTTATTCAAGTAAAACAATACCAAACCTTGGCACATTTGCCAAACAAAGTATTATCGAATACTTTCAAGGTTTCCGCTGAATTAGTAACGCCAATATAGATTTGGACATAATACGCAAATGTTTGACCAAATGTTTGATCATTCGTTGGTTTTATGAGGGGCTTCCGGCTCATATTGACATAATGACTGTCATATTGACATAATATACATGGAAATTAAAAAAAAACATCGAAAATTTATTCATAGACATCTTTTCAATGAGCTCTAACGCGATACTTCTTCTGTAAGTTGATGACGAGTTGTAACCTGCTGATTCCAGGTGAAGCTGCGGAATCATTTCAAGGTTATATAACTATGTTATTTCCATATATTTTATAATATAGTAAATTGCGATTTGACCAATGTAAATTGCTCAGATTCTTTCGACAAGAAAAGAGCTGGTAACCTTTAACGTCTGATAGGATCTTCAAAAATTATAGCCAAGAGCTATCCCGATTACATCACCTTTCAAACAAAAACAACTGCATCAAAATTGCTCATTCGTAAGGGGGCTCGATGTAAATAACAGACACATACACAGACACAGACACACACATGTCAAACCTATTTATTTATTATGTTATATGCCAGTAAATAACACGAAAAAGATCTTACTTTAAACTTCCGAATTCGAATGTTTTACTAGGCACCGACTTCATAATGTTGTAGAAATTTTATTTTATGCTTTTTAGTTCATTTGTATCTCTTATGTTCGTTTTTGAAGTCGATTTAATTTTTTGGTCGAGGGTTTAAAATGTTTTTAATCATCCTACGTAGTTAAATTTGTTAAATACTTGCAATGGTCTTAAAAATAATTCAAAATATAACTAAGCTTTTTCTAAACTTCCTTCACGAACCTCATTCGGAACTGCGAGGCAAAGCTATATATACTCTTTCGAATGTGTGTCATTCGCCCTTCAATATAAAAACGAATCACAAGAGCGATGCCAAATGTTACGGGAAAGAAGAGACTCACTGAATCATCATGTAGTATTTGTTACATTTTAAGATGGATTAGTTGAAAATAAAATTCCGATTTTTTAGAAGTCGCTTCAAAAAAAAAAATAATACGTTTTATTTCGAGCAACATTGACTGATTTTCTAAGTATACATGGATATCAGCGTCCATGTGTCAAGCCACATGGACTTCATTTTGAAAATGGCGTCTAAAGATGTCAAGCCTATTCTTAACAAATTAGTTTGAAGACGCATATATCCATCTTAACTTTTCTATTTTAATAAAATGTATAATGAATTAAAAACATTATATATATATATATATATATATATATATATATATATATATATATATATATATATATATATATATACACACACTTCAATATTCGAATCATTTAATTAAAGAACTTTTTTAATGCATTGATTTACTTTAGAGTAATTTCTAAAGTAATAGATGACCTGAAATATTTTTGAATAATATTAAATACATAATGCACTATCAGAATACATCAATATCTAAAAATTTGACTTTTTGTGGGTTGACACATTATTGCTTATCAGCATACAAATATAATTAACAGAAAAAGTAAAGCTACATCCATCATCTCTACATATACTGTTTAACTTTTCCCCGTGCACTATAATTAATATTTCGTAGTCAGTATTATCACGTCGGTCGCGTTAACGCGTGGTCGTCACGGGGCCCGAGATCGTGGTCAATATTTACACGGTATTACAGTGTTTTACAATAATATTTTATAACCATGGATGCGTTATGTTCATACTATTTGACGTTAAATTTCAATCAATTCTTTGATTAGTGGCTTTACATTACAAAATTGTACCTATTTCAAACTTTGACAAGCTCATCAATTGTATTGTCTATTCTAAGTTCGCGCCTGTCATCATTTGTTAAATGGTTGCTAGGCAACGTCGTCCAAAGTGGTCGGAATTCTGCGTGCCATCAATGAGCTTATAATGTATCTATGGTTATGAAATATAATTGGTATTCTTATTAGAATTTATTTGTAAATAAATGCTTTTTTTGGAACTAATAGTGGATTGTGTGTTATTTTCGTGACTTCAAACTATTGTGACAATGGTTTTTTTTATACAGGGTGATATGGGAGTACTCTATGTAATTTTAACAAACTAGGTGTACGCGTGTTTCTCGCGTTATACGCTGCTCCGGTTCTGAAGGTTATAACGTTATGTTTTATGGCCTATAAACGTCCTCAATGCAATTTGAAACATCAAATTAAGAATCTTTTTCCGTACTCATTTAGTATAGATGACTTAAATTTTTATTGTATAATATTAAGTATGTGACGCATTATCAAAACACATCAATATCTTCGAATTCAACTTATTGTGGGTTGACACATTATTGCTTATCAGCGTCCAATTAATATTTGGAGAAGTTAATATTTCCACGTCAAGTAATAATACAGTTTTTGATTTACGTTTATAATATATAAATAAAATTGTTAAGAATATATCATAAAAGTTAATAATACTGTATTTTGTATATGGTATTATTATATATCGGCAGTACGCACCCTCCCTCTCTCTAGGATAGACCGCTCGTCTTCACTCTCAAAAATGTATTCATAATTACAAGTAAACTAACGACTAGAACTCCAGAGATCGTAACAAAAACATCATTGATCCTAGCAGACTTTTTTTCTATCGTTATGCTTTAGTCATCGCGTAGTTT
This sequence comes from Hypolimnas misippus, assembly GCA_037950945.1. Classification (NCBI taxonomy): domain Eukaryota; kingdom Metazoa; phylum Arthropoda; class Insecta; order Lepidoptera; family Nymphalidae; genus Hypolimnas; species Hypolimnas misippus. Next base: position 1,661,977 of record JBBEEQ010000008.1, on the reverse strand, counting down.
CATGTTGCGTGCTATGGTGAATCAATACGGGATATAAAAAAAAATGTTGTATCAACATCGGCCAGTGTTTGTTTTGAAGAGCGTTTGAATATGGAACGCTTTGTTTCGTTTTTGTTTAGGATGTGAAAGATCAAAGATAATATTGCCCCGTGTTTTTTTTTAATTGATCTGGATGATAAGATGTTTCAAGTATACATCCTTATTGTTTGCAATATCTTTTTATATCAATAACAGTTTTAATTAAACCAATAAACTAAAGTATTAGTGCGTAAGTCTGTGAGTGTACATATTTGTTACTTCTCGATACTGTTAAGATTTTAGTGAAATTCGAAATAGAAATAGCTTAAATACTCAATTAACACAGGGTACTTTAGTTAATAATAAAAAAATACCTGTTACTATTTTCATAATTTAATTTCATAAAATATTTGTAAAATTTACTTAAATTCAATTTAACATTATAAAATATTTATGCGATATATGATATAAAATAGGTTGTAATTAGTTCCAGAGACAAAAAAGGTTGTTGGTTTATGTTATTACAAATCATAAGAAGTCAACAGCGATTTCTCTGGCAATATCTGAAATTTAAAAAAAAAAAATTCACAGATTAAACGGTAAACGTCAAACTTACGCGCCACTTTGAACTTTTCAAAATGGCGGCGATACATCACGTATTATAAACCGGTCTAATTATGAAGATCCCATATTTCGTTTCCTCATTCCTGTTAAATGTCGCAGCGCTTGGCGGATTGCCAGGCGATTTTGATAGTTACGTCATAAGGACGTAGAATGAGATGCGTGTTCTGTTGAAAAGATAAAATGGCGTCATTGTATACTGTATAGTTGTGATAAATAAAGCGGTGTAAAATAAAGAGTTTGTTTGTTTGAACGTGCATATTGTAGGATCTTTGAGGAGGATCTTTAACTGAAACTTAAAAGTAAAAAAATGACACTTAAAAAAACTGACAATCTCCTCAGTGAGACCATTTCAACGGGCCCTAACACGATACTTCTGATGTAAATTTGTGAGCTGTTGTGTGATGATTAAACCTTCAATCGTCTGAACAAATCTTAATAAATTATAGCCAAAAACTTCCGATTAACTTTAAAACAAAAAAAGCACATCAAAATCGATCAATTTGTTACGCAGCTACGATGCCACAGATAGATACACAGAAACACAGTTCAAACTTATGACGCCCCTCTTTTTTAGTTGGGGGTTTAAAAAAAGAACCCCCTAGAAAGGCATAATTGAACGTAAATATATAAAGGCAAACGTAATTTTGTTTATTTCGATGATATACTTACTGTAGTTGTATTGATTTTAAAACTAAAATATTTAACCGATTTTGATAAACATTCCGGGGGATTAAGCTGAACGTGTAGTGTTAATGATAAAATAAGAGCTAAGGTCATATTAGTACTGGCTACTTATAAATTGTATTATAAATAAACATTTAAAAATAAAGATTACGTCACTTTCAAAATTGATGCCGAAACCCAATTTTTTTATTTAATAATACATAACTAGGAGCCCCTCGATTTATCGCGCTGATTTCATACAAACTTCCAACCCCAGTTTTACCCCCTTAGTGGTCGAATTTTGCAAAATCCAGTCTTAGTGAGCATCCACGTCCCAAAAAGAACCCCCATGCAAATTTTGAAACACCTAGCACTTGTAGTATCTGAGATTTCGTGAAGGGGACCTTTCGCTTTTATATATATAAATACACACAATAAATACATTATCTTTCCATAAATGATTTAATTCACCAATATTCTATTAATTCATACTCAACAATATACATATTTATACAAACATTAAAAAAAAAACTTCAATCTTAATATACATATATAACTCAAAGGTGACTGACTGATATAGTGATCTATCAACGCACTGCCCAAACCACTGGACGGATCGGGCTGAAATTTGGCATGCAGGTAGATGTTATAACGTAGGCATCCGCTAAGAAAGGATTTTGATTAATTCTACCCCTAGAGGAATAAAATAGGGGACGAAAGTTTGTATGAAACTTTGTCAATTTTAAACCGATCGGGATGAGACTTTGCATGCATAAAGCTACTATGACGTAGACATCACACACATCGCAGACGAAGTCGCGAGCAACAGCTAGTTATATTACATAACTGTAAATGTAAATATGTTATAAGCGCGTGGATTTTGGCACATAGAATACCGACCACTTGGACGACGTTGCCTGGCAACCAGCTAGCAACTGAGTATGACAGGCGAGATATCTTTGGGCCAACAAGGCAATTGATGAGCTCGTCAAAATTGTAAAATGATACAGATTTTGAACGTCAAATAGTATGAACGTATCATTTTTACGAATATTATAAATCTGAATTTTGTTTGTTTGTTTGAACGCATTAAACTACTGGTTTGAATTGAAAAGTGTGTTTTTGTATTAGATAGTTTATTTATTGAGGAAGGCTATAGGCTATATTACATCACACTACGACTCATAGGAGCGAAGCAGTAACCATAAACGCAAGTGAGACCGCAAGGGCTAGATTCAAATATACACAATTTCCACTCCAACATTTCAACGTACATCAACACGATCTTATTACACTTCACACTTCGGTAGTAAGTCTTCGTTACGAATATAGATTGGTTGACTCAAATATACATACACTATCTACATAAAGACGCCGTGTCTTGTATGTAGTTATTTCTGTAATCGCGTACTCTGAGTCGCGTGGTTCGTTGATTTTTTTAAATACTTCTTTAGGAATAATAACTAAGATTATGACTTAAATTGGATATTAAAAAAAATCTATTCATTGAGACCATTTCAACGAGCACCAACACGATACCTCTGCTATAAGTTGGTGGGGAGTTGTGTGTCTTGTTGATCCTGACTGCAGCACCAGACCAAGAATTCCATAGTTTTTAGATCATGCATTTTAAATCATACATGTTTGAAAGTAAATCAAATACTAATTGTGCATCTAAGATTCCTACCGCAGCTAAGAAGAAAAGAGCTCATGGTCTTGAAATGGCTAGACCGATTTTGGTAAAATAACTATTTTAAAAAACCGCATCCAAAACAGTTCACTCGTTTAGGAGCTACGGTCAAAAAGTTTAAAATATATAAATCGCGAAAGTTTAAAATATATAATTACTGAATAAGCATATAAAATTAGGTAGAAATTAGTAAAGTCGTTTCGGAGGAGAAAAGTAACCAACATTGTGACACAAGAATTTTATATAAAACTATATATGGACGCTGATAAGCAATAATGTGTCAACCCACAAAAAGTTAAATTCGGAGTTATTGATGTATTTTGATACTGTGTTACCTATTTAACATTATTAAAATAAATTTAAAACGTATGTATAAACTGAATAAGTATGGACAAAAAGTTTCTTAATTCGATGTTTGCACTTTTAAGTGCGTTCCATATTTTGCAATTTATAAAATAATCTCAAATATTTGAAAAACTATTGATTAAATAATACATTAAATATATCAATCTGCTTTTAAATCATTAGACCTTTTATCAAAATCGAAAAGTAAAGATGGGTATATTCTCCTTCAAAGAAATTTATTGAGAATAGGTTTGACATCTTTAGACGCCATTTTCTCAAAATGAAGTTCTTGTGGCTCGACACAGTATTGCTTATCAGCGTCCATATATAAAAGCGAAAGGTCACTCAAACACTCATCACGATATCTCAGAAACTACAAGTGCTAGGAATTTCAAGTTTTGCATGGGGGTTCTTTTTAAAACGTATGTGCTCACTAAGACGGGATTTTGCAAACTTCAACACATAAGGGAATTGGAAGTTTGTATGAAAGTCTTCTGTTAAGCGCAAGTGAATCTGTCACTAGTATTAATATAATTCGTATGTCATTGCTTATGAACAGGAATTTACAGTCATTGCCTATATTAAAAAAAAAAATCATTAACCGATTATCAAGATAATTCTATCCAATCTGAAAGTGTTATTTAAAAATGGTTTATTGAAGGACCTAACAAAAATCCGATATCCTAATAATATGTCCCGATTATTGTAGACATTATGTTCCCTAATAGAATATTTTCTCTTTGGATGTATCGATTACGAAATTAATTCAATAATATTTATAGTTATTTATTATTTAATAATATTCAATAACAAACTTTCGGCTACTGGATTTACTTGTTTTTTTTTTCAGATTATAATAAAGCTTATTTTATTACATAGTTTACTTAATATCTTTTTAATCTGTGAATTACATAAGTGTAACTGATATATAATCTTTTAATTACGCATTTATAAATTTATAAATGATTCTGATGAGAAACTTCTAAAATTTTAAATAATTGAAATTAATTTTTTTTTCTATCCTGAATGAAATGTTTTTTTTTTTTAATTAATAGAAATATAACCTAAAAAACAAAATAAATGTCACTCCATAAATAATCACGTACTCGCAGACGGACAAAAATAAAACGAATGCCCGCTGCATTCTCGTGTGTGCAGTGTTTTTTTTTTAATCTAAATTTGAACGTGGCCACGCGCCAGTATGTGCGCGTGCGCTTCCGAACGCGGATTACTGTTAACCGTTTTAAATATCGTTTTTTAATCTGTGGCAACATTATTTTTTTCGGTAAATATTTGTAAACCTTTTTAAAAGATAAAAATTTGTAAATAGATGCTATTTTAACGTGTTTTTGTGCTTAACAATTTTTTTTAAATAATGTTTACTTTGTTTGTAAATATACTTATAATAGATAATAGTTTTGGTGTTGAATAAAAAAAAAGTTTACAATAAGAAGGTTTTATAGTACCCAAGCGTAGAGTCCTGTGTCGGCCAGAGCGTTCCAAATTTAAACTAGTGTATAAATAAAGAACCAAGTGATGTGAGTTGCGTTCCGTGATCAAACTGAGGACATAGACAATGTTATAGATTTTAAGTGTATATTTTTATTTTTATAAAAAAAATGGGGAAGAAGAAAAAACCTAACGGAAAAAAGGGTGCGAATAGATTCTTTCGCTGGATACGAAGGTAATTATTTTTTTGAGTGGCTTTATAAATAATACCTTTGTTTTTAAACATTAAAATAATAACAGACGCATGTTGTTTTTTATTATTGTTAATATGTTTTTAATCTGTGAATTATAAGAGTGTGACTAATATGTACTTTTTTTAATTATGCACTTATAAATTAATAAACAATTCTGATAAGAAAAAATCTCAAATTTGAACAATTCAATGAAAATATATGAAGTTACAAGAAGCAGTAAAAATTACGAAGGATTAAAATTTGTAGCCGTGGCATTCAAAACATTAATTCAAGTAGTGTTAATACATTTCACACATGCTATATCTGAAACAAAGGGAAATTAATTAACGATATTTTGTAATTTGATCATTTAGGACATATTCTCCTATTAAGGTTTAGAGCTTAATCCACCGCGCTACTCCACTGCGGGTTTGTGGGTACAAGTGTATATCCTCACTATGTTTTCCTACACAGCCAAGCTCGAGAAACACAAATTTAGCACTTGAAATCACAGCCGGGGTTTGAACCCACCGTCATCGATTGAGATCGACGTGTTCGAACCACGGCCATCTCAGCCCAATACAACCTATACAGTATTTTAACTGCCTAAAGGAATATCGAAAAATACTTAAAGGACCCTTGTAATATATTAGTTTGATAAGATTTTTTTCTTTATTGTAAGATAGTCGATCTACCGAAGAATGGTGCAGGCTATTCAACATCACGCTCCGACTCAAACCAGCGGAGCAATAACCGTTACCGCGAACGCATCCGCGACGGATAGGTGAAAATCGGAATTAAAAGTACCAGGCTATCATACCCGAGAGGAGCTTACTCTAATGAACATAGATAGCGTGGGGTTTGACCGCTACTCGATGGTCGAAAACGAGTGTAATTTTTGAAGGATCTAATCTCGGAATCTACTAGTTTTATTAGATTTTTTTTATCGTAAAATAGTCCATCTAACGAAAAATGATGCAGGCTATTTAGCATCACGTTATGACTTATAACAGCGGGTCATTAACCGTCTTTCAAAAATTATATGTATGATGATACTTCGCTTATTTTGAATTTGCCAGAAATTTAACTTATTATGACGATGTAAACGATGTATTATCACTGACACAACATTCATTTTCATCTAATAATCTAGTCCGAAGCGCTAAGAAAACGAAATATGTATTTACTTTGCGTGATGTTAAATAGCAAACTTGTGGTTTCACATTAAATAATCAGATCTATAATGTTAATGATACAACAGTATTGTTAGGGATAACTGGACGCTGATATGGAATACTGTTTCAAGCCACACAGACTTCATTTTGAGAAAATGGCGTCTAAAGATGTCAAAGCTATTCTTAACAAATATGGTTGAAGCAGTATATATCCACCTTTTCTTTATTTTTTGATAAAAGGTATAATGAATTAAAAGCAGATTAATATATTATCTAATAAAAAGTTTTTCAAATATTTAAGATTATTGTATAAATTGCAAAATATGGAACGCACTTGAAGTTCGAAACAATTTATTAGGAAACTTTTTTCGTACTTTTTTAGTTTATATGACCGTAAAGTTTTTTAAATAATGTTAAATAGGTGATGAAGTATCAAAATACATCAATAGCTCAGAATTTTACTTATTGTGGGTTGACACATTATTGCTTATCAGCATCCAACTATGGATATGAAATTTGGCTCAACTCCGCATCGTACGCGGTTAGGAAAGTTCGTCAACTTACCAATTTTTATTATTTTTTATTATTTTTACAAAATTATTTTCATAGTATATCATGTCTTATGAATTGACACTATGGGGTAGGGCTATTGATAATAATACTGTGTTTATTTTTCAAAAAACAGCTGTTCGTGGTATTTATAATCTCGAGACTCGCTTCGAGTTATTTTAAGTAAAGTAGGTACACTTACTGTTGCATCTTTTGATCGCGAAATCTTAGAAACTATAACACCTACAAACTTAAAATTGGCGTATAGGTTTCTTATAAGTGTACACATTGCTAAGAATCGGATTTCACGATATTCCACACCTCAGGCCAAAATGAGGATTGGAAGTTTGTACGAAAGTCCCATGTTTTTGAAGTAAAAGACTTGAAATTTAAAATGTATGTATGCTCTATAGATGGTGTGGAGGTATACTAATAATGTATCTTTAGAAATCGCGTACGAAGCCGAGAGGAATCACTAGTATAAGTATATATATTGTTTAATATATTTTAATATTTATGTTTTAATGCTTGCAATTTAATAATGCGTTTAATTTTTTAAAAAGCTATAAAATTTACCCTCTCTCTAAGACCCTCTTAAGGCACTGATAAGCAATACTACCACACGGACTTCATTTCAAGAAAATGGCGTCTAAAGATGTCAAACCTATTCTTAATTAATTTATTTAAAAAAGTTTATATTCATCTTTTCTTTAATATTTGGATAATGGACGTAATGAATTAAGACCGGATTGGTATAATGGAAAGTTTTATCTAATAATAAGTTTTCCTGATACACGATATTATTTTGTTACAAAATATGTAACACAATTTAATCCTCGAAACATTGAATAAAGGAACTTTTTTCCGTATTTATTTAGTTTAGATAAGTTTAATTTTTTTTGTGAATATTGTTGTACATTAATGTTTTCGAATTAAACTTTTTGTGGTTTAACACATTGCTTATCAGCATCTATTAATATACATATATTTTAAAACTTCTATCCCAATATTTGTGTTACCAAGTAATGAAATAAACGGTTAAACCAATTAAGGAATTAGGCCGGATTTGTTTGAGCGTCTAAGAATAAAGGCCGCCATTTTGTTTTTCAATGAAATTGTAAGATTATAAGATCTTTCAATTCCATTCTTTGGTTAGTGGCTTTGTGACAACCACGCCTGGCGGCTATACGTGCCCGGAGAGCACGTACAGCTGTCAGACCTTGTGGGTCTCCACACCGTACATCGGAATGCACCACCCAGACCTAGGAACAAATATTTATACAAATATAATATGTCCCGAAAGGGGATCGAATCACCAACCGGCGTTAGAGTTACATTCACTACACCAGATTGGTCAACTCTAATAGAGCATACATCTATGTTCTAATCCCGGATCCCCATCCCGCCAGCATTCGGAAGATACATTAGAAACGAAACAATGTCTATGACACAAGCGCTTAATTGGCTATTGTACTGCATCCGGCTATTCACAACGCAATTACGTACACCGATAGCCAAGGGCTTGCTACAGATAATATGATAGATAGTATACTTAAATTTGTAAAAAGCATTGTTCATGTTTTATAGTATACTAGCTGGTGCTCGCGACTTCGTCTGCGATGTCTGTGATGCTTGCGTCATAGTAGCTTTATGCATGCAAAGTCTCAGGACGATCGGTTTAAAATTGACAGTCTCATATCTTATATATCTTTCATCCCGTATTTTATCCCCTTGGGTGTAGAATTAATCAAAATCCTTTCTTAGCGGATGCTTACGTTATAACATCTACCTGCATGCCAAATTTCAGTCCAGTGGTTCGGGCTCTGCGTTGATAGATCACCAGGTCAGTCAGTCATCTTTGAGCAATATATATTTAGATTCAAATGAATGATATATAATTGAAACAAAAGGATATTTGATCTTTATTGTTTTATTCCAATCTAAATTCTGTTGATGTAAACATATGGAACAGTAATAAAATTCAGACATGTCCACGCAGTTCTCGGCAGCTTCGCCCGCGTATACTTTTTTTACGCAGGGAAGAAAGAGACCCGATTCCTGTGGGGGAGATCGAGTTATGTGGAGAATGTCGAATGTATACCGAATTATGTTATATCCACAAAAACCTCTGCGATGGCTGTCCTCAGTACGGAAACGAAGATGCCGCGGGATCGCTTGCGCATGCGCATCCGCTGCCCCTCCCGTGCGAAACTCCGCTCGTGGCTGCCGAGCTCGTCTCGGAGCGCAAGATATAGTCTTGCCCTCTCCGCACGCCTCGCTGGTGCGTACAGGAGGTCGAAGCTATCCCGGCTACCGTCTTCCACGGGGCCGTATGAAAACAGATGCCCGAGACTCCCATCTCCCTAACCCACGGCCAAAGAAACACGCGTGTACTTAGGAATTTAATACCTAACAAACTTTCAACCCTCTCTTCACTCCTTAGGTGGTGGTGTACTTTCAAAAATTCTTTCTTAGCACACTTACGATATTTAAGAAACGTTTGTGCAAAATTCCATGTTTCTAGAAGCAGCGGTTTCAGCTCAGCGTTGATCGCTGAGTCAATAAATATGTTAGTTTTGATTTTTGTATGTAAAGACGGGTAAAATACAATTAATAAAATAGACAACTCGCTTGTTTGCAAGAATATCGTAGTAACTCAAAATTCCAACAAATAGAATTAAGTATGTCAAAAGACCACAAATCTTTGATGTTTTATCATGAAAAGAGTTGCGATGATGAATTTTCTTTAAATCAATAAAGTTATAACATCAAGGGATCGCTTAAATTTCGCAGCTAGGCACCAACATATTAATAAAGAAACTTAAAAACCCCATTCTCTAAAATTCATCATATTTAGTTGCATCGATGTTCTTGAAAAGCAGCGAAATGTCAAAGTTGTTGATCCGATGCGTCATGATCATCCTACAGTCTTTAAATGGTTAAGTGAAATATGAAGATATTATGTAGAAAGTTACGTTTAGATAGGAAATAGATTTATTTGCGGCCATTTCGATTATTTCAAATTATCATATTCTCCATGACATTTGCTGTTTTAACGAATCAAACATGTCATTTATCAAAATTCGCCCACGCGTTTTGTTTTAATACTGCCACAAAGGTATAAACCTACATACGTACATAGACTGATAAACGCAACCCGATCCCCAATAATCGGGTATCTTATCAAAGATTTCCCCTGCGTAAACAAAAAAAGACTGACAAACACATTACACTCATTTGCCTCGCGCAGTCGGGTAACAATTCAATAATAAAACCGTGACAATTTGCTCGTGTCCAACTAACATGTACTAAATATCTTCATGACATAATACTATTGATGTCATTCAAGCATTAGTATAATCCGATAGAATATAGGAAACCTTGTTTTTTATCTTCGATAAAACATTATCTTGTATTGCTACTGACATTGAACTTACTCGAATGAGAAGTATTTTAAAATATCGTCAATCACATATAAAATTTATAATACATACAAATAATAAAATCGAACTGTCTGTTTGCAATTTCAAATTAATCAAATCAAATTACAGTAACATCAAAATATCTATTTTTTTTTATTTTTGCTGTCTATTTGTTCCGGCTAATCTCTGAAATGGCTAGACAGATTTTGAAGGTACTTTCCCTCGCCAGATAGCTAAGGTTATAAAAATTAACTTTGACTACTTTTATTTAAGATTTTTTTTTAATTTTTCGCAGACGAAGTCGCAGGCACTAGCTAGTAATATTATAAATCAGAATGTAAGTTTAATACGCTCTTAAGTCTCTTCTGTGGTAGAATCTGGCTTAAATCCACTAGCTACAGCTCGTAACTCGGCCATGGCAGTACCACACTCAGAAAACCGTCTCGAAGTAGCTAATAAAGCTTCATTTTGACATTCGTTATTGTTTTCTTACATATCTCTTTACAAATGGCAGACGAAATCCTGTTTGAAATACTTACAGCTCGTAAATACAAACAAACAAACGTCTTAATAAGTCCAACCATCCGGAAATCCGCTGACTGCCATATTGTTACATCCGGTGAAGCGGTGACATCATATCGCTTAAAATTGTTAAAAATCTAAAACTCAATTAGTAAAACTTAAATTACGAGCTATGTGACTGTTTTTCCTAGTGAACGTGTATTTTTTTTTGGTTTTAAGATAAGGAATGTAATGTTTAAGGTAAAGTACCTTAGATGTTATAAGTCATCCCTGACAATGTATCTACAAAATTTCATGATGCTCAGTTAAGTAGATCAGGCACAAAATCGTTAAGAATAAACACACAAATTCATATTACCATTCATAATAATAGTAAGTATATATAACTGAATAAGAAGCATTAATTTAACCTCGTGGTTAGCAAAAATCTATAAAGAGAGCGAATTTTGTATGTACGAGGGAAACTCCAAAATTACTGAAAATGAAATTCAAAATACACTTTATTCGAATAGGCTTTTTAAAGCACTTTCGAATCGTCAAGTTACAGCCATTGGCTATAGATTTTTTTTAAGGTACTACTGGTTTCGTATGTCTCTCCAAAAAGAACTGGCAAGATACTCGACACTGAACCCATTTTCAAAATTATGGCTCCATTTGAAAGGTATATTATTCTATATGGGTATTATTTTAAAACAAAAATCTTCATTAACGCGAGCGAATAAATCGATATAAAATCTCCAAAGCGATCAGACAGGATTGTTAACCACATTTTTACATAACAATTAAATTCACAGTTAACAAGATAATTAATATAGAAGAAATAAACGCCAGACAATTTATTTCTCGATTTATTTTATTGCATCCTGCCCATCGAGCTTTAAACATTGTAAACAACTAAATAAAAAAAAAAAAACAACATTAACAAAACCACATCGTTTACAGATAGCCACTAATTGTGTGAACGTATCGAAAGCATCTGGTGAAGTAAAATCATCACATAGAAAACTAAAGCACGTGCCGGTATTAATAAAAAAAATAGTCTGTCCGTCTGGCCCATGTCCCCCCTTCTTTCACCTCCCTACTCTAAATTTTCACATCACGATTCAATCGAAAGCAATGCATACATTACCGCTTTCAGCTATAGATTAAAATTGTCGTGGATTTCAGACAAGCATTGGACTGTGTGTAACACGATTCGTTTGATGGTTTCAATTCGTGTTCGGTTAATTCCAATCGTACAGAGACCACGTCACTGTGTTGTGCCGCCTACATGTAATAGGACGTGCGCGCGAGTTTTAAGGCTAATGGACAAGTGAAATTGTTTGGTGTAACGCAGGGGACTACTTTAGTCCCGGGACCATTTTTGATGAATTAATTTTCATGTATAGTGATTATAGTGTTATTATCCTATTAGTGGTGTCAATTTCTGTTTTTTTTTTCTTTAATAACTTTATACAGCCTGTGTTTAAATTGAAGTATAATTTCAGTTCGAATGAACGAAATTTGTGATTACTTTTTTTGATTCGAAAATGATTTAAAGTTTCTCCGATTGGAATTCAAAATGCATGACACATGTGAGTAATAAATCGATTTATTTAGTGTTTTTATTTCGTAATGACTGTTTTTAAATGTTATTTGAATATTTTCATCTAATGACTAAGCGGTAAAAAGTAAGTGGGTCGCCGGTTAATGTTTTATTGAAAAATGAATTTCATATGAAACGAATAAGGTTGAATTTTCAATGAATCTTGATGTTGAATGATGCATAGTGAATAGGCTATGCGATTGATCTTTTTGCATTCTTTAAACGAGAATTCGTTAACAATTTCGAAGACATTTTTAATCTTAATGATGTTTATAGAATAAGTTATTTACTTGTATAGGTAAATACTAATAAGGACGTATATAATACTAGTTAAACCTCGACTTTCGTTTAAGTTATCTCTGTAGCAACTTTTATCCCATATTTAAGTCCCTTAATGATGTATTTTCGCGAATTTATATATCTTTCTCCAAGGTTAATTTATCTCTATACAAAACTTCATCAAAATTGTACCATAAGTTTAGCCGAGAAAACATTACAAACAAACAGACAGATAGACAGCAAATTTCAAAATAATACGCCTTTCGCGTCGTCACTCGCGCTTTTGACTATTGCTTCGCTCATATGAGTCGTAGCGTGATGTAATATAGCCTGTAAACATCCCCATTAAACGGGGTAAACGTAAAAAGAATTTAGCAATAGTAGTTTCAGAGATTACTTACTCTTTATAATATTTTTTTTTAATATTTTGATTGGTTGAAATATGTCTGCTATCTGCTAAGTCATGTGCAACGTATACGTTAATCCGATAGGATACACGTAACAACGATAAGAGAGATTCGGTTCTTATCGAATTAATCTCTGAATTTATTTTGGACTTCTTTATTTGAAAGTATAATTTTATTAACAATACTTTCATGAAATGAAACTGTAAAATGTAACCTATGACCGTTTATTGTACATTTCAAATGGTATCATAATTTCCTGAGTTTAGTTTGCACAAACAAAATTCACAATTTTTTTTGTATTAATATACATTTTTACTGAAGAGAAGTGAAATATATAATATGTAATGTTGTGATTGTGATTGACGTGTCATGAAAATGACGGATATCAAAAAAGGAGGAGGTTCTGAATTCGTTATGTATGTTTTTTTTTATTATTTGTTACCACAGAACTCCGTTATTTCATTAATCGATTTTCAAATATTTTTTTATTTAAAATCGTACACGTATATGGTATATTTTTATCAAAATCGGTTCAGTAGTGGTTAAATCTAAATTAATTTGCTTTGAATTCGGTGTTATTGTTTTTTAAAAAGTCTTATATTATTAGTCTACTAGCTGCCCCACGTGGTTTCACCCGTGTTTATGTTTACTGCTTGTCTCCTATGAGTCGTAGCGTGATGTAATATAGCCTATAACCTTCCTCAATAAATACCCTATGTAACACAAAAAGAATTTTTCAATTCAGTAGTTTCTGAGATTAGCGCGTTCAAACAAACAAACAAACATAGCTTTATAATATTAGTATAGTATAATATATACATTTAACTGTTACTTCTTATAAAAGCTACGAGTAATATTAGTAATAGTTAATAAAAACGCTTGTAATAATATCGTTTATGAAAATCTTTTGATCTATTTCGCTCATTTTAGTAAATCTTTAACGGCACTTCCTTGTCACGTTAAATGAATCAATTTACAAACTGCATCATGCCAAGTTTCATTAAAATCTAAGTTACGAAGCTTTGTGTGCACATATAGATACAAATGGAGTGTATTTAACCTGTTCTTACTTCCTTGTATGAAGTGAAGGAGAGATCGTTATTGCAACGTTAATGTTTACTTTTACGATACTTTAATTTTCTGTTATAGTGTGGTACTCGGTTAAGCCAGCTGCAGTATCGGGTTCAGCTAGACTCTATCATAATGAAAATTCTTCTTATATCCTAGCAAATAATAATTACGACTATTTTAAATAAACCTACCGACTTTATAAGCAACATTCGTAATTTTATTTACTTGGATGACAGCCGTACCTATTATTTTGATTTTAAAACTAAATTACTGAATTGATTTTGATAAAAATTCTTTGGAAGCAATTGGAGAAAATAACCTTTTAAATAAAAAAAAAATTAAACAAATCAAAATAACTGGAATAAATATGTCATTCAATTTTGTTTGGGGCCTTTTTCTTTTTTTTTTTTTTTAAATAAGACGTAAAAGATTTTACTTGCCACCGACTTAAAATGTTGTAGAAAATATTTATTTTTCGCCTTTTAGTCTATTAAATTCGTATTTTAAGTTGGTTAGTTTTATTTAAAAAATATATTAAAACGTCTCACACAATTTTCTTTCTCACTTTTAATAACCGAGAAGGAAATAATAGATTATATTATGATTATATAAAACGCAGTTCCCGTCAAAGATCTTGTAAAAAGTAACTTGATAATATACCGACAATTGTGTGTGTGTCTGTGGGAAACAGAATACTTTCTATTCAATACCGAAAGTTTCCGAGTTAGTAATGAAACACTAGATTGTTAACGTGGAAACACTTTCTAGCGTATTATGTTACACTTATCGACTTGTTTTAATACTTTTTGCTTAGTTTTCTAGTTTATTTACGACGTAATAGCATTTACTACCAGAGGCGTAACTATACCATCTGGGGCCCGTGGGAAATTCTTTGGATGGGCCCAGTAGACATCGTCACATTATAACTTAATTTTAATAAACCACTTAAGTATCCCAAAAATATTAATAATATTGTGTGCATTTGAGTTAAATATCTGATAAGTTTTATTTTCAAGAGCATAGGTTTATACATATTTAAAATGAAATAACAATATATTTTTTTAGACACGGGCCCCTGACCCGAGAGGGCCTCTAAAATGAAATAACAATATATATTTTTTTTGACACGGGCCCCTGACTCGAGAGGGCCTCTCGGGTCAGGGGCCCGTGGCTTTTGCCAGCCCTGCCGACCTATAGCTACGCCCCTGCCTACTACGTAGAGTCTATTTTTATTTACTTGTTTTTACTTTGTTACAATACCTTGAATTTTCCACAACGAATCAGTAGTTTCAGAAATTACCTCTTTCATATAAAATTACAAAATTTCAAACATACAAATTTACAAGCAAACTTTACCTCTTTATAATATATATGATACATTAGTAAAGAAAGGTAGTAATATTAAAAATTTCATGGCCTCACTTAATAATCTTATTCCTTATTTACGAGTGCTGTGACTTTGACCGCGAAGTAGACACTAATTCAATTATGGCTATTGACAAAATGGCAACGATTTGTCCAATTGCCTTCAATAAAATTGTGTTATGTCCAACCGACTTCGAAGAAAGACTATTTAAAGAACAAGGCGAATAACGGAGATCGCGTTCATCATCACGTAGAGATGAGAATGGGAATGTTCAATATATGGATGCTGATAAGCAACCCACACACATGAAGCACAGAATTTAGGGAAACTAAACTAGACATAGACGCTTAGGTAACTTTCAGAGACATTTTTAATTCTATCATTATTATATTAGGCCTGTGATACTATTTTAGACGGTCATAGGCTACATTTAATGTATATATAAGTTATTTATTTATATAAAGAAAACCTATTTTAATGCAAGCGATGTCGCGAGCAAAAGCTAGATTGTGTTAACCGACAAAAATTCAAATTTTGAGATATCAATGTAGTCTAATAATGCGTAACGTAATTAATATTATTCAAAGAAAATTCAAGTCATCTAAATTAAAAAAAGTACGGAAAAGAGTATCTTAATTCAATGTCTCGAATATTGAAGTGCATTCCATATTTTTAAATGTGCAATGATTTCATATATACATATGAAAAACTTATTATTAGATAAAACTTAGTATTACAATCTGCTTTCGGTTAAATATACTTTTTATTAAAAAAAGAAAGGAAAAGATGGATATATACTTTTTCAAACAGATTTATTATGAACTGAGTAACTGACATATTCACTGACTGGTCGATCCACGCGGAGCCTAAACCGCTTTTTCAAGAAACATGAAATTTTGCGCAAACGTTCCTTTTAACGTCGTTAGTGTAATGATTTTTGAAAAGCCATCCTCTAAGGGGTTAAAAAGAGGGTTGAAAGTTTGTTAGGTATCAAATTTAAAGTATACGAGGACGAAGCTGCGGGAAACGGCTAGTGATATTATATAAGCTCATGGATTTTGGCACGCAGCGTCGACCTCTTTAGACGACGTTACCTAGCAACCAGCTAGCGACTGACTATGACAGACGAGAATATCTTTCGGCAAAGTCAATTGTTGTGTTTATACAGAATGTAAATTCAAATACTATGACCGTAAAATGTCTATATAATTTATTGAAATATGTGACAATTTTAGATAAAACTTTTAAAAATAAAAACTATTTTTTACTCAAAAATTTGATATTCTACTGCATTTTTAACAACCTTACTCTCTAACTTATAAGGTTCAAAATTAACTGCTATTTGGGAAGACGTTACAATAAAACCACCTGCAAGTCACGAAGCCAATTACCAGTTCATCGACCTCACCAAACTAGCTACAATTCATTTCGATAGTAGTTGTTACGATGAGAGATAACAAAATGTCTTTAAAAAAGTTTTTTGTGAAAAAAGACTGTGGGTGTGTACTTTTGTGGCACTATTCAGACCAATCGCGAGGGCAGATTTTGATAAAGACGCGTCGTTTGATTCGTCAAAATGGCGCTACTGTCATAGAAAGTATAATAATTTCAAAATGGCCGATTTTGGACGACGTAATGCGAAAAAAAAAATGAAAATCGAGGATTTGTTTTAAGTGGGATATCGTTGAATATGTATTTATAAATGATTTTTAGGTTTCTTATATCATTTTTCAATCAGAATTACCAATCATTAATTATGAAAGTCTGAGAGCAAAATTTATAAGTGTAATCGCCTCATTATATAATGACTAAATTATGAGTCGTTTTTTGTTATTCTTCATCGAGATAAAATTAGCGCCATATCTATACTAATATTGTAAAGCTGAAGAGTTTGTTTGTTTGATTGTTTGCTTGAACGAACTAATCACAGGAACTACTGGTACGACTTCAAAAATTCTTTCAGTGTAAGATAGCCCGTCTATCAAGAAAGGCTGTAGGCTATATATTATCACGCTAAGACCAAAATTAGCGGAGCACCAGATATTTTCCTATTAAGAAAGCTTACGTTGCGTGCACTGCGTAAAACTTTAAAGTTTCGCAAAAATCATGTATGACAGAATTGTTCCCCTTTAAAAGTTCTAAAAAAAAGTCCGCGATAGCATATGTGTGCCTTTTAAGGTTAACTCACTATAACCTTTTTTGTGCTAAACTTTGTTCTAAAATAATGCGTTATTAGCTGAAAGTAACTATTCCACGCGGACGAAGTCGCGGGCGGAAGCTAGTTTGAAATAAAAATATTGGCTGTTTTTTTCTTTTATTATACAATAATAAAATGTTACTTATGTGATTAATATTGGATCTGCTTTTATTATCTTTGCCGTAAGAGGCGGTCTTACATGTAGAAGAATAAAGCTATGTTTTCATTTACATCGAATCAGTTACATTTTAATACCCGATTCAATTATATATATAAATTGTTACGCCAAAACTATTTGACGTTAATAATCTGTGCCCATTTTCAATTTTGACAGCTGTACTTTTAACTGGTAGGCAACGACTATATGGCCGGTCTGTCAAAAATGGTAGACATTTTATAGAGTGTCCATAAAGTATTAATTAAAAACCTATAATTATAAAGTTTTAATTGAAATGTTTTTATATACCAACACAGAACGCACACAGATCGGAAAAATTAAAAAAAAAATAAAATTTGTAAATAATGTCCATCTGTCATGCTGCAAATGGAAAATACTAAATATTTCATTCAGTATGACGCTAGTTCAAGGTCAATAAATGATACATCTTCATACCGGGAAATAATAATACTACCCGGGAATACCCATTATACTCTTTACTATAAATGACAATGTCGGTGACACATTTATGATTTATTGGTATTATGAATGTATTGGAGAACATTTTGTATAATCTGTTACGATTTAAAGTTTGACATAAATAAATGTCTTTAAGGTAGGTCACACACGTTACTATAGACTTGCACAAGTATGCAGTTAGATTAGGTTCGTGTAAAGAATTTGTGTAAGTAGTAGTTTTTGCGAGGGTGCTTGTGCGAGTAAATAATGGATACATTACGTTAATTAAAATCTGTTTTCCCTAAGATAGATGAAGTATAGATTATGAGTTTATAAAGCATGTTTTTGTTTATTATTATGTTTTGTAGGATACTGCTTTAAGTTTATTAATCACAAGGTTTTTGATATTTAATTTGCATATAAAATGTATTTGAGAACAATTTTAAATCGTACTAACTACAAGCAGACTGTTTGCGTTTAAAATTGCGTTTACTAGTTATTTTAATATACCTACCTATAGTTTTTTTTTTTACTTGTCTTTATTTGGCAACAATACCCCGAACGATAATTACAAATTTTCGAACAATTTTTTTAACTATACTTTTGTATTATAAAAAATAATTCAGTTCAATCATTCAGTCGATAGTTTCTAAACTAACTTTTATATGTGGCTAGAAATACGCCAAATTTGTTAAATAGGACAAGTGAAGAAAACTAGACTTTACAGTATCTGTCAGTGTATCCGTCTGTTCGACTTCTAAAACGCTATTCCTTTAGAACCGTGTTAGATTAGAATTTTCTCAGAGCATAAGTTATTATAGCAGATATCTTAACAAATAATATAAAACTGGTTAAGGGTTAGTCGGGTTTTATTAATACAAAACATCTACGAATCCGATTCGACTTTTACCGGTTTTTATATAAAACATACTCGTAATGTGTAACTTCACACTTAATTTGATTAACGCTATAAGGAAGAGTTTTATGCAATGTATAACAAATTGCCTTCAATAATTGATCGATTATCGAATGAAAGCAATAGAGTTTGTTACGCTTAATGTAACTGGTTGTACAGAACGTTAACACGAAAGGTCTTCGACACTGTTGATCGAGAAAAAAGAAAAAAAAATCGAATCAAAGTAAAACATTTGAAATTTAAAAAAGTACTTGCATAGGGTTAATTTAGCCGTTATTATCATATTCTTTTTTTAAATATCTTGTTACAAAGATAAATGCGATTAAAAAAATAGTTGAATTTCAAATTTATAGATTTCTTAGGTTTAATAGAAATTGTATTTATTTAAACTGCTTGAAAATATAATGTTCATAAAATTATACTCAACGTTAAACAGTTCAAAAGCAAATAATTGTTATTTTTATTGTATCATATTTTATTCCTTAACATCGACTTACTATGGTTAATTATAACTTAACCTATAAAAATTATTAATACCAATGTTAATATACAACTGTCGACATGTCATGACCTCATGGATTTCTGTACCCAGAGCGCAAATCACTTTGGACGACGTTACCTAGCAACCGACTATCAACTTAGTATAACAAGCAAGAATATGTTTGGGCCAACAAATTGAAAAAACAAGAATTATATACAGATTTTTATTAGTTTTACTATATATAAATACTAATTAAATTATTCTTTTTTTTAACACTAGCTGTTCTTTGCGGTTTCACTCGCGTTTATGGTTACTGCTTCGTTTCTATGAGTTGTAGCGTGATGTCATAAAGCCTGTAGCCTTCTTTAATAAATAAACTATCTAACACAAACATATTTTTTTTATTCGAACAAGTATTTCCTGAGATTAGCACGTTCAAACAAACAAACTCTTCAGCTTTATAATATTAGTATTGATATGTTCACGTAGATTATATTTTGTAACACTTAATATATCAAATAGAGCAAATCAAGTTTATAAGCTATTAAATATGATTTAATCGATTTGTGTTCAGTTTTATTGCATATGTTACAACTTCCGACCCGACGAAAACGTCTAGACGGGAAATAGGCCTTGGCTGGTCCCGCGTTGGTTGATGTTGTATTGAATTTAAATACTTTTTATCGACTCTATATGGACGCTAAAAAGCAACACTATACTGAGTCATACGGACTTAATTTAAAGAAAATGGCGCCTAAATATGTCAAACCAAATCTTTTTTTTTTCTAATTTGATAAAAGTTACAATTAATTTAAATCAGAGCGGTAGAATAAAAAGTTTTATCTAATAATAAGTTTTTTTTTTAAATATATGATATTATTGTACTTATATTGCAAAGTTTGAAATAAACTTAAATATTTGAAACATTAAATTAAGAAACTTTTTTCCACACTTATTAAGTTTAAATGACTTAAAATTTTTACGTGACTTATTAATTATCAGACTTATTTAGTTTAGATGTTTTAAAATTTTTTTGAATAATGTTAAATACGTAACGCATTATAATAATAGATCTATGTCTCTGAATTTGATTATTTGTCGGTTAACACATTAATACTTATCACCATCCATATACTAGCAATTTTTGCTCGCGACTTCGCTTGCGTTTTTAACTTTGTTCAATATTATGTTTCGTATGATATTGCTTCGAGCTATACCTATAATTTATACAGAAAGAGAACAATTTTTAAATACGTGATACGTTTCTCAGTTTACAAAAAAGCAAGTCATTTCAACGAGAAATCGGATGATCGAAGAAAAGAATCATTGTATGAATAACATAAATAGGTTTTCTTGGTTTATATAAACCGCAGCCTTCCAATGTATATTATTAAATGTAGCCAATGATGGTCAAGGAATATCACATTGACCATGTTTTGTTTTTAATCAAAACAGTCTATGTAAGAAATTCCGAATGTTTTTTTTATGATAATACTCTACAAACGAAAGGGCACGTGATGTTAAATACTGCCAATGATCATTTGCAGCAACAAAGGTCACATTGCTAAGTTAAAAGGGATTAAGGGTGAATGGAAAGATGAAATACCTAATGGTAAATACAGTTCGTAGGCTTCCGTCTCACTCATTACATGAAACAGCTGTACTAGCTTTTTTATGCCATACATTTTGGAGAATGGTATTATCCCTTCTAAATTGTGTCATTTCCTTTACGATTAGTAAGTAGGATATCGATTTGGACGCTGATATGCAATACTGTGTCAAGCCACACGGACTTCGTTTTGAGAAAATAGCGTCTATATGTCACACCTATTCTTAACAAGTATGTTTGAAGAAGTATATATCATTTCTTTTATTTTTTGATTAAAGGTATAATGTATTAAAAGCAGATTGATATTTAACATATTATCGAATAAATAGTTTTTCAAATTTTTAAGATTATTGTATAAATTGCAAAATATATAACGCACTTGAAATTCGAAACGATTCATTAGGTAACTTTTTCCGTATTTTTTTATTTTATACGACCTTAACTTTTTTTAATAATGTTAAATAAGTGATGCAGTATCAAAATATCTAAGAATTTGACTTTTTGTGGGTTGACATATTGCTTATCAGCATCCATTTATAAGTCGTATAGAAGAAAATTGCATCTCCCTGATCAAAATCTTAGAAAACTTGAACCACCAATGAAAATCTGAATAAAAGGCTTTAAATTTGGCTATTAGCGACTTTCACGATATTTACGTGATCTTAATCTAACAAAAGTACTTTATTTTACGTATTCACAATCATACTTCGATATAATTACAGTCCGTTCAGAACGCTAATGGCTTCCTTTATTCCAATAAATGCATTTCTGTAGACAAAGCAAGAAATAGCGGCACATGCCAAGTCTTTCAGTTTTAATAGTGGTCCTCCTGGCGTTGAGATCGCATTGTTAATGGCAAAGTTGGTCATAAATAAAGGTTTTATTTTTCAAAAATTGGCAGTACTCGGTTGGTAAGATTTAAAATATTTAAATCAACTACGACTAAAATTGAAGTGAGCTACACCTATTTTAACACTCAACTATACATTATAGCTATTAACTGCGTTAAGTAAATAGTATTTAAATTATTTATTGATTACACTAACTAGTTAATAAAGTTCAACAGTTTATTCTATTATTAGAAAACTCCCTCAGTTTGTTCGAAAAGTTTGAACGCGATAATCTCAGGAACGACTCGAATTAAAAAAATATTGTTAGATAGTTTATTTATTGAGGAAGGATATAGGCTATATTACATCACGCACGAATAGGAACGAAGCAGTAACTATAAACGCGAGTAAAGCCGCAAGGGACAGCTAGTGTGCGTATGTTCTTGGAGTGAAGAAGGAAAGGATAAAATTTAATGACAAAATTTCTAAAATGTGTAGAAATAACTGAAATGTGGCTGGCTAATCGATAAATGTAGAGTTCTCAAAACTCTAAATTAATTCGTCAATCGTTAACTGCGTTTTATACTTGAGTATATTTTATACATTCTATCAATCAAAATCGTATACTTTACAAATAGTTTCGATCATCGTTGAATGAGCAACGCTTAGCATGAAAAACATTACGCGATCCGTTTCAGCTTTATTTATGACAGTACTAGGGATGTGAAATATATCGAGTATCGATGTATTGATTGTACTATTAATTTTCGATTATTCTGTTATATTCAGTTATATAGCATTCCTACAGGGGCCGTGCATTTTTTCGGGATTAAAAGTAGCCTACGTTCTTTCAAAGGGTATAAACTTTTATCGCAATCGATTCTATCGTTTTCGAGTTTATTCGTTATAAATATACATAAAAAATACGTGTCATTCCTCTTTATAATATTATTATATATATTTAGATTTCAGTTGTTCCTAGCGGCTTTCTGCGTAGAAATTTACACCATACCTCACCATTAATTTATTTGATTTTCCTGACAAAATGTAGCCTTCTCCAAGGTTCAGTCTATATCTATATCAAAATTCATCAAAACTGATGCAGTGGTTTAGGCGTGAAAACATACAGAGCTACTTTCAAATTCACAATATTATTATAGAATTTGGTAGTTAATATTATTATACGGTTAGAATAAACATCTAAAGGAAAGGCTCTATGTATTATATTACATTATATATATTCACTTTTAACAATACATTCCGAAATTAAAACCATAGAATAAAGGCGTAACTTTAGGTTTAAATGTCACTCTACACTTCATTACGTGAACAAACCCGTTTGGGTAATGAAACGCGTGCGTGTAAACGATAAAACGGTAGGTCACATTAACCTAAAACAGCGCGTGTACTCGTTCCATTGACAAAAGTTTGGTCTGTACAGGTTTCTGTTTGTCCAGTTTTACTGTTGTACTAAAATTGTTATTGGTGCCTTATTCTTATCATAAGGAGTTTAACTTTATTTTTATTGTTCAAATCGGATTGTGTGAGACAATCAAATTTTGTTAGACGAGATTTACATTTGTAAGTTTTACTCTCGAAAATGATATAAAACAATTCTGTATCCTGATAACAGTTATCTAAGTAGCTTTACAAAAGCTGTTTCCGTCAAAAATAAAGGTACTCATAGTAAATTCTTTGAAATGTAAAGCAATTACAATGACTATGTAAATCTTTATTAAGATATGTAAACAGAACTTGTTATTCAAAAATCGAAAATGTAATTATAAAAAATAAACAAAAATTGTCATATAATGAATTTCTGTATACTTTTCTTTATTACTATGTAAAAATTCAGAATAAATATGAAATATAACAGTGACAAAAATAACAACAATTTTATTAGATAGAGGTTAACAGCCTTGCATTTAAAAATAGCCAGAATTTACTATAGCTTATAATTAATTTACTAAGGGCTGGTATATTAAACTGATCATTACTTAAATGTATGTTAAACACATAACCTTATTCTTAAATAATTAGATTCAAAATGATTTAGTAAGATTTTATGATATAAAAGTAATCGATATCGATAAAATTTACCCAATCACTATTCCCCGTTGATCAGACAAAGAGCGAATTGCACGCAATTGTGGATTACAGACAAATGGTCCAACGGTTCTAAGAACAGTTTCAGCATCCTCGACCGTAACGTATTACCGCCATATTAATGTACAAACTAAAATGGAACTTAAATCTTTAAGAATATAGTTCATTTTACCATAAAATGTTCCTTGTTAATTTTCTGGTGATGTACTAAAACGAATGTTGGTATATTTATAACAATTTTCAAGCAAAATTCGGTCTTCTGTTTAATATCTATGGCACTTTTGCATAAATCATGTCACTAAAATATCCACACCCCGCCTACTGCGATTAATCCGAGTTAAACTTGATCGTGTGTAAAATTATTTTTTTAAGACTGACAGCTTCTGAAATTAGCACTTTCAACTAAAATAAACTTATTACTGTATACATACTAGCGGAAATATCAGTATCTCTTAAATAATACAGATTTTTTGGGCTAGCAACCCTCGCGGGCGTCTCCAAAACGTACTACCAGTTCCATCAAAGTGTATATACTACGTTTTAAGTTCCATTATAATCTGATTAACGGTTTCGCAACATATAGAGGACACATAAAAATGATTTTTTCTTATAAACAGAATAGCAGATCCGTCGATGACGGCGGCTGTTAATATTAATACGAGAAACAAGAATATGATTTAATGTTTTGTTATTTTATTAGCCGTTCAATATCTAAATCGATATCTAAATTTTTAAATAGTTGTTCTGTACATAGCGGAGAGAAATGTAACGAATAAAATACAATGAAAATCTGTCACTTTTGATCTATCAATGATGC
Organism: Hypolimnas misippus; assembly: GCA_037950945.1. Taxonomy (NCBI): domain Eukaryota; kingdom Metazoa; phylum Arthropoda; class Insecta; order Lepidoptera; family Nymphalidae; genus Hypolimnas; species Hypolimnas misippus. The sequence goes on along the minus strand of JBBEEQ010000008.1, from coordinate 1,637,007 downwards.
AACTATCCCGACTTCGTTTATACTATTATAATACACTGAACGCGTTTATTATGATTACTTCGTATTTATGAGCCGTAGCGTGATGTGATATAGCCTATAACTTTCCTCAATAAATTGGCTATCTAGCGCAAAAATATTTTTTTCAAATCGGATGATTAGTTTCAAAGATACTACCCTATATACAAACTTACAAAATTAAAAACAAATTTTACCTCTTTATAATATTGGTACAAAAATACTATATGAGAAATATTACCATGAATAAAAATATATTATTACCATTAGTTTAAATTATGATATCTGCAACTTTATATTAAAAATAGACACATTAACTTTATAGATTATCGTTGAGATGTTACGTCTAAGGTTGATAGAACTTGTTCCAACAAGTTAGCAACTTGGGAATGCTAAAATACAAAATAAACAGGTTTTTAACATTGTTGGAAGATCTATTTTAAATCCGGATTAATTTATATTAAGTATTATTTTTTTAAATATCGATTAAATAATATTTATAGCTTGTTTTTATCAATAATTAAATTTAACATTTGATTTAAAGATGGACTTAATGCTTTTAGTTGCGCGATTTTGTACTATCTCAAATATTTTGTTTATGTTCGCTTTTCGAATTATTCAGAAAAACATTTCCCATTCACATAATGTTGGAATTAAAATTACTCTATAAATTGCCTGACACTGCTAGGCACTCGTACTATAGAGTTAGATAAATTTTTTTCAACTTTAATGGTAACATGCACGCGATTTTGTTTACGATGAAATTGATTTTTGATGTTGCCACTGATAAAAAATGCACATTGTTACCAATACATTAATTAACGCAATAAATAAAATTATAATAAAAAAATATTTTTTTTACTGCATTTTGTAATTTATAATTTTCAGTTATTATTGTTAAACTTGCACAAGTATAACAAAAATATGTAATTCAAAATAAACTTGCGCAAATACGCACAAATGTAACTATTAACTTGTGCAATAGACTTGTGTGTGTATAATGTCACTACCATAATTTGTTTTAAATGAGCACAGATTATGTCGACAGTTATGTTGGGTGGAGAATTTATAGGTAAATAAATCTTTTATGTTTTTGGCAGAATACGTTTTATTCATCAAACATTAAACGACGTTTAATAAAGACGAAGGTTAATTTACATCTATGCTCTGGAATATTTTTTTTTTATTGAGATTAATATGAAATTAAATATTGACTTTAGAATTGTGTTAGTAAATTTGTGCAAAAATAAAAATACTAATTTCATATATATTCACATAGACTAGACATAGTTCACGACTTTATTTCGTCACTTTTGTAATAATAATAATATAATATAAATATCTCTTGACATACACAACACGTTGCTACGTAACTCCTAGTTATTCATTCGAAAATAAGTCCTATTAACGATACAAAAATACGTAAAGATGTTTCAACGATTAACATAACTTTAAAATTAAAAATAGATATATTAATTCTAATCTGAAAATTGAATACTCCTTAACAAAAAAAAAAATACTACTTCACAGACATGTCACGCTTTTATTATATGTATATAACAAAGACATATTACAAAAATATTACTCATAAACTTGTGATTTCTCATAACCCATAAAGATGGTCATGAGATTAATAAGATTGAAACTGGTTCATGCCCGCAGTTTCGCACATGACATTTTCGGTAACAAGGACAAGATATTAGTTTTCTTTTTTTTTAACTTTAATATTTTTAAAGTATGAACTTATGTTGCTCCTCCATTTATCTATAAAATATGTTCCGTTAATATCAGTGTTGCTATTAAAAAATATCTTAAAAAAATAGCTTTATAGGAAGTTTAAGTAACGTGCAGATAACATTATGAAATTAAAAAAATAACTTGAAAACTTTATTTCCATATAACATATCACACTTTAATTTTATTTGTATGCAAAGATCTAAAAAAAGATTTTATAAATAAAAGTTATTTATTTCGATAACAGACCAACATACCATTATTGTTTTATAGACGAGATATTTCTATCTTAACCAAAGATTAAGTAAGAAAATTCTCACGACCCAGATATATATGAGGCCTTATAAATATTATGTTTTTAACGAGTGTGGGATTGTTCTTAATAAATACTTTTTGTTTTGTTGTGTAAGTATTTTTTTATTTATTAACATTTTTTTAACCTGTGTTATGTTGATGTTAACATTTTTTATTTTATTTTTGTTGTTGTTTTTAATTACTTAATAACATTCACGAGATTATTTCTTTAAGTGATAGTCAATAACCAATAATAAATAAACACTTTATTTTTGAAATATAAAACCAAAATTCTTAATAAAACAATAATTTTTCTTACAGCGATTTGCCGGATGAAGAGGACAAAAAATCGCCCGTTCTCCTTCTAGGAGTCAACAAAATATCCGATTCCCCGTTCTTCGTCCGACGAAGAGTCACTGACCCCCACTCCTCTGGGTCCATAAGATTCTTCCGCCCACCGAAGTCAAAGTACACGAGAGGCTTAAATGGAGACGAGAGACTGGAAAAAATCAGACAAGACCTCCTCGTTCACAAACACAAACCGGACAGATACATTCCAAACACGAAACATGATTTCTCCTTGGAACCAGATACAAAGGAGCCCTGCATCAAGTTAAGCTGCGTGGGAAGTTGCATCTGTGATAGAAAGAAATCCTCGTCAAATAGAGGGTCTTTTTCCTTCCACAGACCGGAGAATCGACAGTCCTCCTTATGCCCATCGGAACCATATGAAAGGGTCCAAAAAAGAGACAATTCGGAGAATGAAATAGAGTTCAAGTACACCGAGCACATTCCAGATAACCAGCCGTCTAGTAGCAAGCAAAATTCGTACAACGTGACGCCAAAATCAACGGAGCGAAGGCACTTCTTGCTCGCGAATCTCAACGAGAGATTCCGTAAAACTCTCAGTTTGGACTCTCGTAAAATCGAAACCAATCGCGTCCTAAGTCTGCCGCAGGAACCTCGCCCTAAATCCCTTGTCAATACGAGCAATATCTGCGTGCAGCAATACAAATCCGGCGATCCATTCATCACGTCAAATTTTGACAAATCCAGCCAACCGAAAAAGAAACGAAAATCGTTCTTCTCTCTAGATACGTTCTTTGATTCAAAGAAATCTGACACATCATCCATAGACGATTACTGCTCTTCGAAATATAAACGATTTGAATTAGAAAGCGATGACTCGCCGCTGTTCAGGCGAGATCTTTCTAACGGCGAAAAGACGCCAGACTTACTAAATCTACCCGTAATCATAGATTCTGTTCGCAAAAAGCAATCGGACACGAAGAGGCAGTTGGAAAAATTGGAAAATCATTACTATAAAAGTTTGAATTTGAAGACGCGGGCTGTTATTGACGCTGTACCAGCTGATGCGACTGATCAAGGGCCTAGCCACTCCAATCACCTATTCGTTTATGATGACGAAGTGGAGTACATAGAGCCAATACGTAGTAACTTTACGAGCCAAAGCACGTTGATTCTCGACAAGAATTTGTGTGGAGATGGTACATTGAAACCGGATTCAATTTTGACTATAAATACTGATGAAACTGACATAAAACTACCGAGTTCGACAGTGTCTCCTAAGTCGAATGAAGTCAGGATTTCGGGGACGGATTTTGACAGTATAGGCGCTTATGAAATTGAAGTTAAGGAGTCTGATTTGAAAGATTGCTCGAAGAAATTGGTAGTCAAAGTGATGGATAAATCGGTGGACTCGATCGGTAGTTGTTCACTTGATGTCGACGCGAGCACGGACTGTTCAGGTACACTCAGTCACTTCCAAGCCAAGTTATACAAAATATATTGTAATTCGAAAAATATTTATTGATTCTTGTAACATTTCTGTCGATAACCCCATTCTCTCTGACACAACTTAAATAGCTGTTAAACTTCATTAAGATAGACTAAAAAGCATTTACATTTAAGGTTATACTTCAAATTTGACGTTATAATTTTTTTTTTAATTTTGGACCTTTTAAGAAAGACAAAGCTTCAATACCAGGCAGCCTAAAGTCATTAATGAATTTAAGTTAACTCTTTACAATTTGTATAAATTGGTTTGGAATAAACAAAAAAGTGTGTTCTTTCTTTAGCATGTTCTGTAGTTTCATTGTCGTTTATCATTTATGCCTTGCATGGCGATATATTAATAAAACGTAATGAAAGATTATCATTTTTATTTCACTTTTATATTAATAAAATATTTAAGTTTTATTATTTTAATGCGTTTTACTTTCACCTCTTATTTGTAATGTGCTTAAATGTGTCTTTGGTATTTTTTAAGTACTTTTGCTTAATTGTTGTTATGTCTTTTATTTTTATAATCTGCTATTAAATGTATTATGAGATTCAGCAAAACCGTTTTTAAAAATATCTAATGTATAGAAAGTATATATCATTCATATTTATTTATTTATATAATATATCTTTAGAAATTATCAAATAACGAATTTCTCTTATATCAAAAAAAAATTAATATATTTAAAATATAAATGACAAAATTTAAAAGAAGCGTAAAAATGTACCGATTCAAGGAATAATATTGTACAAGTAATATTTTCTTTCAATATCCTGCAGTTAAATAGCTCAGATGTGAATAATAATGGGAAATTAAATTCATTGTGACATTTCCCTTGACAACCCGTTGCTAGGTAACCACATACAGTTATACAAATTATTAACACTGCACAAATTATAATTATGTGAAGTATTATGAATTACTCTGACGCGCCTCGATGTTTCACTTGCGTTAAATTTGTCACCAGTGCGGTGATATTTATGGGTATTGCTTAGCTTCTGTGGGTCGTAGCGTGATGTAATATAGCCCATAACCTTCCTCAACAAATCGGCTATCTAACCCAAAGAGATTTTTTTAATTGAACTTATAGTAAATAAGATTAGCGCATTCAAATAAAGAAACAAAACTTTTTAGCTTTATATATTTTATAAAGATAGGTAGGGATTGAAACACTTAATACGAAGTGTCTGGAAATATAATACTGGCCACTAAAAAATTCAGATTTTTTTTTCTTTTTTACATTCTATTTAAGTTTGAATACTCAGTTATATGACTACCAGTCATGGTCTGCTAATTCAATTGCTTATAAATTAGTCAATATTTTTGCATAATATCAGCATAACTCACAATATATTATGCATATCGTCGTATAAGAAATTTGGTATGCATAATGTTTGCAGTATTTTAATTATCTTAGAAATTTATATTTAATTTTTTTTTTACTTTTTATTAAATAACCAGTATTGCATAACTTTTTAAATTCTTAAAAATTAATGCTATATTCTTAATTATTTTTAAATGGTTAAAATATATAACAAAATGTTCTATTATTGGTTATTGCAAAATAATAATAATGAGAATTTACGTCCCTATTAAAGAAAAAAATATACAAAGATATTTTGTTTTTTTTTTCGTAGGCGTGAAAACAAATTTTGAATATTCTATTACTTATTGCTCAATATATTTAAAAAATTCAGGTAAAGAGCATTTTTGTTTCTAAACTTAACTGTTACATGTCCATATAAATTTTAATATACATAAATTCTAGTCTAGAATTTAATAACCACCCATTTTTCTTAATCATTTCCGAAGCATATTAATTATCTACGTTCCTTTTCACGTCTGTTTCGCTTCAATTCGCATATCGTAATTAATTCGCATAAATATTTTTTTACGTGAATTCCCTAACATTATTTTAGTATTATTAATATGTAAAATATTAATTATATTAAAACATAAAAACGTACTAAATATTAAAAGTACTTTTCAAATTATCAATGCAGAAAAAGGTCCTGAATAAAGTAAATTATAATGACTAAATAATAAGTCCTAAATTATATACCAAGTATTAATACTTTAATTTGGTAAAATATTAAAAAAAATGTCATGTTAACAAGAGTGTTTTAAATATATTTTTAAATCGAAGAGCCGATCGCCATATAACATGTCACACAAACCAGGCACGATGACGCAAGATTGAATCTAGAACACGTTCGCTAAAATTATTCTAAAATAAACGTGTTTTACATTTAAAGACAAGTTTATATCATAAAATTTAGAATATAACAATTAAAATAATAAAAATAATTAATGTGCAAAAATTACTGCATTAAAATATCAAAAAGGATATATTTCATAATCTATTTCAATGACATTTACGATATTTGATATTGACTTAAAAGATATTTGTTAAGATGCACTTTCACTTTACGTAATAGATTTTTTTCTTTTTTTTTATTTCATAGCACCTGTATTCGGTTACTAAATATTACAATAACAATTGTCTATACATAATATAGATATGATTTCAATATCTGGGTCGTATATAGAAATCGCATACAATGCAAATTGAAAATTGCATATTGCTAACAAAAGATCACATATACACAGTCACATTAACACATCGGCCTCGATAGTGCCTACGCACTTCTCAGTTCTCACTAGTTCGGTCATTGGCGTCGAAACACTTGACGGATACGCGCGTACACATCATAATAAGCTATTTAGCGTGGATATACTCATAAATACTATAAAATCTATGTATAAACGGTTCTGTGAATGAATTAATAATGGAGATTCACGCTCGCCGACCGTGAAACGGAACGGCACACCGGCCGTAACTTATTCGGGGTGACGTCTCGGGGAAAAAAATAAAAAGTTTGACATCTCTTATTTCATAGGCGAGTTTTGTCATTTGTGGAATTGTTTCATAAATTCTATGTAAAGTGATATATTATGTGAAAAATAATTGCGTATACGATCCTTTGTTGTTTGTAATTGTTGTGTACTTTTGTTGTCCGAGACCGGTAAGTTGTTTCTATTGTTTCAAGTGTTAATTTTGAGTGACCAATAAGTTCTACCTACGATTTTCCTTGACAATTATTTTTGGTGCAGATTGCAGATTTAAGTTATTTCACGAGAGATATTACCGATTCCAATTATTAAGATGAGTAATGATCCTATTAACCAAGTTTGTTTCTCAGCTCTAAGCTCTCGTCCATTCTATTTAAAGTTACATGACTTATTTGAAAGGTTGAACCAAGAATTTCTTTTTAATGAAATGTATTTTATTTTTAATGAAAAAATACGTGACCAAATAAGGTGTAAAATGACATCATATTTTTTTACGTAAAATCAATCAAGATTGTTTAAAAAAACAGATAAGAATATTTATAATAATAAACAATGAGAAATAAATATTTATGTTTGTATGTCATTAAAACATAATACTTTGATGTCAAGGTAAAATAAAAATTTTAAATGTGTTTAATTATTTATAACAGGAAGTAAGACGAGTAAATGATCCACCTGATGGAAGTTACATGATTAAACACAAAACACTGTAAAAATACATAAACAGGTTTTTAAAAGTTAATATGGAAATAATTTAATTGCCTTTTTTTACTTGTAATTTTGTATATATAACTTTAATTGGTACATTTTAAATACTGATATGAAACAATTCCTCACAAATATTTTACATTAATACAAAACCGAGGGCTACTTGTTTGAAACCATAGCTCACGAGACATGCTGCATTTTGACAGTTGAATGCATTTTTTTTTAATTTTCATTGATGTCATTGATTCTGAATGTAGTGTGCTTTAATAGTGTTATCGTTCAACAGTTATAATTTTGGTTGGAAACCTAGTCCCATTCCATGAGTCTTATAGATGTAAATTAGTACATATAAATATAGGCCAGTCAATTACAATTTAACATGAATGAAAACGTATAGCATAGCTCGTCTATTTCTACTCGTAAACTAAATTTATTGGTCCCCAAAACCCTCGTTGACATAAGTCCTTTCATCCCCTATTTCATAACTTTTACATATTATTATTTTGACACAAAGTAGATAATGCCTTTCTCCACGTCTATTTCATAGATGTACCACAATGCATCAACATTGGTCAGTGATCTCAGAGTGTAATAAATAAATAAATAAATAAACGCATCACACTCAACGGCCCCCATTAAGATCTTGCGACCTTGTGTCGGGGGTCCAGAAACATACACAACACTAACACAAACACCCAGACCGCGACAAACATCCGTATGGCCAATACAGACATTTGCCGTGAGCGGGGATCGAACCCGCGACCGTTAGCGCTACAGTCAGTTGCAGTGACCACTGCGCCAACGTGTCTGTCACTGTAACTCGTAGTGTAACAATTCGTATACATACATAAATGTATAAAGTCAGAGTTTATATTTTACATACTTATCATTGTTCATTATGTATAAACTTATTTCTGGATCTATTAGTCTCGTTTAAAAATTTTGTTTTATAATAGATAGTTTATTAATAAGGTTATAGGCCATATAACATCATGCTATAACACATAGGAACAGAGCACATGAGTAAAACTGCTAAACGAAGCCTTAAAAATACACATTAACATATCACCTTGCAATTATGTCATCAATGGTAATTAATAATCTTTGAGCTTATGTATATCTTGCAAAATTGTGTTTAATAATTTTCGTGTGGGAATACAGGACTTATAATTTAAGCTAAATACAAGTTTGAAATATTTTGCTAAAATAATTAATAAATAATGTAAACAAATTTTAATTTTGCTGTAGTAATTTATTGTATTTATTTGTTAAATTCCGGGCAAAGCTTGGTTATGAATTTACTCTACATTAAATGGGCAAAAGCTACTTGCAAGTCCAGGAGTGAATAATAATCTAAATGCTAATATTATAAAGAGATAAAGTTTGTTAGTATGTTTGTATATAGGGGGTAATCTCTGAAACTAGTAATATGATTACAAAAATTCTTTTGGTGTTAGATAGCTTGTTTATTGGGGAAGGTTATAGGCTATATTACATCACGCAACGACTAACAGAAGCAAAGTAGTAACCATATACATGAGTGATAACGCGAGGGGTAGCTAGTAAAACATTAGCTTCATAGTACATATTTTTATTTTCCAACTCTTGTGATAATATATTGCCATGTTTTCTCTGTTATAACAGCCCGTTGCTAGGCAACTCAGTCACGTGTACATCAGTCACATTAACACTAGTCTATTACATAAAATGTACCCACAATTAAATTTCATAATTAGTTTAATTAAAGATAATTGCCATCTTACCCGGATCTTGCTTTTAGTAAGCAATTAACATTATTTATTCACTTCATCCATATTTAATATATTAAAGTAACTGTCTTGTTTGTCTGTTACATTATTAAACTGATTTTAATGAATTCAATAGTCTTAAAAAGTGTTAATATTTTAATGTGTTTTGAACATGGAGGTATATAACACATATCATATGAGCTTTTGCTTTATAAATTTTAATTTTTAAAATACTACGCATATTAACCTAAATATGGTACCATAAATAGTAAAATACTAAATGTTACCGAAAATGCGTTAAATTGCCCGTTTGTTGAGGAAGATTATAGGCTATATTACATCACGCTACAGTTCAGTAGCTATAAACGCGAGTGAAACTGGGAGGAGCAGCTAGTATGATGTATAGTGTACTAGCGACTCGCATCGGCGTCGCACAGATGCAATGTAGTTTTTTACGACATCACATTACAAATCTTTTAAATTCTCAGTTTTTCTATACTACAATTGATAGATGTATCATACATAAAAATCTTCCTTTCGATTCACTCGGTTTATTGATGACTGCCCCTCGCGGTTTCATTCCCTTTTATAGTTGCTGCTTAGCTCCTATAAGCCGTACCGTGATGTAATATAGCCTATAACCTTCACCAATAAACAGGCTAACCTACGCAAAGAATATTTTCAAATCGGTCTAGTAGGTAAACCTATTCAATGCACACAAACAAACAGTCAAATATTTTCTCTTTATTTTTATTTTTTAGGATCTCCAACAAAAGATACACAAAAAAAAAAAATTAAAAAAAGACCAATGTTACTTTAGCACAATATGTGTGCTCCTTCAATTATAGGAGACCACAGCCTGCTGACATAAATTATTAACATTTTATAAATAGAAATGAAGAAACATAAAATTAATAAATTTCTAACTTAATAATATTAACTTGAAAATCCGTTACGTATTTAAAAGATCTGAGTGTCCACACGACGGGAAGGGACTTTGTTATATACTATGTAAAGATAATGTCACATAGTTGGCAATATACCAACAAGGTCAAGGTGAAACTCTAATTACCTTATATACAATACACACTCGGCTAGGACCTGTTTTGAACACCCAACATATACGTTAAGATAAACTGTGCGTGGTGAACATGATATGTAATTAGCTTAATGTTGTTTTAAATACTTTTATGTTATGTGGTAGAGATTCTGTGTAGTATCTTATTATGTTTTTTAGTATAGAATTTCTTTGAAATATTTGCTATATACAATTAATATTAATAATTACAATTTATTTAGTGTGCCGTAACGTAATTAAAATCAAATTTGTTTTGAAAACTAAAATAGTTAATTTATATTTCTAGTTTCAAGTTTCAGGTATTTAAAGTCATAGATTTATATATGTATATTGTAATTTCTATGTGAATAATAATATTTGCCACAAATGATTCAAACAAAACACGGAGAAAGGTACACACTTCAGTATTCATAACATGAAGTTAAGAATTTAATTTCCGTACTTATTAATTTTAAATGACTTGATTTTTTTTAATTATGTTAATTACGTGACGCATTATCAGAATAGACCAATATGTTCGAATTGAAGTTTTCGTGGGCTAACACATTATTGCTTATCAGCATCCAGTTCTAATATACTGCCTTTAGCCCACAACTTCCTTAACTTCATTGGTTTGAAGTGCTCTAGAAGTCAAACGTTTATTTCAGCCATTTAAACATTATCTATTTATAAAATAACTTCGGCTTTCTAATGTCGAAATGATATCTCAATAAGAAATTCCATTGAAATCGATTTAGCTATCTCATTAAAGTGGTCAAAATCTTAAATTCTTCTAAATTTTAAGTACCTTTTAAGTCATCCAAATCGTAAACGATCTTTAACAATGCACTAGGTTTAATGACTGCTTAAAATAAAGAAGCAATTAAAATTTTGATCGATAGTCTATAAATTATAGTAGATCAACTATTATTTATGGATATACCTGTTTTGACACAATCACAACGACCTTGACGTGATAAGAACTAATCTAACAGATACGTATTTTATTACTTTTTCATTTCGTAATACATGCATTGTGTTATTTAATTTTGGGTTTTTAGAATGTGTGACTATTTCCTAATGTTTTGTAAGTCTTTGGATATGCTTCTCGATTTTAAATTATGTTTAGGCTAGTGTTTAAATGAAGCTTATTGCAATAGATATCGCGACTTTAATGTGCAACTTAAAATTAAGTAGTTTCTGGAATTTTGGTTGTTGTTCTTCTTATTTATGTGTATTGTTTTTTTTTTAATTTCTTCACTTAAAGTCAGTTTTAATTAATCTGCTTACCTGTGCTGTTCAAAATGTTGACATAATCTCTATATATTGAAACTAGCTACCCCTCACGATTTCACTAGCGTTAACGATCACTGCTTCGCTCCTATGAGTTAAAAATAACTCAAAAATAATTTTTTAAATCGGATCCGTAGTCCTAAATAGTACAAAATTACAAACAAATTTTATCTCTTTATAATATTAGTATAGAATATGACATAATGGTATCACCACTGTGAAGGTATAGTAGTTATTGTAACTGCCCATTATAATTGCATCATATTCGAACTTCATATCATCATTGTTTTAATCTTATGTGCACACAATGCTTGCTAAGCTCTTTAAAATTATATTTCTATCTTCTATTATTTATATTATTGCATTCTCCAAAAAAAATACTCTTAGATATTAAATTAAAAAAAAAAACTAACATCAAATTGTATATTGTTTCAGATACAACATCCGGCAGCTTGAATCTCCTGACACCCTCGTCAACTACAAGCCGAATAAGAGATTTCACGTCTCGAATACAAGAACGCGCGTCGTCTAACTTACAGCCGAACAGCGCGACCCCTCTCGCACCAATCTCCCCAGCCAGGACACCTGACGACCAAACCCCAACCCCTCGAAGATCAGACAATCTCCTCAGACCGCCCCCAAAAATCCACATCGATACCTCAAGTCATAGATCAAGAAGTCACCATAAAAAACGTGACGAAGCGCCCCAGAAAAAACCTAGTTATCTCAATTTAGCGTGTTCAGTCAACGGCTACACGAATTTAACAACATACGACTCGAAATTGCGTCAAGATATCAATAAGAGTCGCGAAGCTTCTCCTATAAGACCTATCACACATACATACCAATACCGAAGTGAAAATAACTCCCTTCTCGTTCCTGTACCGGTCAGCGCGAACAAACTGCTCGTGCCGACATTCGGACCTCATGATACTCGCACGAATTTGACACCAAAAGCGCCTTCAAAGGCGCACACTGACCCCCACATTGCTTCACCGGTGCATGTCTTCATGGCTGCTGAGAACAAACAATTGAAGAACGATTTTTTAGGCCCCAGCATGACGACCGCGAGTCGTCCCTATGTATCGAACGAGAGCAAAAATTTTGCTACATCGATGTTACACCAGAAAGATGAGGTGGATAATGCTAAAGAAGTGACGTTTAAGTCCAGTTATTCGGAGACTAATTTCAGACAAACTGTCACGACGAATGGCAAGGAAAGCAGGTTCACGTCTGAATCGTATACGATATCGTCGAACGGCGTTTCGAAGCGAGTAGAAATTACTAAGGAAAATGGCGAAAAATTGACAAGTCCCATGAAAAGTTTTATACAACAACGGGTCGAGCGATTATACGGGCCCGGAGCGCTGGCGCAAGGGTTCTTCAATCAAAAGAGGCACAAATTAAAGAGCTCTAGTGAAGATGACGACCCCAAAGTCTTAACGGAGAAATCCCTCAATTGTCCTAGTGAAAGATTCGTCTCGCCCCGTAAATCGAACGAAAGCTTCGACAGCGAGAACATTTACACGAGTCCCACGAACGAGGATCCGACTGTGTTGCCGGTTTTGAGGCATTTGAGGCCAGAATTTCGAGCGCAATTGCCCATCTTATCGCCGAGGAAGAGCCCAAAATCGGATCTTTCCCCGCAGAAAATTGAAGACATTCCTGAGCCGATTAAGACTGAAGTTGAAGAAAAAATTAGTGAAGTGACAAATGGTGTTTCTGTGATAAATTTAGAAGAATCGATTAATGAAACGGTTAACGGTGTGAACGGTGTGGACAAGGTGAAGGTGAACGGTGAAGTGGTTAAGGATGGACATTATTTCTTAGATTTGGAAAAGAAAGAGACTGAAAGGTTGATCGCGTTGGCTGTTGGAGCGGAGAAGGAGTTGGAGAGTTTACAGGTTAACTTAATAATAATCATTTTATTATTAATAATTAGATAATTACATTCGTAAGTTTTACTCTTGTCATAATATAAAACATCTTCGTAACACCTACTATGTTACATAAGTAACTTTACGAAAACTGTCGTTGTCAAAAGTTCTCGACAGTATATTCTTTCGGATGTAAAAGCAATGATAAACAACTTATGTAAATTTTTATGAAAGTCTGAGAGCAAAACTTATAAGTGTAATTCTTTTCCAATACCACCACGCAAGATTACACAAAAAAAATAAAAATATAAGTGTATATCTTAATATAAACTTTAGAACTGATTCTTATTTTAGAATATATTTGTTTGCTTATGGTGACAATATTGCAAGAGGGCATAGGCTCAGCTAAGTACCGCGATGTGACTCTGATTTACAATTGACAAGCACTATTGAAACATTTATTTCCAAATCAAGTTTATTATAAGAAATTTTAAATACATTTTGGTTGGTACAATCTTGTGCTATAAAATAAAAGATTGGAGTTTGGAATGCATCAAAACTCAGTCTTAGTACTTTATTCTTATTCTTTAGGAGTTTATTCTTAAAATTCATATATAATTAATTACATTGTCAAGAATATAATAATATCTAATTTAAGTAGCTAACAACGACATACTCAAATTTTATATTGTCATTAAGACTCACGTTAAGCGGGATTTACATTTGTAAGTTTTACGTCTTAACTGATGTAAACAATTGTACAACCTGGTTACTTACCTAACCTACCTTATATGGGTTTAATACATAAAAGATCAAAATGTGCTTAGAGTAAGATCTTTCACATGTAAAAGTAAATTAACAATTTATGTAAATCTTACAACAGCCATCTTATACAAACATCTGTAAGCAAAACGTACAAACGTAATTCTTCCCTCATCACTATAAATTAACTATTGAAAATTATCTTTGTACGTAGATATCACTAGTAATATTACCATGCCAGATCATGATATTTTGTTTGCCAGTGTAATTAGAGGATCAAGCATTACTATAATTATTTAATTTGACTGGCAATTTAAGACGAATGCGTGTAGCAATACCATGTCCAATTATTCAGTCATGTATCTCTGCATGCATCGCCTTTCACTTCCCTAACATCTAAGAAAATATAATAGGAAATGCAAGGTGCAATATCAAAAAATATTGTACTGTGTACTCCCTGGGATATGCAAGCAGAAAAGGACGGTAACTATACATCCCTGATCATAATTCTGATGTAATTATTTATTAGTAACTAAATCGGCTATCGCCTTGGCTCTTATTAATTAAATAAACAATGTAGAATATAATTAAAATGTTTTCTTCTTATAAATTTCAGAATAAAGAGAACATAAGCGAAGAGGTGCTTGGTTTACTCCGGGCAGCTTCGGGTAAAGCGAGACTGTTGGCAACGCAGAAGATGCAGCAATTTGAAGGTATGGATGCTGACTAGACTAAAGATTAGTGTCTAGCCGTTCCTACTAGCTACAGCTTGTTAACGGGCTGGTTCGACAGGGCAGCACCTCACTCTCACAGACAACTGGCATGAAGTGAGTGAGTGAGACAGAAGCTGAACTCCATCACCCATTCCTTTCAGTACTTCTTGTTGCCCTTCATCACTCATTATTTAAACTGGTAAACTTCATTGGCGGCGGTGACCATTTTACATCAAGTAATCCATTTACTCCTTTACCCGTAATTTACATTAAAAAATGTCTTTCTCACTCATAAGCATAGTGTATGTGATTACTGTAATATAAAAGCCCGTAAGTACCCCACTGCTGGGTAAAGGCTCTTCTATTTAGGACAAGGTTAGGGGTTTATTCCACCATTCCACCACGCTGCTCCACTGCGAGGGGAATTTCTCCCGGTACATGCAAGTTTCCTCACGGTCTGTCTTCACCCGAGTACGAAATTAATTTAAACTCAAATTTGATTGAGATTGACGTGTCATGAAAATACACATTAAATTTAAATGTTATCATTACGATTTGTCTGATTTAGGCTATTAATTATTATAAATGACGGGACACTCTGTGAGTCTATGAAAATTAATGGATGCCGTGTCTGAAACCGGGTTTGATAGATTTTAACATATGCGATGTCGTTAGATTTAAACTAATTATAGTAGTGACATCTGTACCTACATTTTTTAGAATATATATAGCTGACTAGCTACCTATCGCAGTTTCACTCGCGTTTTTAGTTACTGCTTCGCAGCTATGATTCGCAGCGTGATGTAATATAGCCTATAACCTTCCTTAATAAACTGTCTATCCAACGCAAAAAGATTTTTTCAAATCGAAACAGTTGTTTTAAAAATTATCCAAAACTTAAAAATGAATTATACGACTTTATAATATTAATATACCTCGATAATATTTTAATGTATTTTTTTTGTAATTTTTTTTCTACATGAAGTTTAAATCAGATCATATGTTCTCTTTAACAATTTTAAAATCTTATTACATATTATCCCTTAGTCTAATATAATTTTCCTCTATTTCCAGGCCTCTGTTACAATAACATCAACGAACGCGGTGATGAACCATTCCCAACCACTCTCGAAGACCTCCAGGGCTTTTGGGACATGGTCTGTTTGCAGGTCAGGAATGTGGAAGCGCTTTATGAACATTTGGACCAGTTGAAGGCCAATAATTGGCAGGAAGTAAGTGGATGATTTAATTTTTTAATGGTTTAATATAAATGTTATTATAAATGCTCTTTGTGGTATCACTCGCGTTTATAGTTACTGCTTCGCTCCTATAAATCGTAGCGTGATGTAATATGGCCTATAACCTTCTTCAATAAACACTGTATACAACACAAAAATAATTTCACGAATTGGATCAGTAGTCTCACAGATTACCCTCTATATACAAACTTACGAAGTAATTTTACCTCCTTGTAATATTAGTATAGATATATAAAAGTTTATATTCGTTTTATTTATATTTGTTCTGAGGGACAACAAATACTTAATAAAAATCAATGTTTATATGCTTGTCATCCGTGCATTTCAAAATCATTGATTTGATTGTGATGAAAATTTTGGTAGGGTTTTCTGGGGATGTTTACGAGGCTGTCATAAAGACTATTAAACATTAGATGACATTGCAACTCATGTTGGGTACAGCATGTAATATATATATTCAATTTTAATTTCCAGATAGCGACCCCAGTAGCAAAACCCACATCGTCTCCAGCTCGTAGATCAGCTCGTCAACCGAGCACTCCGGCTGTGAAGAATGAGAAGGCTCGGCTGGCAGCGGAGAAGAGGGAGGCTGATAGGAAGGCCATGTTGGAGCACCGCAGGTCTGTGATGCTATATTTAGTTTTATTAACTAAGTTTCAAAAACAAAAGGGTTTTCAATTTGTCGGGGACTTTTTTTTACCTAGGTTTACTGATTACACAAAAACTATTGGTCTCATATAGTCTTCATCAAAATCGGTTCTGTAGTTTTTTGATTGAATGGATATACATATAGGACAATCATACAATAGCATTCTTACAAGTTTTTAAAAAAGGGGATCCAACTTGAGAATCCAAATACGTAATTTATTTTAATTTAATGACATATTTATTCCAGTTATTTTGATTTTATAATTATATTGTACCGATGAAAAAGAAATATCCTTTGAAACAAAAAAAGTATTCACTAAATCTCTCGGTTTAAGTTTCTTTCGCGGTTTCTTCCCAGGTCTGATGTTAAACTTTGATCTTTAAACTTTGTTCTGAAATCGTGGTAGATTCTTTTACTTGATGTTCAAAAGGGAAATGTAAATTCCTAATTTTAAATTAAAATATTTAAATTTTGATTTCTCGAGCCATTTTCAAGTAATCGCTGAAGATACATAAAAAATGTCTCTTGACTAATTTAGAACTTTTTCAGTTTAAAATATTTCAACATTGATTTAATTATAATGTCTCTATTTAGCCGTCTTAACTTGGATTTCGAAACTCGTAAGAATTTTACACTTTACAAAATGTCTCAGTGTTACCCCGTTGCATGAAACGAATGTGTTTGTCAATTTCTTTCTAAAATATCGATTTACATACTTTGTTCGTCCCAATAAGTCAATGTCTTAAATTTCATTTGTGAGTTTTCCTCACGTAATTCATATAAAATAACTCTGTAACCTCCAGGTTACCCGAGTAACAAGGCTGTCAAATATAAGGCACTGACAGTAAATTTTTTCAGGTATTTAACAATTTATGTAAATCCTATAAAATATGTCAGCAAAACCTACAAGTGTAATTCTCCTCTAATTTGTCATACCCAACATGAATTATCTTTAAATTTAAACTTGATAAAAATTGCCAATCAGGAAATAGAGCTCAGACCGTTGACTAGCAAGTCACTAACGGCAAATAATATTTCCATATCACTAAATATAAATTTTAAAAAAGGCGGTACATTTTGTAATCAATTCACACATTCCAAAAAGTACTATTTTTAATCATTAAAGAAATGTAATACATGTGTTAAAAAAAATAATTAGCATGGTAACCCCCAAATAAAAAATAAATAAAATCCAAACTCAGTCATATAATCTACTAGCTGCCCCTCACGGTTTCATTCGCGTTTATAGCTACTGCTTCGCACCTATAAGTCGCAGAGTGATGTAATATAGCCTATAACCTTCCTATAAGGCTATCCAATGAAAAAAAAAATCAGTAGTTTAAAAGATTACCCCCAACATACTAACTTACAACCAAATTTTACCTCTTCATAATATTAGTATAGATAAATAAACATTTTAACAATATATTTTTTTCATATTTACAGACGTGTAGCTCGTGAGAGACAGCTCGCAGCTCGTTCAACCCCGGCTGCGAGTGAACAAGATAACAATGCAGCTGTCGAGGGTAGTCAGGTGAGAATAAGATTCCTTATTAATATACAATATATGGAAGCTGATAAGCAATACTGTGTCAAGTCACGCAGATTTCAATTTGAGCAAAATGGCGTCTAAAGATGTTGAAACATATTCTAAATATTTTTTTTTGAATAAAGAAAATATGTTCAACTGTTCTTTTCTATTATGATGAACAATACAAGATGAATTTTTCTAGATGCAATCTTTTGATTCTCTCTCGCTTTTTTTATCAAATACTGTTGTAAATATAAAATTGAACCTTATTTTGTCGGTAGTTTATAGATACTGACCATAAACTGTCATTTTTATTATTTAATTTTGTTCCGTGTCATTGTTTAAAATCTCTCTTAATAAAACTATATTTTCAGATTAAATATTCTTTATTTTATTAGAAATAACAAATACAGAATCAAATAGGAAATAGCGAAATATACTTATAAATTTAAAAATAAAACAACTTCATTTCTGTTTAAATAAAAAAAAAATATAAGCAGGGCGTTCCCCTGTATTACATTTTGAAAAAAAAAATAAACAAAAACTTAAAACATTTTAAAAAACATGCATTTAAATTCTAAAGGCATTTATGCCTTTGAATAATAAAATTATGAAATAAAACATTTGTTTTCTTATCGTTAAGTGTAATTTATAATTCAAATTATCATAAGTTTATTTTTTTCACAGGAGGTAGAAATCTTTGTAGGTAAAAGTGCAAAAACAGTCGTCCCCCAAGGCGACTGCCCAGAACCCATCTCGGAAGGATCCGGCCAAAGCTGATTCATTCACAACCTCGTAGTACATATTAACTGTCTTAACCATAATCAGGGTCATAATACATTGATTGTGTTTTAATTTGCATTAGTAATTCTTTTAAATACAGAAAAAAAATAAAAAATCCAAAAAAAATATATCGAAAATAATGTATCGTTGAATATCTAAATTTGCTTAAAAATTAAATGCAAATTAAAACTACAATTACTTGTTAATGTGTATTTATTTTGTGAATTTTCGATTTTGTCTATTTTGCAATTTTTTGGAATAATAGTTGCTATCGTTGCTGAATAATAAATAAAAAAAAAACTGTCACCAATACAGATTATAGTGATTTCAGAATAGACAGAATTGAAAAAGAAAATCATTCCTATTATAAAAAAAAATGACAAATCCTAATATCGGCATATTTATAATCTATATAATGAAATTAATACTCGTAGCAACGCCTGAATTTAATATTATAGTTAAAACGCACTTTGCTGATGAAATATGGCCGCGCGAGCTAAAACGGCCTAAGTAACAAATTTTACAAAAAATTCTATCACAAAAATGTTTATATCACCATCTGTCATGAGTTACTTTAACTAACCTTTAACCGCCGATCCAAAAAGAGGTGTTATGAGTATATCAGTATGTCTGTCTATGGCTTCGTAGCCCCTATAAAGATGAAACAATATTGATTTAGATCTTTTAATCAAAAAGTTACATGATAAAAATTCTTATAATTTCTAGAGATTTTTTGTTACGTCACTAATTAAAATTTTAAATTTTTAACTTATGAATCTAAAGAAACTACATTTGACATAAAGATAGGAGTTTAAATTTTTGTTAGAAATGTTACTTAGACCGTGTTTGCAATCGGTCACAAATAATGAGTTATTATAAATAGATATAGCTTGTCAATACTATGATGCACCGAATGTCGAAAATTATGAGTTTTTTTTTTGTATAGAAGTTAACCATTTTTATAATATAAGCGCTTTTTTACGGAAATATATGATGAATTTTTCTTCTGTAATACGAATAAATTTGTCTAATCTCGAATTAAAAATTCTAATGTATTATGTCAGTTGTTATTTTCTATTTTAGATATATAAGATAATCGTATAGAAATAATTGCTTTTATTTTTCACCATAGAAATTTAGACGCAGATGATTTTCAAAATTAAACTCTTAATCTATTAATTAATCTTAGCCGAGAATTATATTTGTAAGTTTAACTCTTGTAAATGACATAAAACAACTCTGTAACCTGGTAACAGTATCTAGGTAACCTTATGCCTGCTATGTCTGTCGAATAAAGGCACTGACAGTAAATTCTTTCAGGTGTAAAGCAATGAGAAACAACTTATGTAAATCTTTATGAAAGTCGGAGAGCAAAACTTATAAGCGTAATTCTCGCTACGCTATCTAGATCTCTAAGTCCCAGTACTTACTCGCAAATATTAGTCTACTATTAAATATTGATTAAATCGAAGAAAAATCATACATATGTTTCCTAACTTTATTATATGTATAAAAACGATAATGACAACGGAATATGATCTCTGAGACGTGGTCGTTCTGACATGAATTCGGTCGATTGTCAGAATAACGTCAAATTGTGTTTGACGTTTGATCGACGCATTGTCCAATGTTTTATGGTTCCGAAATACAATTTAACATACTGATCCAATTGGCAAAACTAAAAGCCATAAAACAAAGAATGAATGAATGTATGAATATACTGATCACTGATTTTATGACTAGAGAAATGTGAGGTTCATTTTTGACGTTAACGTCTGTACCCATGTCCAATTTTGACAGGCTCGTCATTTGACACGTTGGCACAAATACTCGCCTGTTATACTCAAAATGTCTTCCACTTTTGAAAGATCGGACAAATAGGACTAGCTACCAGTTGTCAAAGTCGGCTACAGATTATTAACGTCAAATAGTGTGAATGTAACACATTTATAGTTAAAAAAATATTGATCTAATGTGATTTCAACTAATTCTTTGTATGCAAGGTGTCATTATTATATACTAAGTGAATTGTATTTCGGAACATACTCAACATGATTCGATATATGAATTTAAAAATGAAACGAATCTTTTAGTGTTGCTAGCACGGTATTGAAATTGCCAGATGAATAAATTCGAAAAAAAAATTTAAACAGTATTATTTCATTTTGTATCGCATTGGATGATTTTATATACTTGAGTGTTTATTGAATTTAAACATTATTCTCACATATATAAAATAAAAGCAGGGAGATCGAAAAAATGTATATATTTGACGGAATACTTACAATTTGGTTGTTTAATGATGACAATGAAATAATAAAGGCTGGTCCCAAATTAATTTACTTACGACTGATGTTTTGAACATTTTTTATGTACAATATATGTTTTTCAATAATAAAAAAAATAATACGATGAAATGAATTTTGCTCACTGTGTTGTGATCATTAAAAAATCAAAACGAATTAATATTACTATTATTTTTGAATACCTACTCAATTATGAAATATTAATAGTCAACTTAATCGCTGCTTAATTTTAAGTCGTAATAGTCTTACAAGACTTGAGGTTGCTTAAAATTGAGTGGCGTTTGAGTGTTTGGCCGTAAGTCTTATTTTACACTAATATTAATATCTTTGTTTAAAATTGATAATGAATTTGAATAAATTATTGTTTAATTGTATTTTTTGTTTTTATTTTAACATTAAAACCTTTTTTAAACCCTTTAATTACTTAAATAACCACATTTAATAATTTATTTATTTATTACTTGTACAATTGTCGGCTTTATCGTTGAAAGGCCTGTGCATGTATCAACTGAGGCCTTAAAGAGGGGAAATCGGGGATAAAATCGCCAAATATCACAAAGGGGGGTAGGAGGCTTTTCTAAGATATCACGTTTATTTATTTTCGAAACTTGTTAGCTATATATCATATACGGGTGCATATTTTTTCAGGATTTATTGCGATTATACTTATTTTTAAAATAAAGAATTTTTAAAAATATTCCTACTTAGGTAGTAGTTATAAAAATACACGTGAGTTTAGGTGAGGGGGTAGTTCAAAATCTCACCACGTATCACCAGAGGCGAGTTGGGGCGGTCTTAAAAGTTACTGAAAAACATCACGTGATTAATGGACGACCTCAAAACACCGATCTCTACCAGACAACCATGTTGCGAAGGATATCATGACAAGAGATTAAGTTGTATTGGATGTTAATATTAAAAACGGTAACAAAAAAAAAGTAAACTAATATTATGATTGTGAAAGTAATGCTGTCTGTCTATTGTTGTTTCCTATGTTTTCCCATTTAAACCGCTGAACTAATTTTGATGAAAAAATACAGATATATAAAATCCGTCATACGTAAGCATTACTCGCACTCAAGTGTAATGAATATGCAAATACAATATGTATACCTCGATTCACGTAAGTGTGCTGGTATGAATACGAGGCGAGTTCGAACTCGCGTATGGTACAGTCGAGTGAACAAGACTTAGAACATTGAATGTGTGATGAAAAAAACTTAATATTGTTATAATCTTATTTAATTTTTTTAGCCGTTATGAGATTTAAGATGAAATGAAAAGCTTTATAAAATCTCGAAGATCGTAAAGTATATAATTCTCATTCAATATTAAAAAAAATTTCATCGCGAAATTAGACTTATTGAAGAAGATGTACACGCAACATGAATATCATTCCTTTCTAGTAGGCTGTACCGACACGTGTGAATATAGCCGGCATAGTATAAGCGAGAAATAAATAGAGACGCCGCCATTTTTAGTTCTATTATTTATCTATATCCAATATATACTCCTTGGGTACTATCATAAAACCGCTTTTTTTTCTACTCACTAGTCAATTTTGAGGGGCTTACGCTCAATCTAGTCCCTTATGCCTGAGACTATGGTTAAACTAAAAAAAAACAATTAAGAAAAATGAAATATTTTCGAACATCGTAAATTTTGAAGTAAAAATATTTCAAAGTTATACTTATATAGTATCCTTTTCGATTAAAAAAATAATGTAACCTTAAAGTTAGAAAATATTTTTTAAGTTTGGTCCCTTTTGGATATTTTTATTCTTGCCTTTTTAAAAAATATTTGTCTATAGACGTTTTATTTTTTTAAAATCAAAAATAGTAACATCAAAAAGAACAACTTTAAAAACACTATACTTGTTTTACAAGATTTATAAACAATATTTTAATATTTTTATTAAAATAATCACGTTTTTTTAAATATTTATATGAAAGTATTTTATTTTAAAAATGAAATTTCGTAAAACGGAATGCATTTAAAAGCAAAAACGCGTTGTCTATGGGTTGACAATCTATCTTCGACGTCATTTTCATATTTTTATTTTTGATTATTTTAATATAGTCAGATATATATTACCAATATAGCTAAATAATTATTTTTTATTTATAATATTTTAATAAGAAGCAATTTATAATAGTTTACAATGAAAAACTTTAAAAAAGATATAAAAATGACGGATTTGTTCCCGCGTGTTTCCTTCCCGCGCACGTCGCACTAGGTGGAAGTTGGTCATGGTCGTCCGCCAAACGGAAAGCCGCCATGATGGCTTTCTGTAAAGTACGCTCAATATGTAAAGTTTCGTTATTGTTTTTCATTAATTGTGACTGAGTGCGTGCAAAAATTAACCATGGGAACGAACTAGAGTGTGCAAAGTGCAGTTTACGGTCCTTTGAGACCTCCTGGAGGAGCTATAAAGTGTTTTATAAGTGCATTTTTGTGTCGACGCTAGCGTGTTTTGTTCTGTCAACAAAATGTCGAAGCTCTCGTTTAGGGCGAGGGCCCTGGATGCGTCGAAACCAATGCCCATATATCTCGCCGAGGAGCTTCCGGATTTACCGGACTACTCGGCGATTAATCGTGCTGTACCTCAAATGCCCTCTGGTATGGAAAAAGAGGAGGAAAGTGTGAGTATTTTGCGCATTTAGGTGTTAAGTCATCAAAACTACTGTGTGTCGGCCATCATGTTTCAGTTTCGTATTCCTACCGCTAGGGGCGGTATATTTATTCGTAATAGAGGATTTTTAGCGAATTTATTGCTCTGGGTTTATTGCGTACCTAGATAAATTGTTAATACGGCGTTTTTAAACGTTTAAGATGCAAGAAAATAGTTTCAATAGGCACTATAAACATAAGTCGTAGTTGTCAAAATTTGGCGCGATAATACCGCATGGTGTTTTTGTAGGACCCTTGCGATCCCATGGCTCACTCAATTGCGGTTTTCTCGGCGTACACGCGTCGTACGGTGCTGATATTCGGGCAAATATCGTTTGAATATACGTGGAAAATATAAAAAATAAAAAATAACTCGCCGGTCACACGATCATATGTTATTTGTTTACAAACAAACACGTACGCCGGTACGCGCTGATTGACAAATTACACTTCTGACTCTTTAATTAAATAAATGATAATATTTACTTATAAAATAGATTATCTTTATTATATATTTAGTTGCAGTTTTTAATTTTATTGCTGTTTAATTAATTTTATAAATATACAAATGCATAATTTGTTTCGAATATGTCACTGTTTCTTACATTTTCTTATTTTTAAATATTGCAATTTTGTGTAGACAACTACATTTATTTTAATGTAGTTTAATTACATTTTACATATAAAATTACTGTGATAATAGTTTTTATTTTTTATTGTATTTACTTTTTTGACTGATAGCTGTATTGTAGATATGATAGATCACCTATATTGTAGGTATTTATTTAATTACCTATTTATGGCATGTATTTCTACTATTCTAGTTATCTAATATATAAAATTCTCGTGTCACAGTTTTCGTTGCCATACTCCTCCGAAATGGCTTGACCGATTTTGATGAAATTTTTTGTGCTTATCCGGTATCTATGAGAATCGGCCAACATCTATTTTTCATCCCCCTAAATGTTAGGGGTAGTCCACCCCTAAATTTTTATTTTTATTTTTTACTAGGAAATTATTTATATGGCAAAACAACGTTTGCCGGGTCAGCTAGTTTACAATATAAATTTAATCCTGAATATGAAAAAGTAATTAAAGAAACCATATAATTGAGACTTTAAATAAAATATACAATCTATCATAATATTAATCCCTTATAATTATTTTCATGCTTTTTTTCATCTTTTAGAATGTCTATTAATCTATAATAGATTAGGTTAGTGAATGTGGCTTTCATTTCTACTTTTAAGCAATTTTTGTTGAACGGATATTAGTCTTTAGCCGAAATATAAAAATGATATCAAGCACTTTAAGCCTGTTAATATTAATAATGGCTTGTGAAATACAAAAGTTTTGGTAAATATGTCGTAATTATGAAACTGTGTGATTTTTTAAACAATGCAATTGCTTGCTATAGCATTGTTAGCATTACAAATAACATTACGCCGTCTTTATGAACTGCCCTAAATACTTCTAAATTTGACTACACTAAAATTTATGAATATTTTTACCAGGTTCTATTTAACATTTTTTTTTCGTGATTTTATTTTGATTATTTGATATTACAGTTTAATTTATAAAACTACATGATTATAAAGATTGTTATCTACATTTGTGAGTTATAAAGTTGTACTTTTGTTGGTAGTTTCTTTATTTTATATTTTTAATTTAATGTTGTTGTCGGATAAAAATGTTCAAACTTAAACATCTCTAGCTATAAATATTTTAAATATATATATAAGGTTTTTATCTAAATTTTAAATAAATAACTAACTTTTGTGACATCACTCACATGATAAATAAGAGACTGAATTAAAAAAAATCTATTTTAAAAGATACCTTATTCTAGATATATAATGTTTTATGTATGTGTATATGTATAAAACATAATATTATTTTACATTCATAAATATAAGCAAAGCTGTGAGCAAAATCTAATGGTTTAATAAAAGCTTATGCAGATAATATACTCACCAGTAAGGTGTTGGATTACGGGTTTACTTGTAATGTTAAGTGATGCGATAATACAACATCCTGCTGCCTATTAGGCTTCTGTTACTAGATAAAATTTTTTGTGCATGCATAAATCTCGTAATTTTATTATTTCGTGTTAATCATATGTGTCATAAGGAGGATAGTTTTTAAACCCCAATCCAAAAAGAGGGGTATTATTAGTTTGACCGTTGTGTGTCTATCTGTGTCGCCATAGCTCTTTAACGGGTAAACTGATTTAGATGTGTTTTTTTTATTTAAAAAAGGGTTTTCTAGCGATTGTTCTTAGACATGTTCTACCCAAATCATGCCCAACATTTCAAGATCTATGATTTTTTAGAAAAGAAATAACTGATTTGTTAACATTTTATGACTTTAATGTTTAAATAAACGACTGAGGTCTCAAATTCAAAACTGTTTTTATGATTTACAAAAATTGTGATTGCTTGTGATATGATGCTTTAGAGTTCTTGCTTTTGAACATATGCTGAGACATGTGTTGAAACTTAAAATAAATAAATCTTTGTAACTAAAGGAGAAATAGTTTTCATAGACATATGAATCATGAAATCTTTAGGATAAAAAAATGCATAGATTTTATATTTGGTGGGCATGATTTTTTTATGAAGTCAATTCAATTCCTGTCAATTGATGTTCCTGGGACTAACAACTTAAGGCCTATAAAGTTAGATTAGGTATTTTTTTAGTGAACTGGCAACAATTTTCTTATTTATGTAAATAAAAATAACAAATATAAAATCTTATACTAATAACAATAAATCAATAAGTCTTTACGTGTCTCATGTTCCAAAAGGCTAAATCGTTCATTTAACAGGTTCTTAAGCGGTTTCAACTGAACTTATATGGCTTGCTGGAATGTCATATCATTTTGCCATTGAAGCCGTTATATTAATAGTAATACTGCTCGGCCATTGCTTTAGATCACTTATTTGTAATTTTTCATACTGGTAAGTATATATATATGATAGGCTTTTTTAATTTTTAGGTTTTAAAGTAATATAACAATGAAAAATGGTCTCACTAATCTATCCTTTAAATTGTCATTATAGTATTGAGCATACAAGGTGTTTAACAATATTTCATAAATAATATTAATTAATCTTGCCCCTAATTTTAAAGGATTAATTTTTTATAGGATATTTTTGTAATAAAAAGCAACTTTAATTATTCATAATAGGTTTTCGGTCTGTGAAATGTCACATAAAAATACATTTTTTACAAACATTAAAAAAATCTTCGAAGCATATGTACAAGAAAAAGATGAAGAAATAATAAATAAAATTTTTTTTTTATCTATCTTTCATCGATTGTTCGCGACGACTACACACATACTTGTACGCAGGCTTCTCGGTAGCGCATTCCGGACCGGTAGCAGCTTCATATACGTGACGTGACAGATTTGTTAAATGACTCAAACGCTTGAACCAATAAAAACAACTGTATATAGACTTTCCAGTAAGAGCTAATATAGTACGTTTAGTATCAAAATGACCAAACTAAAAATGTCTCTCACACGAGTTAGCTAGTCTAGTTTCTTATAATTATTTAATTGAAAAAATAACAATTTTATCAACATCTTGTGATATTGAAGTCTAAATAAACGGCCGAAGAATAATTATTGAATTTAGTTTAACACTAAGCGTGCGATGTTCGATCGCATATTCGTTTTTGGGGTAGCACTTGATTGTTTAGAATTCGGTATCCAAAATGTGTCAATTTTACGCTATTACTAAACCTCCATCTTCCGTCCGTCTCTCTGTCAGCGGACTATATTTCCTAAATCGTTGTAGAGGTGTAATTTTTTGCTCTGTATTTCTATTCCCGATTGAACAATAAATAATAACCTGTCAAGTGTGAGACGCACTTTTCCCGTGTGCGACAACAATGCAAGTATGACCTGTAAAATAAAAATAATCATGAAACATATTTATTAAACATACATAAAAAATAAATAACGAATCTCTTGTCTGTAGTAGGTTGAACTCGATATTCGAGTTATATTTATGCTTTTAAAATTTAATCTCCCTTTGATAGAATTTCTCTGAAATTCGACACACAGAATTCCATACATTCTGTTTAATATTTTGATATTGAATATATACGTATTTGAGCAGTTTCGACGAATTTCAATTTGTTATTGAAATTGTGTTCAAAATGAA
Organism: Hypolimnas misippus; assembly: GCA_037950945.1. NCBI lineage: Eukaryota > Metazoa > Arthropoda > Insecta > Lepidoptera > Nymphalidae > Hypolimnas > Hypolimnas misippus. The sequence continues at coordinate 1,608,779 of JBBEEQ010000008.1, read as the reverse complement.
ACTTTTATTATTATTATTATAAAGCTTTTCAGCGTTAATACGGTTCTTGTTACTAAGAATTTCATTTAATTGTATTTTATCATAATTGCTTACAATTTTCGACATATTTTATATTATGTTCAATTATTTTTATCCGACTTTTTAGAGGGAGCGTAATGTGTGTATTTGTATATTTGTATGTTATTTTATTCGGAATCCTCATCCTTTGGTTTTGGTAAATTCTATCGTTACTATCCGACTGTCGCAGAAAGAGGGTAAGGTTTTACCAATGTATGAATGTTTGTCTGTTTGCCGTTTTATTCTGAAAGTATATGGTAGAGTATCGCTTAATTTATCTTAATTGTTTTCTGCTTCATCTACTTTGTGATATTCTGTAAGAGTGTGGTACTTCATAATATACGTGATGTAGTCAATTGGTTATAGCAAGATTCCACCATTAAAAATACATACAAAGTTTATAAATATAGTTGCATAAATATGATAACATTTAAGTCACTTTGGTATTCTCAGCAAGTAGAAGCACATTGTGAACCATTTTATTTAAGTGTAATATCCTTTAGTTCACTCTGCGGTATATACTCGCGTTACAGTCTTAACCGCAGATTCAGTATCATCGTATACACCTTTGGAATTTCGTGTACAGTTCACCTCGAACGTGATGTCCACAATCAAAATATCTACTATCGTAAGTCGTACAGTTTTAGCATAAAACCACATTCATAATTTATTTCTGTTTTACGCAACAAATCTTATGCCAATTGGTATATGTAGAAATTACTGAGTCTGACTGCACCTTAATGGCAAAATGGTGTAGTCTTATATTGACAGTATTTATTTTAATTTAGGTAATTTTAATACGTATTTATCCGACTTTAAAAAGGAGGAGGTTGTTAATACGTAGTGTATTTTTTTATTGCTTAGCCGAGAATTCCATTTGTAAGTTTTACTCTCGTGAGCGATATGAAACAACTCTGTAACCTAGTAACAGATACGTCGTAAGTAGTTACAAAAGCTGTGAATATCGAAAATAAGGTATTGACAGTAAATTCTCTTAGGTGTAAAGCTATGACAAACATCTTATCGAAATCTTTATGAAAGTAAGTGCAAAACTTACAAGTGTAATTCTAGCCTTAGAAGAAGAGATATGAAGTGCATCTGTCAGTTTCAGTTTTTTCGTTAAATTAAAACGTTAAAGGGTGAAAAAGAGTAAAAAATCTTCCACGCAGATGAAGTCTCGAAGACTTAATCTATACTAATATTAAAAAGTTGAAGAGTTTGTTTGTTTGAACGCGCTAATCTCAAGAACTACTGGTTCGAATTTAATAATTCTTCTTGTGTTAGATAGTTTATTTATTGAGGAAGTCTATAGGCTATATAACACCACGATACGACTCATAGGAGTGAAGCAGCAACCATAAACACGAGCGAAACCGCAAGGGACAACCAGTATAAAATATTAATGCTATAAGATGTTTTGTATATGGTCGTACTGGAATCTCGTTCACTATATCCGTCTTATAAACTGGTACATAGAAAACGCCGGACGGAACGACATATCTATGTTTTTTATTGTAATAATAAATGTTACTTTTTTTTTCTTTGAATACTTAATGGTTGAAGTATTTTGTTTAGTGCCTACACAAATGTTAATACCTGGGTTAGGTTGCGTGGGTTTCGTTTTGACAAAAAATCTACCACTCGCATTTATGGTGATTACTTCGCTCCTATGAGCCGTAGCGTGATTTAATATAGTTTTAAATCATCCTTAATAAACAGGCTATTCAACGTAAAAAGTTTTTTCAAATCAGATTAGTAGTTTTAACGATTACTTTCAAACATACAAACAAATTCTACCACTTTATAATATTAGTATGGATTGATTGAGAAATGTATGAATATTGCGGAGTTTTTAAGGTCACACACCTTCATACATTATGCGTTCAAAAATATATAACAAACAACTAAAAAAAATTAGTAGATAATCCTCAGATAGGTGCGGAACTCTAAACACGTGTTTACATCATATCTAGCGACATAACCACGTTTCAATTATATTGTTATAAAATATAGATAATACCTAACCCAATTTAATTCGCCGTTCCTTTCTTACTTACCTAAGATCCCTAATTAATTATTTTGAGCTAGCTGGCTGTCTCTCCTCTGGGGCTGCAAATGTCCATGGACAGCGGTTATCAATTAACATCAGGTGATCAGCCTACATGTTTCCCTGTTATACTCATACAAAAAGACCTTAATTTTTCGCTAAGCTATTATTAAATAACAATTACATATTATAAATAATCAATTCTTTTTCTCAATTAACGTTCATTCATATGGTCTTGCAAGGTCGGTGTGTGGTAGTTACTTAAAATGAATACCGCACTATAATGTTTAATGCATTCGTGTTACGTAATACTAGCTATGCCTCGCGATGTCACTCGTAAGCAATTTCGGTACGCAAGTTAATAAATCTAGATTAAAATCGATTTTGACGACTTATGAAAGTGAAAACGTCTCGTACATGACTTACTGTTGCGACTGACATATGGATGCTGATAAGCAATAATGTGTCAACCCACAAAAAGTCAAATTTGGAGATATTGATGTATTTTGATACTACGTCACCTATTTAACATTATTCAAAAAAAAAAAATCAAGTCATCTAAACTAAATAAGTATAACAAAAAGTTTCTTAACTCAATGCTACTAATTTCAGGTGCGTTCCATATTTTGTAATTTATAAAATAATCCTAAATATTTAAAAAAACTTCTCATTAGATATGATATTAAATAAATCTATCCGCTTTTGATTCATTGTACATTTTATCAAAATAGTAAAGAAAAGACGAGTATAAAGTCTTCAAACAAATTTATTATAAAAGACATCTTTAGACGCCATTTTCTCAAAACGAAGTCCGTGTGGCTTGACACATTATTGCTTATCAGCGTCCATATAAGCCGTATTGAGTGGGCTACAGCTAGGCTTTACCACGGTAAAATTAATAAGCCTTATAAAATAAATCGTTCAATTAAAAATAAATTTTACGAAAGGCTTATATTTCATTGGCTTCGTTTCACAAAGCGTAATTAACAGCAATCAATTTTAGAATCTATCACAAAGGAATAAGGTACAAAAATGTATAAATTTCAAATTTCAAATTTCTTTATTTGTGAAATATTTCCGCCATTAGGCATACAAATAATAACTATAAATTAATATTAATTAAAATAATACAATATAATTTTACTAAACAATAATAATTAAAACATTCAAATCAATATCAAACATTAACATCAATGAAGCCATTAAAAAATAATAAATTAGTACAAACTTAGACAATTTCATTAACTTAAACCAAAAAAATCAGCAACTTTGTAATATGTATTGTCAATGAGGTACATTTTTAGTTTGCGTTTAAATAGAGGTGTAGGTAAAGTTCTGATGTGTTCTGGCAATTTGTTGAATATCTTAACTGACATTCTAAAAAATCCTTTTTGCATTAAGGCTGTGTGAGAAGGACCTAGATGCAACTTACTTTTTTCTCTCAGGTTGCGATTGTGTACTGTATGAGCTAGATTAAAATGTCTAGGATTATTTTTCACAAACATTGCGACTTCAAAAATGTACAGAGATGGGAAAGTCAATATATTAAGAGATTTAAAGTACGGTTTACAAGATTCTTCAGTCTTTAAACCACACATAGCTCGTATACAACGTTTTTGAATTTTGAATACTCTTTCCCAGTCTGTAGAATTTCCCCAGAAAATGACACCATAACGTAATATTGAGGCAACGTAGCCATAGTATGCCATGAGAGTAGTCTCAAGACTAGAAATGTGCGCAAGCTTCTTAAGTACGAACGCAAATTTACTTAATTTTGCACAAGTATTCTCTATGTGTAATTTCCAATTTAATTGCCTATCAATAATTAAACCTAAAAATTTTGTATGGCTTTCAGACGGAATAGTTGTTCCCTCGTAACTTATATTTATTGCGGTAGCCTGTATTCTTTGCCGGAAATGGATAATTTTAGTTTTATTTAAATTAATCATTAAATTATTTTTATTAATCCAATCAATTATGTCTTTTAATGCATTATTTATATCTTGTTCATACATTTCAATTTTATCACATTTAATTAACACAGTACAGTCATCAGCAAAAAGTACCATTTCATGTTTTGTCGATTTAATAATGTCGTTTATATAGCAGAGAAAGAGGAGAGGCCCTAAAATACTACCTTGTGGTACACCAAGAGCATTAGATTTATACTCGGATATATATTTACGCTCTTCTTTTGTTTTTATGTCAATGTTAGTTATTTCTGTATATTGCAATCTTTCATCTAAGTAGGATATTATAAGTTCGAGAGATGTGCCTCTTATGCCCATTCCATATAATTTATTTTTTAATATATTATGGTCTACGCGATCAAAAGCTTTGGACATATCTAAAAATATAGCACATACTGGTTTTCTTAAATCCATATTACAACTTATCTGATTAAGCAAATCATAAATAGCCATGTTTGTGTCACTATTTTTCCTAAATCCTTTTTGCTGACTAAATATAGTAAATAAATAAATAAAATAAATAAATAAATAATGACTAAATAAGTATATAGGTATGATTTGTATCAATTCATTATGTTAATGAAGAGTTAAAATATGAAATCTCTTTTGTTTTGACTAGCTTTTAACTATTTTATTCTGATTGGATGAAAGGTCGTAAGGTTATTTCTTTCGTTTTGTATATTTAGTAAATTACATCTTCGTTTTGAATTATTTTTTATTGTAAGTGTCCCACACTTGAACAAAGGACTTTTATCTTTGTACTGGTGCATTGGCTGCTACGCTGGGTATTAACAGATATAATTTTAGTCTTCTTTTGAGAGAATATCTGAAAGATGGATTCATATTCATGTTCAAAAAAATTCTGGATCATATTTCATATAGCATTGATTTCTTAATTCCATTAATCTAAGTAAAAATACAATGTAAAAGTTAATATTATAATTTCTTTAATTCATAATTCAACAAACCTTCCACCACTATAGTATAAGCAATTAGTTTATGATATCGCGTCAAAGCGAAGGGGTTCGATGGGACTCGCCATGGGGAGCTGAATAATACAGCGCGCCCTCCCCTAAAGCGTCGGCTTATGGTGTTATACATTGAACATCGTTGCCGTTATACCCTTAACGTATTATCTTAATATTGGATCAGGTAGTGTTATATAGAACGTGTTTATTTCATACGTTTTAACCGACTTTAAAAAATAGGTAGCTAGCGATTTGGTAAGCCTTTTCTTTCGAAGGATATGCTTACTATGGTAAAGAGTTTGGTTCATTATGGTTAACGTAGATTTTGTTATGCAGGACGACTGAAAACTTAAATTTTCTATCCAGCCAATTATGCATTTTTCCTTAATAAAAGTTTGTACATGAAGAAGATTACAATCAAATTATTGCCAAATAGAATATAGTATCGTAATTAATCACCAATCACCGACATATATATATCATCAATTGAAATCTTATCTCGAAAATGTTAATCGTAAAAAGTAATTAAGACAAGAATATAGAAAAACACTCCCATTAATTTAGGTATGTCGAAATAACAATTAAATTATGTAATTAAATAGCTTATAGTTAGTTTTCATCAAAATCGGTTCAGTCGTAGTTTAGTTTAATGTGTCAAATTTTGAGATTTTGATGCAAAACTATATATATAATGCATCACGTATAAAACATTATTCTAAAAATTTTCAAAGAAGAATAACTACATAAGTAAAACTTCTTAATATAATGTTTAGAAAATTGAAGTGTGTTCCATATTTTAGATTATGCAATTATCTCATATATTTTAAAAATCTGGTTTTCATTCATTATACTTTTAATCAAAATAGCAAAGAAAAGATGGATATATATGTTCTTCAAACAGATTTATTAAGAATAGGTTTGACAATTTTAGACGTCATATTCTCAAAATGACGTCTGCGTGGCTTGACACAGTATTGCTTATCAACGTCCATATGTCATTCGAGCAAAACGAAATTACGCATGTCGCTTTTGAAGTCGGTTTCCTTTCTACTAAGTCTTGTTCAATATCACAGAGAATCTATTGTGAAAGACAGTTTTCCTTACAATGTACTCTTAAACACAGTAAGTTGAGGTCGACAACGCTCAGAGTAATGTAACCTATTTTCTTTCAATAACACTTTTGAATAAATGTTGAAACGTAAAAGTTTATTGAGAAAAGAAAAATAATGGATATGAATGCTTTTATAGTATACTGTAAGGTTTGGTTCTGTGTATTTTAAGGAAAAATATGTTGGTTTCGATTAGTTAACTTATTTTAATGGGGATTGTTATTTATTAACTAAATAAAAGAACAAGGCATGAAATGTAAACTACTATTAGTTACTTGACATCGATCTTCTGTGAAAGTGAGGTACAGCCCCGGTCGAGTCGGTATACGAGCGGTAGTCAGTGGAATAAAGCTAAGCTCTACCTCAGTAGATATTCCAAATTTCATAGAGTTAGACGTACTCAATTCATCTAATGTATTATTTTCTCTTGAACACCAACAGCACACACATTATTCATAAAGTACATTTATGTATATATCGTCGGTCTAGATATTATAGTACGTACATGCAAACTGCTGAACTTTACAGGAAAGAGAAAAAACTTCTTTTAAAGCTAACTGTAATAAATATATTTACATTTTTAAATGATTTAGATATGACTTAAGATATCGTAAGAAATATTATTATTTAAAAGTAAATTCTTTAATCTATTTTTACCAAAATTATTAACTACGATGTATAAAAATCAAAACTGACTAGTTGACATATTTACCGATCGATCAAAGGAGAGTTGAAACCGCTGTGCCTAGAAACATGATGTACAAATGTTCCTTAGATATTATACGTGTGCACTAAGAAAGGATTTTTGATAATCCATCCCCTAAGGGGCTAAAAAGAGGGTTGAAAGTTTGTTAGGTATCAAATTCCTAAGCTTACGCGGGCGAAGCTTTGAAAAACTGCTAGTTCTTCTATATGATTTCTAAAGGTCATTATGATATATTTTTTAAATTATAAATGAAGACACCCATGCTCATAGATGCCCATGCTTTTCTTATTTTCAATTATTTTTCTTTCTTCACAGCACAATTCTTATAAGTGACAAGAAGCTAGGAATCTAACTTACGATCTTTAAGGACGTCCGGACCTGATTGCCTTTGTCAATATTTATATTCATTTTTTTTGCCTATTTCTTATTTATGTATATTAGTTAGTAGCAGTATATAAATACCCCGTGCTTTCTACTTGAGGAGCACATCTAAGAGTAATTACGAATAAGCTCAAGGGACGTGGGATTTCGAGGTAGAGATTACGGATGTGCGGGTATAATACTCGTATCTCTTTCCTTCTTACGAGCTTATGTGATTTCCAAATAAGCATGTATAAGCATTTAGTGTATATGTAGATAACTTGGCAATATTCAGATGGTAAAAATTGTAACACTTAAATTGATATGATTACAGATTTTTTTTTTTAAAAGATGGGTTTTTAGTTTTTATTTTAGTGGTATAAGTTATGGCCTAATTAATAAATGAAATATTCTTTGAAATAACTTAATAAACACACCGGTATTACCCAATCTAATACAAACGATATAGACACGGGGGCGCAGTGGTTACTGCAACTGGCTGAAGCGTTAACGGTCACGAGTTCGATTCCCGCTCACGGCAGCCATTTTGTCTGGGTGTTTGTGTTAGTATTGTGTGTTTTTCGGACTCACGACACGAGACCATGAGATCTTAATGGGGGCCGTTAAGTGTGATGCCTTTATTTATTTATAAACATTTCCACGTGTTAGCTCTTAATATGATAAGTCTGTACGTCCCTAAGCTTCAAAGCAAACGCGTTGAACGATACGACGATTATTCAATTGTTCAATAAAGGTGACAATTGATGATAAAAATTATTGTCTTCTCTTAGGCGAGATTAAATTTGTAAGTTTTCCTCTACAACGCTCGGGTTGTAAAACAACTCTGTAACCTAGTAAAAGATATGTCGTAAGTAGGTACGAAAACTATGTGTACCCGAAAGAATTTACTGTCCACTGATAGTAAATTAACATAATAACATTATAAATTCGAAAGTAATTACGTTTTTACACTCAAACCGTTGAACGAATTTTAATGAATCTTAGTATAAAGACAGATTGGAGTTTGGAGAAGGATGTCGGCTATAAGTACAATAAGTATTGTTGCGAGAATAAAAAGTGAATGTGGTAACTAGGGGATGAAACGAAAATGCACAAGAAAGCGTAGACTAACTATCACTTAATATAGTAAACCTTTACTATTTTTCTTAAAGAGTTTAAAATTGAATAATTATAAGACGTTAAATTCGTAGTTCACGTCTTTATTTTCCAACTCTTGAAGTCATAAATCGCCATGTTCTGTATCTTGGCGTCGACACTCCGTTGCTAGGCAGGCCCATTTACACTATGTATATTATATTCATATATAGGAATTTAATAGGATATCTAACATTAAACAGAATATCAATATTTACCGGTAGGCCCGAAAATTCTAATTGAAAAACTATATCAATAAAAAATAAGCAAATTATAAAGAATTAAAAAGAGGTCCACATGTTCAAATTCACTACTTCAATGCCAAGCCCTTTCTCGAACTAGCTATCATATTTTTATTCGCTCATAAATATAATTTAACATTCAAAACGGTTGCTAGCGACTCATCAGTTTGCACGAACAATTTACGCCTTTATCAATAACTAATACGACTCATTATCGCTTGAAAGACTCAACACGACCTTGACGTTATCATGAATATGTTTATAAACCATACGAAGGAATTTCGTAAAGCGCTCCATTACTATATGCACATAGATCTTAAGTAAACGTAGAACGTATGAAAAAATTAAGCATGTATTTGAGCGCATTGACCCTTGATTTTTTTTCTCAGAGTTTCTTTGCACGCCTTCGAACGTGTAGGTAGATTCTTTATCTGACTGTTAATTAAAGAAGGTTATGTTTTTCGAGTGTATGTATGTTCATACTATACTATGTTCATACATACGTTCATTATATTCGTTTGTTCTATACGGTTATATTGGTATAGTCTATACGATTCGAAATTTGTTCTAATGATAATATAGAGCGATTTTCATTTTTTTATTTACTGTTGTATTAGTGAGTACAACAGTCTATACAATCTATCTATACATATAAAATCCCTTGTCCTGACTGAATCTTTAACGCTGAGCCTCTAAACCGCTGGGGCTACGAACTTAAAATTTTGGCTGTAGGTGGCTTTTAGGTTCGGCATCCACTAAGAAAGGGTTTTTTGATTATTTACCCCTAAGAAGGTGAAAAGGGGTAAAAAGGTTTGTATGCAACATCTTATTCCGTGGTCGTATTAACTTAAAACTTAATACACATACTTCTGGGTGTTAGTAATAAATGTGAAATAGAAAACGGGGTACTAAGATTCCACACTAGGGTGCAAGGTGCGTATACTTTGTATGGAGAAAATATATTTTTGTGACCGATTGTCTTTAAATTCAGCACAAACATTACTTAGGGAGAATAATTAAATATATGTATCCCAAAATTTCAAAATCATCTCTTAGAATGACGCTAGGGGGCAATAAATCCTGGAACGGTCACAATTTCGCTGGTAGATTTATTTAGTTGAAATTCCAAAATATACGCGGGCAACTTGTTTTATATAAAAATCCATTATGTATGAATGATTTTAAAAGACTATCTATCGAGTTTCTTGCCGGTTCTTCTCGGTACACTTCATTCCAAACCGGGGGTTGCTTAAAAAAATCTATAACCAATGGAGCTGAAACTTAACGATTCGAATGTGCTTTAAAAAGTGCCTATTTCAATAAAGTATATTATGAATTTTAATTTCGCTACGAAGAATTCCTGTTGTACAACATTTAATACGATACTTGGCCGTCGTAAGCGATAGTGTTCGGAATTTTCAGAAGTATTAACTATGCAAATACGCATTTTAGATTGATTCTCTGAACGACGCCAATACTAGATTACCTAAGTGTAGATTCAAAATTTTTATTTCTTTATACATTTATTCCGTAGCGCTTCGCTCGCGTGATTTTTCATTGGTAACATTCAATTTCTATTTTTCTATACATATATATGAAAAAAAAAACATCTATGACCGTAAAACACTCGAAAATTATGATATAATCTGTATTCCGATGATCGTAGTGGATCCTTCGTAAAAATTTATTTTAATGATCCGTTTCGTGTTTTAAGAGGTGTTAACGAATAAAAAAATCTTGCATTTAAGGATTATAATATTGGGTACTACTAGCTGCTCCTCGTGGTGTCACTCGCGTTCATGGTTACTGCTTTGCTCCAGTGAGTCGTAGCGTGATGTAATATCGTCTATAACCTTTCTTAATAAATGGGGCCTAATCAACGTAAAACGTTATTAATCTTTCAAATCGTTCTATTCGTTTTGTAACCTAACAAACAAACAAACAATCAAATCTTTCCTCTTTATAATATTAGTATAGATGTATCGTAACGTAAAAACGAACGTACGTAACGGGAATAACAAATAGTGGTATTGTATAAATTTAGCTAAATGTTCAAATTGGTATTCGACGTGTCTCCATCGTAAAGTTACGTGTGTCATGTACATTGTACATAATATGTAATGTAAACGAGTTTGGATGTTCTTTCGTTTGCGTCTTTTAAATGTAAGCAAATATATAATCTTGTTGTGCCTTAGGATGCAGGCACGCTTTTGTTTTCAGGGATAAAAAGGTATTTTTTTTATTTTTATAGACAGGTTGGCGCAGTTGTCACTAACTGAAGCGCCTACAGTCGCGTGTTCGATCCCCGCTCACGGTAAATGTCGGTATTGGCCATAAGGATTTTTCGTGGTTTGGGTGTTGATGTTGTGTGCGTTTCCGGACCCCCGACACAGGATTATGAGATCCTAATTAAAAAATATTTTAGATTTTTTGTAATTTTGCATAAATTAACAGTTTTGTCTCGTTCTGACCATTAGGTCATCGGCGACACTTACGCAATTTCTAAACACCAGTTCGACCACCGCTTGTGACAAATATTTACATAAGGGAATTTTCTCTAAGGTAGAGCTTACCTGTATGCAAAGCGTTTGTGGCTGATGTAATTTTTTTAGTGTCCATGGGTCACTTAACATCAAGTGACCCACCTCGCTATGACTCGCTATTTTTATTTTAAAAATACGTTGGAATTTTTAAATTTTAACTAAATTTATATCCGGCCCTGAACGCGGATTGTTCGAGTATATGAAAATATGAGCAAAGTGTTTTTTTTTTCATACTATATAGAATGTAATTTTAATGTGCCATTACGCGTGATAACGGCTCGAAATGCGCACATTCACTCTATACCAGGGGTCACCAATAAGTTTCATTTGAGGTTCGTTTTTTTTAATATGATCGTCGCGGTTTGTTGTCTTTCCCCCTATCCTCTTCTCGCTTTTACATTATCGCGGACACTTTGTGAACATTAAATAATACACCTAAATATGTTAATATCGTCTGAAGTTTGGAGTTTGAAGATGTTTATCAGTTCAAGTGGAATGAGTTAATATTTAATAGAAATTAAATCTAAAAAGATTAACATTGTTAGATGTTCATCCTGCTGCTTACTTAAAAGTTCGCACAAAATTAGCCAGCGGTCTGGATCAGGATCGCGGTCCGCTATTTGATCAACCCTGCTCTATGCCGTCATTGTTATCACTGAGTCACCGGGTCACGTGTGCCGCAGCGTGGCGGTGTAGATTACTGAGGTGAGGTTTATGTACGTCGTATTCTATATTCGAATTTGTATGTTTTTATCTTTGATTTTGTTTCATAATTCTGTTGTGGATTCCAGTATTTTTAGAAGCTATAAAATAAACAAGACCTAAAAAAAGTAACATCGTATACTTAGTTGACTATTTATTACAGTTATTATAATTTTAAAATCCAAGAATTGAATCGATTTTGATGTACATATATTCTATGTTAATTTGAAAGTACTATAACTAAACCTTTTCAAACAAAAAAGATTGAATTATATCTTAAAATCAAGGCTGATTGTTGGTATTGAACGAATCAATAAAATTAATGAATTATATCTCAAAATCAAGGCTGATTGTTGGTATTTAATGAGTCAATATAAACTATACTATCGATATCACTATTAGTTCGTCGAACTATTAACTAATTCTGATAACCTATAAGCCAATAATCCTAGTAATTCAATATTTCTCGATACGCACACGAAAAGTATTTTCGTCCTCAATCCCTAAGCCTGAGCTATTGGGAATCGTACATCGATTCGTGTCGTGTGTAGGAGGACGGGGAGGGGGTAGTCTTAAAAGATTGCTTACTTTCTATAATACTTTGAAAAGTATTTTTTTTTGGTTATCTTTTGAAATTTATTTTGTTGCTAGCTACCCTTTGCTTGTCTGCTATAAGTCGTAGCGTGATGCAATATAGCCTATAGCATTCCTCAATAAATAAACTATATAACACGAAAAAGAATTTTTCAATTCGAAATAGTAGTTCCTGAGATTAGCGCGTTCAAACAAACAAACTCATTAGCTTTATAATATTAGTATAGGAACGAATCAATAGCCTTAAACGCGAGTGAGACCGTTAGGGACAGCTAGTATGTAATATGAGAAACTGTTGAAATAATCAGATTCTGAAACTCATATTATCTTACGTGGTTACGGACGCAAATCGATTTAATATGAATACCGATAAATAACGTTTTAACTTGTTCAATAATGATCCTTATTGTGTTATTCGTGGAGTCTATTTTTCTCTTTTACAAGTTGTGAATAAAATAAAATAAAAATATATATGAAATGCATTCTAAGAAAAAATAGTTCTTATTAGAGAAACGTACGCAATAATAAGATTATATTACCTATATTTTTTAATGTGAAAATATTTTTTAAATTGATCTGGTCGGAACTGGTTTGTACCGGTTCTTACTGGTTAAAGTTTTCTTTATTGCAAATATGTTATGATGTCTTTTGAATTTTATATTTTAACCAGCTGAGCTCGCGATTTCGTTCGCGTGGACTACAGGTGATTGTCTTGTCTCATACCTAGCAATACTGTACTCGGTGTTGCCTCTAAAGAACAGATCATTTTACTCGCATTAATTAATAGCATTTTGTAAAAAAAAAAATGACTTTTCCTTTAGCTTGTTCAATTCTATTAATTATATATATCATAAAGTAGAAAAGACAGTTTAATATAAAAACTTCTTTTTTTATTTAAACTTTGGATGTTGTAGGCTCGAACAGTATAAGAATTATGAAAAGTAATTAATAGAAAATAATAATTCAGTTTTTTTAGTTTTTATCCTTTCCGCTATCGCTGGTAAAATGTCCAACGCATGCGCAGTTTGTGTACTGTATATAGATATTGTTAACATGACAACATTATTCTAAAAATATTAATACGTAGGTATTAGTATTCCAATCCGTTCCAGACTTAGGAAAGCGGATGCGTCACCGAGGCCGGGAATTCCGATGTGAATGAAAGTGGCATGCGGAGTTTCCGATTAAAAATTAAAAAAAAACACACACAAAAAATGGCGCTATTAGCAAGGGGACGTGGAGTGAGGGAACTCGACAGGGCAATGGAGTTTTACAGAAACCATTTGCTGGCGACGGCGCTCACGTTAATATCGATTTCGATTTAAAATAATAGATACAAATATATAAAATACTAGCTACATCTCGCGGCTTTATTCGCGTTTATGATTGCTCCTGGAAGTCGTAGCGTGATGTAATATAGCCTATATGTTCCTCAATAAACGGGTTATCCAACATAGAAAAGAATTCTTCGAATCGGATTAGTAGTTTCAGAATTTACCTATAATTTCATGCGAATTAATTTAAACATATCATTATCATATTATTTATTAATAACACAAAACGTATTATAATAGTGTTCAAAATACCATCTCGAAATATAATTAAATTCAACAGATCGTCTGTTTGTTGGGCCGAAGCGTTACGTATTCAATTATCGTATTAATTGGATTAAAAGCGGAGGGCAGAATTAACGCACGGGTATTATTATACGTTAATAACTCATTGTTTCTTTTATACTGCGATAATTATTAATTAGGTAATAAAAAAAAAACGATTTTGAAGTTACGCATGTGGAGTGGAGAATGAGTTTTTACGTTTTCAAACCATTTTTTTAAATTATTTTTTTAGTTAGTAAAGTTGATAAAAGCTGGTATTATCTGAATATTACAAATTTAAATTATTTTGTAAAGTTTTTTTTTGTCGGTATGAAATAACTAAGTAGTCTTATAATTTATAAATTTGATTGTTTGTTTTTGTTTGCATCGAATAAGTTCCGAAACTACTAGAGCGATTTGAAACATATTTCTTGCGTTAGTTAGCCCGTTTATTAAAAGTTATAGGCTATATTACATCACGCTTCGACTAGACGGAGTGAAACAGTAACTATAAACGCGAGTGAACCCACGAGGGTCAGCTAGTCTGTCATAATACTGCATCAAAATTATTTTTTATGACGTCATTTAAAACATCGATTTCGTTCTAATGACGACAATTAAATAAATATCTTAAAATTAATATTCCATTAAAAATTTTCAAGTTAAATTATTAGTAATGGTGCGAAGTATTCTAGTAACCTAGTTATGCTCAATTTCAATAATTGACGTCGAATATCTTCCAAGAAAAACGTCAGTGACACACGGGTTTCATCGCTGTGAAAGAATACTAAAATTATCTGTGTTATATATATTTTTTATCGGACTGCATCGAATCCCAAAAGAAGGGTTATATGTAGGACCTACATATATATCGATACCTCCCACGTAAGTTGTTGTAAGCCTAAAATTACAATTTTACAGTAGAGCACTTTTAATCCGTTTTAGTTTGAAAGTTACAACAAAATACGCCTTTTTTCAGGCGTATTTTGTTGTAACTTTCCTTGAAAAAAAAAAGATTTTTGGTATTTTTTCACTTTGAATGCATTAAGCAATGCAAATTCGTGTAGTATTCAGTAAAAACGCTAACGGCAATTTTGTGGCTTACAATAACTTACGTGGGAGGTATCGATATATGTATATGTCCATTACTATGTCCGCTTGTATATGATACTTCATTAAATGAGTATTACACTTGTAAGTTCAGTGAACAGACTTATAAATATTTACATTATTGTTTATCATTGCTTTAAAAGAATTTACTGTCCGTTTATTTTTGACACAAAGCTTTCGTAAGGTTTACCTAGATCACTGTTATCTTCTTACAGAGTTATTTCATATTTACGAGAATAAAACTAACAAGTGCCTCGACTTAGTCGTCTTGACGGCGCGAGGATCACGAAGTAAAATAATAATTCTTTATAAATCAAAATGGCGGATTTTATTTAATGTGTTCAGTTGCGTGTTTTAGCAGATAGGTTGGCGCAGTGGTCACTGCAACTGGCCGAAGCGCTAACGGTCGCGGGTTCGATCCCCGCTTACGGCAAATCTATGTATTGGGCATACGGATGTTCGTGGTCTGGGTGATTGTGTTAGTGGCGTGTGTTTCCGGAATCACGACCCGAGGCCATGAAATCTTAATGGGGGCCGTTAAGTGTGATGCCTTTATTTATTTACTTATTTATAAACATTTCCACGTGTTAACTCCTAATATGATAAGTCGTGTCGTCTGTACGTCCCTAAGCTTTAAAGCAAACGCGTTGAACTATGCGTTGGGCACACGGATAGTCGTAATCTGAGTGTTTCCGGACAACCGACACAGGGTTGAGTTTTCAAATGCTAAATTTGTGTTTAAATTAATCTCGATCTCGGCGCTGATGGAAAACATCGTGAGGTAACCTGCATGTGCCGGAAGAAATTCTGACACAGGTATATCCAACCCGCAGTGGAGCAGCGTAGTGGATTAAGCTCTAAACATTCTCCTTAATAGTAGTGGAAGCCCAGCTGTCATTTACGGGCTCTTTACTTTACTATTTAAATTCGCTACTTAATAATCTATATAAGCGCTTTATTATTTTTCTTATAATATAAATCATTCGGCAACATTCGCTTGTGTGACGTGGTGAACGTAACATAAGTACGCAATAATGTTCGACGCGTGGTAGTTTTATTTAGCTCTGTTACAATTTTATAATATACCATCTGTACCTCGTGGTTTTACTTGCGTTTAAGCATGCTGCTTCGCTCTTGTAAATTTGAGCGTTATGTTATATAGCTGTGTATATAAAAAAAAAACTTTCTTTATTGAAACGTTTTATCTTATAGGCTCTTACAGTATAGGTATCATTTATGAAAAATTATTTTTGAAAAATTTCATTCAGTTTTTTTAAATTTTTAATATCGATTCTGGTAATGCTGGTTAAATGTCCAACTTGCTTATTTGATACTTGTAAATTTTAATAAGACTTAAAAAAATATCCCTCTTCAAAAGCGAAATAAGAAATTTGTTTACTTGGGTGTCGAATATAAACCAGTAATTTCGATTTTAAAACCAAATTACTAAACTAAGTTCGATGGGACCAATCTTGAAGCATAAACTTCCAAACAAAAGAACAATTTTTAAAAACGGTTAAGAAATAACGCAGTTACGAGGTAACAAACATTAAAGAAAAAATACCCTGTTTTTAAAGTTGGTTTTTTGAAGAAAAGAGCTGCTTTTACACTGGCAGAGTTCACTTGACTGGCACGACAAAGTCTCGACTCGGGACCTCTCCCAGGCCAGCATTGGCATATATTTTAAATAGCGAATATTCCATCATTCAACCATGAAATAAATCTGAACGTAGGGTTGGCAAACGGATTATCCAAATTCCGTTCTAAAATAGGCGCTATCGTTACAACACTGCGGAGATAACGTCTGGCAGACTCGGGACTGGCGTCCACGACGCTGGCGGCTATGTAAAGCTTTTCAACGCGATATCGTAATATATTTTTGATAATTAATTTATAGCGAATGTTTTTTTACTGTTAATGTTTGTTACTGTTAATAAAGAGTACCAGTTTTCGTTATTCTGTTAATCTTTTATAAAGATTTACATAACTTATTTCTTCTCCTCACCTGAAATTACTGTCAGTGCCATTTTTTGACATTCACATCTTTCGTAACTACTTACGACGTATCCGTTACTAGGTTACAGAGTTGTTTCATATCGCTTTCAAGAATAAAACTTATATCGTCTTAGATAGATCGAATCGGGTAAAAACTATTTAATTATAACCTTTAAAGCATTTGATATGCCTTATTGATTCGTTATATTATAAAATGTTTTCGTAGTTACTTACGATGTACCTGTTACCAGGTTATAGAATTGTTTTATATTACTGTCGAGAGTAAAACTTACAAATGTAATTCTCGCTTAACGGTGAGTTTCGAAAGCTGCGTTGCGGTGCGGATTAAGTGGATTGCTAGCTTTACATTATGTTGTAAACCTTATCGTCAATACTATGCTTTTATGATGGTTTTTTAAAATATTAAAACATAGAGTGTATAATTTGTGTTAAAATATAATTATTAATCTGTACTAATATTATAAAAAGGTAAAATTTGTTTGTAACTTACAAACTTGTGGGTTAAACCTGAAATTACTGAACCGATTTGCAAAATTGTTTTTGCGTTGAGTAACCCGTTTATCGAGGATGAGTTTAGGCTATATTTCATCACGCTACGACTCATAGGAGCGAAGCAGTAACTATAAACGCGAGTGAAACAGCGAGCAAACGTTTAGGCATTCATGTATTATATATTTGTTCATTCGTCGTATTATTCGATTATGTGATTATATATAAAGTACCTAATATATTGAAATTCTTATTATTTAGTATTAAAAGGTCCAAAGACCCTCGCCCGGTGCGTGACTGCGCGAATTTTCACGCACGACAATATGAACCGTCTTCATATCATGCGTGTGTTGTATCGTCTGTAAAGTTACACACCACGAGAAGCCATATTTATGTTGCCATTCATACAAATTATATATGTTTTATATATATGTATATAGTAAAATATAATTAAAATCATACAGTAGTCCAATGAATCGTTTACAATGTTGCAGACACGTAACGTACGTGGCGTTAAAATAATGTTAAGTTTATTAAGACGCAACTGTATTTATCTACGCATTAAATACATTTTATTGGATGTATATTTTATATAATAACTAGCTGTACTCGGCATGATATGTGACCTGAAGTATATAGATTCTCTGTCAGAGGAACCTTTGTGGGCGTCTCCAGAACACCCTACCAAAGTTTCATCATAATGCTATCAATGGTTTCGCAACGCGTAGAGGATAAAAAGAGCCGATATGGCCTAGTGGTTAGATCACGTCGATTTCAACCGATGATCGCGGGTTCAAATCCCGGCTAGCACCACTGATTTTTCAAGTGCTAAATTTGTGTTTAAATTCATCTCAAGCTCGGCGGTGAAGGAAAACATCGTGAGGAAACCTGCATGTGCCGGGAGAAATTCTGACACATGTATATCCGCCAACTCGCAGTGGAGCAGCGTGGTTGATTAAGCTCTAAACCTTCTCCTTAATAGGAGAGGAGGCTTTTGCCCAGCTGTGGGATATTAACAGGCTGTTACAGAGGACAATATAGAGGAGGATATTTATCTTATCTTCTGATTGCGTGTTACGTATTCAAAAAAATTGCAAGTCATTTAAACTAAATAAGTACGGGAAAAGGTTCCTTAATGTAAAGTTTCGAATATTGATGTATGTTTAATAATTTGCAATATGTAATAATCTCATATATTTGAAAAACTTATGGCTTTAAATTTTAATACTAATTTTACTTACGGGTTTAATGTTACGGTCTCTTAATTAAGAACACAAAAAAAACTGAATGAGTCAAATGGACGCATTCGATTATTTTAAAGTGATGTGTTTACATAAAATCGGCAAATGATTTTTATTTATATTGTATAAGGTACAAAAAATACACGTGGTTTCAAGGGGGGAGGGGTGGTACAATACGTCACCACGTATCCAGGGAGAAGAGGGGGGTCTAAAAAGTAGCTTAAAAAACATAACGTGATTAATGGACGGCCCCAAAGTACTTCGTTAAAAAAATTATTGATACAAATAAAAATTATAAAGCGTACAATTATTTTGTAACTATAGATTTTCATTGAATGTTTATTATATAACTAGAATTATGTTGTACAAAGTGAGGGGTGGGCGTAGGGGGAGTGCGGGGTGACCGGTGGGAGGGAGCGGGAGGACTGACTGTGTACTATTGGATTTTCGTAATACTTTTCATTGTATAAATCGTTATTGATCACAATATGTACACGATTCATGAATAGTAGATATTTTTATCATATAACGAATCGATTTGATATGTTTTAAAGATTAAAATTATATTACTAAATGTGTTTTTGTCTTTATTTTTAAATAGTTTTTATCCGATTTGATCGAAGGCGATAATTAAATTTGTAAGTTTTACTATCGTGAGCAATATAAAACAACTCTGTAACTTAGTAACAGATACGTCGTAAGGAATTACGAAAGCTGAGAATGTCAAAAATTAGGCATAGACAGTAAATTCTTTCAGACGTAAAGCAATGAGAAAGAACTTATGTAAATCTTTATGAAAGTCTGAGAGCAAAATTTATAAGTATAATTCTCGCTTTAGATAGG
The DNA here is from genome assembly GCA_037950945.1 of Hypolimnas misippus. Classification (NCBI taxonomy): domain Eukaryota; kingdom Metazoa; phylum Arthropoda; class Insecta; order Lepidoptera; family Nymphalidae; genus Hypolimnas; species Hypolimnas misippus. The sequence goes on along the minus strand of JBBEEQ010000008.1, from coordinate 1,589,032 downwards.
CTAATGTTTTCCGGATGATGCACTGTGATAATGAGTTTGATGAATTTTTGCTAATGTGTTTTGAATTATAATCATAGCAAACAGCATTTCTAATTGACATTTTTCTATACTCAAATCATCAATTAGTACGAATTGTCGGTGTTGCAAAGTGGCATTAAGATAGTGGATTCAATTTCGAAACACATAAAATATCGTCTTAACTGTGAGAGAAACATAGTTATATCCAAAATGTTATATGTAAAAGACGGATATAGTTTATCGAGGGAGGTTATAGGCTATATTACATCACGCTACCACTCATAGAAACGAAGCAATAACCATAAACGCATATCTAGTACGTTACAAACATCTATTTTTCTTTAAGTGTTGCTTGACAAGATTGTTATCCTCATATATTACGAAGAGTTCAATATTCGAACTCGTTTTCAACGGATGAGTTTTTATACAGAGCGGAACGTCTACACGGACGGTACACTCGTGGAACAAAGCTAATGCCTACGCGTATATATTACAAGACTAGTTGTCGTAGACCGCGACATCGTCTGAGTGGAATAGGTATTTTTATACGACTTAAAAAAAGTAGGAGATTCTTAATTTTTTGTGTTTTTCTTTTATGTTCGTTTCTTCATAATTACGTCATGTATTAAAGTTCGAATGTTTTGTTGGATATATTTTATAGACTGGTTCTAAAAAAATTTGATAAAAATCGGTTTTTCTATATTAGTTTGGTAAAAATTAGCTGTCCCTTGCAGTTTCACTCTCGTTTATGGTTACTCCTTCGCTCCTATAAGTTGTAGCGTGATGTAATATAGCCTATAGCCTTCCTCAATAAATAAACTATCCAACATAAAAATAATTTTTCAATTCCAACCAGTAGTTCCTGAGATTAGCGCATTAAAACAAACAAATTCTTCAGCTTTATAATATTAAGTATAGATAACATGAATAAGGATCTTATTCCAGTAAACGAAATTGAGCCTTTTACTTTTGAATTTGGTTCTATAAAAACGTCTAAGTGTAACTATTACTTTTAAATATATTATCATATTTATGAAAGACTAGCTTTTGCTCGGGGCTATGCTTCTGTTTATGTATAATTTGTTTTAAAGTAATATATATGATACAAAAAATATATCTTATGACCCTCTAGAAAAATGTACCATTCAAAGGTACTATAGTGTTTAAAATACATTCAATAGTTTCGGAGTTTATTTCGCACATACGAAATTCGTTCTCTTTTTATTAAGTACTAGCTGTCCCTTGCGGTTTCACTCGCATTTATGGTTACTGCTTCACTCCTATGAGACATAGCGTGATGTAAAATAGCCTACAGACTGCCTCATTAAATAAACTAATCAACACAAAAAGAATTTTTTAATTCGAACCAGTAGTTCCTGAGATTAGCGCGTTCAAACAAAAAAACAAACTCTTTAGCTTTATAATATTAGAATAGATATTATATAGATCTTGAAATTTCAAACTAGATTTTTCTTAAACCGGTACAGACCGTCTGAGTATGTAAAATTTTTTACCGCCTTAAAAAAACACAGTCCATTGTCTTTAATTAAAAATTCCTTCGCGTACGGAATATTCTCTCTCATTCAAATTCTTGCTCAATTGCCGCCATGTTGGAATAAAGCTTTTTATTTTTATTTATGGTTCACGAAGAATTGAAATGGCGTTTATTAAAAACTATCTTTTCTAAAATTGTTTACTTTTTTTAACCAAAGCGGCAAAGTTTAAAATGGTGGGTTGTGTGTTTGACCGGTATGTATATGCATGTAATTTTCTATTTCTGCTCGTGATAACATCTACTGCAACAAGATCTACTGCAGTCACTATTACCTACCATATCAATATCAGTTCTGCCTAAAGGCTTATAAGTTACTTACCAAATTTAAATCTTTGTAGATCTTGTAAGGTAATTCTGATTGAAAAACGACATAAGAAACCTTAAAATAATTTTTACATAGTACATAGTTCGTCGATTTCAATTTTTTTCTTTTTCATATTATGACGTCCAAAATCGGCCATTTTGATTTAGTACTTTCTATGACATGCGCGCCGTCACGACGAATCAAATGTCGTGTCATTTATCAAAATCGGCCCACGCGTTTAGTTTTAATTGTGCCACAAAAGTACAAACCCACACATACATAGGCTGATAAACACAATACCATCATTTGCGTTACGCAGTCGGGTAAAAATTCAATTGTAACATGTAATTCCTAAGATTAACGCGTATAAACAAACTCGACCACTAATAAAATTTAAGTCACGTAACGTTTTCGAAAGCAATCAATTATTTACTAATCAATTTTTCTAATCAGCTTTAATAGTAACTAAGTTTTTGCAAAGTATAAAGGTTTCTAATAAAGATCGTAGAGTTACAACGAACTCGTCTCCGCGATCGAGCTGTGTTCGGTTAGTAACTGTTGTTTCTAGTTTTTTTTTCGTATAAATACACGTAATACGCCAGTTGCGTTGAAGATGCCCCTAGCGGTTTAACTCGCGTTTATCGTTATTGCCTCACTTATATGAGTCGTAGCGTGATGTAATATAGCTTATAACCTTCATTAAAATAAATAACTTTTCGCGTAAAATTGAGGTAGAGAATAGCTGTAGCCTACTGACTACACTTTTTAGGAAGATAACATAAATAAAAAATAACAAATAAGAATAATCTCCGATATGGCCTTAGCGATTTGAGTGACTTCAGTTCGTAGGCTGGCTTAACCGGGCAGTACTACACTCTCGCAGACGTTCGGAAGCCTAAACCTGTCGCATTCCTTTATTTATATCTCTTATTCATTTTTTAGCTGGCAACGCAATTGTTGTTCCTCTAAGTTGCAAATGTCCATGGGCGGCGGTAAATACTTAACATCAGGTGTTCCGCCCGCTCGTTTGCCAGATATACTAAAAAACCACTCGAACTTGCCCGGTTTTTATTATTTGTTGTTCTATCGGTTATAGAAATAGAATAAATACATATTATGTGAAAATTTCAACTCTCTACCTCTAATGGATCATGAGATACAGCCCGCAGACGGAAGCTTAGTAATAGGCACCTTTCGGGTACGGAACCCTAAAAACAATTTTTAAAATCGATTCAGTAAGTTCAGAGATATACAGACAGACCCTGCATATAAAGTTCCAAATATGTTTTAACCTCATTGAAATATGGAATATTAAATAATATAAAACTAGATAGAGTTCGCGATTTATTATATATATACTATTTCAGCGTTTCTGTCGCATTAAAAAGTAGCCTATGTCCGTTCAGAGACTGAGAACTGAGACTATTTCTATGCCAAATTTCATTTAAATCGGTTCAGTAATTTAGACGTGATTCCGTAACACACAGCCAGAAGTTACTTTCGCATCTAAATATATATTACTCAAAGGTGATTGGCTGACTGACTGCCTGACAGGCATAGTGACCAATCAGCGCACAGCCCAATCCACTGGACGGATCGGGCTTAAATTAAGCGTGCAGGTAGATGTTATGACGTAGGCATCCACTAAGGAAGGATTTTGATTAATTCTACCCCCAAGGGGATGAAACTTTGTCAATTTTAAATTTCTGCCATTCCTGCGCAGTCGAAGTCGCGACCACCAGCTAGTTTATAATATAAAATTAGCAATTAAGTATTATCTTACGTTTTGAGAAACAATGCGTGATCGGAAAAGGAATTTTCTGGGAAGACCTAGAAATGTTCGGTTACACGTGTTTACAATATACCATCGCAGGGCTGGATTTGAATATTTGAAGATAACACACAAGGCGTTTGAAGTAATGAATACACTATTATGTAGACTCTACCTTATGAGCTATTAGTTTCCGCCTATGTATTATTCTGATGTATAAACTATGTAACTGTAAAGTTTCATCAAAGTCAGTTTAATCGTTTTTGAGTATAGAATAGATATTATATATTTTAAACTTTCACGATTTATACTATTCATATTTAATATAACGGTTGTTATCGGGATAACTAATAGTAGTAATACCTTTTTATTGCCCAACGTTTCGACGAAGTTGTTACGAGTTGACAGCTGTCGAGCTGACAGTCAGCACTTGACCACGACGAATGCAACTGCGTCGAAATGTCGGGCGATAAAAATGTATTACTATCATTAGTTATCGCGATAAGACCCGTTATATTAAATACGAAGAATAGATATTCAATTCAATTCAAAGTTTTGTTGTCTCTTTTAGTTGTGCCAATTATGCACATATTATTTCGCCAATGTCACGTGGAATGGAGAAATCACGATGGAGATATTAAGAATACTAGTAGTAAGGTCTTTAAAGAACTACTTAATGTAGGTACAATATATTTTAAGTTCTAATATTGACGAGTATAATAAATGAATAAGTCAATTTCGTATTCGCTTTGGCGTACTACTAATACTATACAGAGGAAATATTTGATTGTTTGTTTGCTTGTAGGCTTCGACATTACTAACATGATTTGAAATGTTATTTTTGCGTTGGTTAGCCCGTTTATTGAGATAGGTTATAGGCTATATATTATTGGCTACGACTCACAGAAGCGACCCAGTAACCATAAACGTCAGTGAAGCCGTTAGGGGCAGTTAATTTTGACCAATTTAGTCGTTGAACTTTTGACATTTTCACTTAAATGTTTATACGTAAAATATTTTAAATAATCGAAATAAAAAGTGATTCTAACGTTTTGTTTTCATTAAATATTAATTAGTGTTTCGATTTAGTTTTTTTTTTATTATACCAAAGGCCCGTCTGGTTATTGAGGGCCTCTGGGACTCGATTCGGAGCTCTTTTATCATGAAAATTTCGGAATATAGGTATATACATAATTTGTTTTACGACCTATAAAGGCGCTTCCTCACTGGAAATGCTACAAACTGACAATATAATAATAAGTTTCGATTTTGAGCATATGTTTACAATAGTTCCTCATTGCACATTTGCCTTAATTCAATCAGTTGTTTTTACAATGTCGGGCGAAGCGGTCATATCGTGTTACATATTATGTATAAATTAATAACAAGCACTTGACACTGAACGGTCGCCATTAAGATCTCATGATCCTTTGTCGGGGGTTCGGAAACACACAAAACACAAGCACCCATACCACGACAAATAGATTTTTGCCGTGAACGAGGATCGAACCTGCGACAAATTAAAATTTAATCAGTTCTAGCGACCACTACACCAAGCTGTTCAGTTCTTATCACTGATGTAATGCTCGAATCCGAATTATTACATTACAGGCAAATATTCTCGATGACCGAGCACATTAAGATCGAAATAGTAATAATAAACGCGAATAAAATCTCAAGGAACAGCTAGTGAATAATAAAATTATTTAGGTAAGGCGAGAGTTGCAATTGTTTTACTCATACATTGTCGTAAGTCGAAATTACACTTGTAAGTATAATCTCGTAATTTATATTAAACAACTCTGTAACCTGGTAAACTTACGTATATCTCAAAGCGTCAAAAAGAAGCATTGACAGTAAATTCTTTCAGGTGTAGATCTTTATGAAAGTCTGAAAGCGAAACCTATAAGCGTAATTCTCGCCTAAGATTTACATAAATTGTTTATCATTGCTTTTACACTTGAGAGAATGAATGTCTTATTCTGTACGGTTACCTAGAAAACTGTTACCAGGTTACAGTGTTGTTTTATATCAATTACGAGAGTGAAACTTGCAAGTGTGATACTCGCCTAACTTGCGAGTGTAATCAAGTATGCGTAATTGTTTATTGCATTTGTGTGCGTGCGAAACGCGAAAAGCTTGATTCATTCATTGTTTTATATACATGCATTTGTAATGGCACGTTTAAGATATAACGTAGCGTTTATAATATTGTGAAGGGCATATATGTGGATGTGCTGATAAGCAATAATGTGTCAACCCACAAATTCGGAAATATTTGATGTATTCTGAAAATGCGTCACGTATTTACATTTTTTTTTTAAGTTATCTAAACGCAAAATAAGCACGGAAAAACTACCTTAATTTAATGTTTCAAATATTGAAGTGATAGAACACACTTCAATATTTGAAACTGATTTTGTAATAATATTTTGCAAAGTTCTGAACGTAAAATACGGGATCTTAAATATTTCTATGTTATTTGTATTACACTAAAAGAAGGTATGTTTCCCGATAATTCGAAAATGGCTTGACCTATTTGTTGAATTCTTTTTTTTGTTTGAAAGTATACTTATCGATTGGTCCTATACAATTTTCATCAAAATCGGTTGATTAAAATGGTTTTGAAATCAAAATAACTGGAATAAGTAAGTCATTAAAATAAACGAAATTTCGTACTTTGCTCTTGAAAATCGGTTCCTTTTTTTTAAATTGTAGTCTAAAAGTAATTGTTAACTCTTTTTAATATACTTTTTTGTGAAAATGTAAAACAAATGAAGTAGACACTATAATATAAACCGTTACCCGATGTTTTTTTGTTTATTCAACGTTGCCTCAAAAATACGAACATGTGAAAAACCTTTTATTAAAATACAATATACTGATTACTTAAATAATAATAATTTAAAATTCAAATTACGATAACGGGTAAAATAACATTTTATAATCCGTTTGTAAAATAAAATATTTTGCAATAATATTAATATTATGTAAATATAGATTTATTATATGCTAGATTTTTTTTGACGACGTTGCTTAGCAACCGACTAATGACAGGCGAGAGTTTCTTGTAGCTAATAAGATAATTGACGAACTAGTGAAATATGAAAATCGTTACAGATTTTTATCGTCATATACTATGAACGTAATTGTTAAATGTCATTGAGTAGGTAATAATATTATATAAACTGTCAAAAAATTCAGATGGTAATACCTACCGATATTATAAATAGGTAAAAAAACTCGTTTGTAAGTTCTTGTGTCCATATACAATCTGATGTAAATAATTATTTTTATAGGCATATAGCTTATCACGTTATGACTTATAGGAACGAAGCCGGTAATCATAACCGCAAGTTAACCCGCGAGGGTCTGCTAGTTAATGCAGTAGGTTCATTGTGATCATGTTTCAACTTACGTAATATACCATATCTTTATATTTCTCTTGACATCCACATTTCGTTATTAGGCAACCCATCACGGCCTATCAGATTGCATGCCAGCTACAATCCCGCATGTTTTTCTCGAAAAACATCAATTTTTTTCTTTAGCAGTCGGGTGAAAAAATATAAGTTCGTAAAATATACGCGTTGAATGATAAGCTCTTATAGTAATCTTACGCCGGTCGAACGGGGCCCCGGTCGTTGAACCGGTCACGTTACGTAACAGCCGAAATTAAGGAATTCGCATCGCTATAGCCATGTCGATAGGGTCGCCATGATTATTGCGAGACTTGAAATATTGTCTTTATAAACTTTTTTTTTATATTTCTATTTTCACTTTTGGTGTCTTGCGGCTTCGTTTGTAATGAATTTCTGTATTTTTTGGAACTAGGTGTAATTTTTTTTATATCATAATCGGTCAACGCGTTTGAACTAAATACTGCCAAAACATAGGCTGAATAACGCATTATTCTACTTCGCGTTGCGCAGTCTAATAAAAATATAAGACATTTGTAGTATAAGCAGAGCTATAAATGGGTTGACAGCTCAAAAAGGATCCAGGGATGAAAGAGATAAGTAATAAATATTTTGAATTAGGTTTTCGGCTCTCTTACTCACAGTACTGCTACGGCTATTATCTGCTTGACGCCGATCTCCGTCAGAGTGAGGTGCTGTCCCGGCCAGCCCATACAATAAAAAGTAAAGAATAACTTTGAAATGTCATTGCATGTGTAGAACAATGAATGAATAAATTCACGTATCGCACGCACATTTAGATAATAAACACATACATATTTATTGGTACGCGAATAATATTATCGTGCAATTTGGCTCTGACGTCATTTCCAAGTGACGAAACACAGGCATTGTTACAAACAAGTGACAGTGATGACATTTGAACTTCAACTATGAAACATAGTTAATTCACTCATGGGTTACCTAAAGGTTGCTCTATTGTTTGACGTCACGTCTCCCCTACACGAAGCAGGAGATGTCCTGGTGTTTATCCAGACAATGCATTCTATTATCAATTCGTGATGTGCCGGATATACGGATCAGTATCCGCGGTTATTGTAGGGAGAAGAAAAATCCGTATTACTTATTGGCGGATTGTATACGGTACTTTTTAGCTTGTTCATTTTATATGTATCTATGTCCAGTACCATACGAAATTATCAACAAAACAGAAGAAACACCCACGCAACGCAAGGAGTAATATGTATTGGCTATCACGCAGTGTCAAGTGAGGTCAACTATCGTTTCAAGTAACAAAAAAATAGTAAGTTTTTCAGTAAGAAAGTTAAGATTCGTATCCGTATCCGCGGATACATATTTAATGATCCAGTACATCACTATTATGAATTTACTCAAAGCCGTTAAACCGTTAAAGCGATAAAAAGTAACAAATATACCATGATAAAGTTTATTCAGATATCTTTGACAGATTGATTAGTAACTAGCTGCCCCTTGTGGTGCCACTCGCGTTTATGGTTACTGCTTCGCCGCTATGAGTCGTAGCGTCATGTAATATAGCCTATGGGCTATGGCCTTCCCAAATAAACGGGCTATCAAAAGCAAAAACAATTTTTTATTCGGATCTTTAGTTTCGGAAATTACCCTTAACATACACACAAACAATTCTTTATAATATTAATATAGATAAGTCATAACACATAATCCTTATACATATGTCAATTATGAGACATATTAAATAAATGAGCGCTATTAAACAAACGAATAAACCTCATAAATAACTTTTTTTTTTTAAATTTTAAATACGTAGTTAAAATTTCACTGCTTTCGCGATAAGTCAATACTACTATGAACTCCGTATTATTTTAACCGCGAAATTTCTACGTCGAAATGATGTTTATATGGGAATTTAAATAATGTGGTCGTACGTTGAAATTATTACGTATTTTTTACCGACTGTCAAAAAAAGATAAGGATCTTAATTCGTCAGAGACTTTTATTTATGAATATTCTTCGATTACTCAAAAACGGCTCGACCGATTTGGTTTTTTTTTTGTTTAAAAGTGTATGCTTTTAGATTGATTCCATAGAATTTTCATCAAAATCGATTCAGTAGTTTTATTATAAAATCAAAATAAGTGTATATCGTCCTTGTAAATGAAAGTACGTATTTTGGTTTAGAAGTTATTTCCCTTTTTTTTTAAAGCCTTGTTTTTGTAAGCAATAATTTCGCGATTATATCACGGGTGACAGCAGGTGGCTACGCAAGGTGAGTCATTTACTCGTTTGGCATCTGTTGTCAAAAATACTCCACAAAAGATAAATAAAATTATACGAAAATTTAAAGTTTCCCCCACTGAACAATCTCCATCGTGTATTCTCCACTCCGCGCAACATTGGCGAAATAACATGTGCATAATTGACACAACTATAATCCAGTAATCAAAGAATTTAATTGAATTGAAAGCTACCCTTGCCTAATATGAGAATATGTGATACACTTTAAGCGTCAAAATTAATATAGAACATGTTCGTAATAGTATGTATTTATTTACTTTATTGAACAACTATTAAAAATACATTGAGTAAAAGGCGAGCTTAAGGCAATATAGTCTTATAGCCAACCTTAGGCCGTGCAAGAAATAGTGTTGAGTAGAGGCATAAAACAATATACCTAATTCTACACATACTATAATGATGTGTATAGTTTTAGATTATATCAAACACTTTCGTGTCATAATTTTCGTTTTTTTTTTTGTAGTTTTTTAGGGTGCCGCGTAGCAACAAGCGTCTCGGAATTTTGAAATATTTTTGTTTGTTGAGTTTAAATACATGCCCGTTACGATTAAACGTAAATCTTTAGACAAAAAACTCAACAGTTTGTTATGGATTGTTTGACTAATTGTTTGTTGTATACTAAATTATAGTGTTTTTATAGTAAACATAATTAATCATACAGTGACCCACTAAACTCTTCGTGCACATTAATGTACAGTTCATTAATAAATATTAATATTATTTAAAGCAATCTTAGACGAGAATTACACTTATAAGTTTTGCTCACAGACTTTAATAAAGATTTACATGTTTTCTGTCATTTTCAGGCAAAGCTTTCGCAAAGTTTAAGTAAGGTGACTATTATAGAGTTGTTTAATATCAATTACGAGAGTAAAACTTACGAATATAATTCTCGCCTAATATTGTATTTATGAAGTGAAATTAATTTATGAGTACGTTATCCGTAGAAAATGAATCGCATGGTAAAACTACGCTCCACATATAAAACGCCTAATTGCCATTAACAATATTTATTTAATGACTTACGTACATATTCTGCTGAATATATGGAAGCGAGTTTTTAAAAACGATTCGTTATTTTTATTTAATATTATGCAGGGGACTATTTAATTTAATTTATTTTATTTGGAATACGTATTTTATGGATTTAGCTGTGCCCATTGGTTCCACCCGCGTTAATTTGAGGAAAAATTATGTTTACCTTCCCGGCGTGAATCGGATATTGTTCACTATTTCATTGGTTTCATTTTTATATTTGTGATTTATATATTTTTTTATATATTAATTAAAATATAAAATAAAATAGAAGTAGTCTAAGCTACTCATTAAAACATTAGCTATCTGTTAGTGAAAGTCCCGTCAAAATCGGTCCAGCCGTTTCAGAGATTAAGTACTATGTATACTTTCATATAAATTTTGTTAAAAGCTGTTAATTTGATATTACAAACAGATACTTCGATTTTATTTTTTCGCATATATTAACATTTCCTCGCGACTTCGTTAACGTTTATTTTGTTACGCCGGACCGGATATTTTGGTCGTCTGAAACTCATTTTTCTGTCTGGCCGGTAATACGTATATCTTTACAAGATCGAGTCAGAAATGACGAGATACGTAGACGTACTAAGATAACCGACAAGGCCAGCGGATTGGCATTTGTAAGTGGCAATGGTTAAGCCACATAAATCGAAGAAAACAAAAAGGTTCTCGATTGAAGACCACGGACTGGCAAGCGCAGCGTAGGACTTCCACCTATAAGGTGGACAGACGACCTTGTAAAGATCGCCGAAAGAAGCCGGATGCAGGCCGCTACGAATAGATCTCCTTGAAAATCTTTAGGCGAGGCCTATCTCCAGCAGTGGACGTCCTACGACTGAAATGATGATGATGGATCATGATAACCTGAAATGTTCACTACTGGAAGTTAATTTAACTATGGAAACAATAAGTTGACAAGGTCTTATCGCAATCGAATAATGATATGGTGGAACGTAAAAAATAATTGAAAAAACATAATTTTTTTATTTATTACACACATGGCATGATGTTAATTAGCCTATAGCCTTCTTTATTAAATGGGCTATCTTATGGAAGATGGAATTTTTCAAAGCGGACAGACTGTTCTCGAGTATTTTATACAAACAAATTCTTCGCATTTATATATTATATTCGTGTAGATATACGTAATTGTGTATATTGTAAGGCGAGATTTATATTTGTATGTTCTTTCGTAACTGATATAAAACAACTTTGTAACCTAGCAACAGATTCATAGTAAGTAGTTACGAAAACTGAATATCAAAAATATGACACGGATAAGTAAATTCCATCAGGTGTAAAGCAATAAGAAACAACTTATGTAAATCTTCATGAAAGTCTCAAAACTTATCTAATATATAAAATTCTCGTGTCACAGTTTTCGTTGCCATACTCCTCCGAAACGGCTTGACCGATTTTGATGAAATTTTTTGTGCTTATCCGGTATGTATGAGAATCGGCCAACATCTATTTTTCATCCCCCTAAATGTTAGGGGTAGTCCACCCCTAAATTTTTATTTTTATTTTTTACTAGGAAATTATTTATATGGCAAAACAACGTTTGCCGGGTCAGCTAGTAAGTAACTATAAATTCTTGTCTTAAGAATATTTTGGACGCTTTAATTCATACAAACATTCTTCACTACTCATTTAATAATGAAACGAAGTAAATATTTGTAAGGTAAAGTAAATTTGCGACTTATGTATAACCTTTGTACCTAAAGTTTGCACGTTCTGTGTACAGTTTAGACGTATGAGGGCAATGACCTTTTGTTTTTCAGCTCGTTATGTATGTTATAGCTATTATTAAAAAAAATGCTTGAAAAATCTTTAACGGCATTAGTTTTGTTGAGAATTGATTGTTGAATAATATGTATTTATAATGTTATTTGTTTATGTTTGTATGTATTTTCATCGGTTCCCTCATATCGTCTAAAATTTTATGTACTTCGCCGAATAATGTGACATCTAGACCTTGCATTTTATTTTCTGTTATACTATTATGTATTATTGTACGAAAGAAAGTATAATGAAATTGGTTTATGTCTGTCTGTCACGTGGTTTGTCTGAAGGCATTTTACGTAAATGTTCGATATTCCTAAATGTATTTGGTTTTTACGTCTAATTTACACAAGTTACTATTTTTAGTTTAACAACGAGTTGGCGCAGTAGTCACTGCACCTGACTGAAGCGAAAACGGTCGTGGGCTCGATCCCCCCTTACGGTAAAACACTGTTTTGATCATACGGATGTTTGCCGTGGTCTGGGTGTTTTGTGCTTATGTTGTATGTGTTTCCAGGCACAGGATACTAAGACCCTAATGGGGGCTGAGTGTTGTACGTTTTTTGTTATCTATACTAATATTATAAAGCTGAAGAGTTTGTTTGTTTGAACGCGCTAATATCAGCAACCAGGAACTGCTGGTTCGAATAGAAAATATCTTTTTGTGTTAGATAGTTTATTTATTGAGGTAGGCTACAGGCTATATTACATCACGCTAAGACTCATAGGACCAAAGCAGTAACTGCTGTTATTAAGTTACTATTATTTTAAAGTGTTTATCAAACATTATTTGACTCGTGTTCCTGTAATTCGAAGCTGACATTTATTGAAATTTACAATCGAGTCGCGCTGTGAATCATAATGCGTTGAATGTTCATCAAATTGACTACTGGATATTATTGGCCAGTCATGTTTATGGTACAGGAGCTTGGTGTGGTTTTCTGGGAGTATCTTTGTTTTACTCGACTGACCCAGAAGGGTAGTAATGTTCAGGGGCGTAGGTATAGGCTCAGGGCTGGCAAAAAACCACGGGCCCCGGACACGAGAGTGCCTCGCCCTAAAAGAAAATATTCATAAAAATCTTATGAAAAATAAATTGTTATTGATGAAATAATTAAATATGTATAAACCTATGCTCAAAGTAAAACTTATCAGATATATGTATAACTAAAATTTACATAATATTATTAATAGTTTTATGTAACACTATTTACGTGGTTCATTAAAATTAAGATATAACGTGACGATTTTTACTTGGAGGCCCCATCCAAAGAATTTGCCATGGGCCCCAGATGGTTACGCCTCTGGTAATGTTCGCGTTTATATGTATGTCTATTCGATTGTGATTTTTTTTTTATTTCGATTTATTGAAAGCGTCGATTAGGTAGTTTAATACAATTAATAAATAATAGATTTTCTAGATACCTAGTAAAGTTTTTTCTTTACGCTGATGACTTGAGGATTCACATTTTTGTATTTTTTTTAAAGATTACATACTATAATAAATATATTCTAGGACACAAATGAAAAACCCGATTTATTTTAAAATCTACCTAGTCATTGCTGCATTATTCAGTAATATTTATACTTTTATATAAAATTTTATTACAAATTCTCAGTTTAAAAATAAATTTCTTTGAAGTTTTATCAGGAAAGTAGTAAAGTCAGTTATTTAATTTTTCCTCGAGTCTGAATTAATTTAAACGGAAGAAGAGTTTGTATATTCGTTTGCCGTTTTTATTTTTAACCACAACGGCGCAGAGATCCTATTTAAGTTTAGTCCAGGAGGTCATTAATTATTTTTAATGTATTTAAATTTTGTTGTATAATGGTTGTTTTAAAAGTTCTTATGAATTTATAATAGTATTATTATTCTTACTTTTATCTAAATAATCTATAAAATGAAATTGAAGAATTTTATATATATTTTTTTGTTAAGGTTAAACGCGTTTATCAAGGAACGTTTTAGTCTATAAAACGTTATGCTAAACATTACCGTTCCACTCCCATAGGATTATGTAAATTTAATAGTTATTATAAACAAACAATAAATAAAGTATTTATATACCGAAATTAAACGCGAATGGGCCCGGCACGTCTAATTTATGAATAAAAACCTTAGTACTCTATATAACACAATGTAAACACCCAGTACAAGACAAATTCATCTATCCGCCTATAGATTAAGTAAATCATATTTAAAAATACATAGATTTTTGATAGCGTAGCAGAAAGTTGCAGCTTATGTCGGTCATTCGTCATGAATAGATAAATTGTTTGATATGCTCTAAATTTTAAAGTTGTGGTATAGTTTTTTTTTTATTCAAAATTAACAATACATCACTGCAAATGACTGAAACTTATATAAAATAACCTTTATCAATTTCATTTAAATATAATATTTATATTTCGCCATCGGCCCCTGGACTATACCCGTCGCGATCGTGCTAATTGCCCGCATTTTTCAAAAGCGCCCCCGGAACGCGGGGGATGAGATTGTATTTTATATTAATATACGACTCTTTCATTTATTCGGGGCGATAATTCGTTTTAAAATTTCTGAAGCACGATATAATAAATTATGTTTTTACATAGTTGCTATATAATATATATTTCTGATGAAGTTAATCGGATTTGTGTACACGCGATTTGGAGAGTTGGCTAGCAACGAGCTGTTGGTGCCAAGGAAGAGAACATTGTGATAAAAATATACAAGCGGCCCCTCGCGGATTCACTCGCGTTTAACATAGGACTTTCATACAAATTTACATCCCCCGTTTGTCCCCTCAGGGGTGGAGTTTCGTAAAATCCGTTCTTAGCGAATGTCCACACCGTATAAGGAACCTAACTACATTTTAAGTTTGTAGATGTTAAATTTTTGGAGATTTCGTGATGAGTAAGTGATCTTTCGCTTTAATATTATAACCAGAGGCGTAACTATACCATCTGAGGCCCGTGGCAAATCCTTTGAATGGGGCCTCCCAGTAAAAATCGTCACGTTACAACTTAATTTTAATAACCCACTTAAGTAGCCCAAAACTAAAACTATTAATAATATTGTGTGCATTCTAGTTACATATCTGATAAGTTTTATTTTTTAGAGCATAGGTTTATACTTATTTATAATGAAATAACAATTTATTTTCATAAGATTTTGATTAATAAAATTCTTTTAGGCCGGGGCCCTTTCGGGTCCCGTGGCTTATTGCCAGCCCTACCTATGGGCCCCTGATTATAACAAGATTTGGAAAATAAGGACTTGCACAATTAATCGCATGTCATATTATTATTTACTTTTGGACTCAAAAGTATCTAAGTATAATTACATTGAGGCTGTAATCAACAATGTAGCTACAGCTAGGAAAAGCTGAGTCTAGGAAAAAATGATTATACAATATACATTCTGCTGTTATATCTACGATATATTGTCGGGGATAGTGCAAAACCACGTAACTACCTTTTGCTATAAGGTCCATCTTTGAATCAAATGTTAAATTTCATTATTGATAAGAAAACAAGTTAGCTAAAAATTATATAATCGATATTTGTAAAATTAATATTTATCATAAATAAATTTTGACATGACATCGTTGACACCACAAATACAATTTACTGCGTCATGGCAAATACTAATATGGCTTTATTTGTATTAATAATGTTATTTAACATTTAATTAAAATTTAGACTTTATAGGAAAAGTTAAATACGCGGTCTTGCAGTATCACCGGCGATACACGTTAGGCGGTGACTACAGATCGTATACAAATTGGCTCGAAATGGGTACAAGAGCACACGATCACACGAGCAATAAATCCGCGTAAAGAAATTAATATAGCTGCGATTCGTACGATGAGTGAGTGAGCCGAAAGCCTAACCGTCCACCACTCCCGCCTGCCCTTTTCTCTTTTAATTCTATCTAAAAAATCGCAGTGAAGTGTACATTTTAACCAAATATTCTGTTGAAGTCTGTTATAATTTTAAGTAAGAAAATGTAGACATTATCTGAAGGTCTACGTTAATGTTTAAAAAGAAGTGCCATTTCAAAAGAGCATTCATACTTCGCAAAGCCTTTATTAATTGCTACCTGAACCGAATCAGAGATACCGTGTGGGAAGCACTGCGAAATTCGTTTTATTTCGAGTTTCAGTAACTCGGAGAATTCGTAAAAAAAGTAGGCTTTATACTATAAATTAATATTTTAAGGATTATGTGTTAAAAATTCTGCCAATATATATATATATATATATATATATATATATATATATATATATATATCATACATCTATTATGTAAAAGTAAAGCTATGAGATCTGATAAGTAGTATTGGTGATCGGTGTTTCCTACTTAATGCATTTTCTCATAGAAATTTCGAGAAATAATATACCCTATGTTACTCCCACAATTGAGACGAATTGAATGATACCTTATATGTTGAAGTCAAACGGTTTATTCTGAAGAGCGTGCTGAAGACGTAGACATATGTATGTACATCAGTACATATATATTAACTGTATAAAGACTAGCGGCACCTCGCAGTTTTACTCGCGCTTAACGTAAGTATTTCATAAACCTACATCATAAAAAGATATCCATACAAAATTTGAAACTCCTAGCACTTCGTAGTTTCTAAGATTTCGTGATGAGTGAGTGATTGACCTTTCGCTTATTATATATACAGGTTAAGAAGCTAAAATATCTCACTTTGCTTATATAATAAAGATAATTTTCTATGTTCAAAGTAATCTCCGGAACCACTGACATTGACGAAATAATCTGTGTTCATTAAATTTCATTTCATTAAATTTTCCATCGATTTCAAGATTGACCACAGATAATCGATTCTCAATTCGACCACAGACTAACAATAAATAAACGAGTAATGTTTTTTTATTGATTTAATACATGCATAATTGAAAATATATATTAGTATTTATATTGTACTAGCTGTCCCTCGCGGTTTTACTCGCGTTTATGATTACTGCTTCGCTCCTATGAGTAGTAGCGTGATGTAATATAACCTATAGCTTTCCTCAATAAATAAACTAGTTAACACAAAAATATTTTTTCAATTCGAATCAGTAATTTCTAAGATTAGCGCGTTTAAATCAAACTCTTCAACTGTATAATCTTAGTATAGATAAGTTTTTAACTTTGAATTTATATTTCGATTTGTTGAAAGAAAAAATGTTGGAAAACTCGATTGCATTTGAAGTTTTAAAGGTGTTGGATGCGAATGATGAATTAATTTCGTATATTTCTTTTTTTTTTTATAAAACGTCGACATTAATATTAAAACGGTGCAATGTTTCACAGATAACTAAGACAGTTGAAATTGCAAAGCACGTCTACTTCATTATAAAACTAACTGAAACACAAGAAAGAATTTACTGTCTATGCCTTATTTTTGGCAGCCAGCTTACGGAGTTTTTTTTTATAACGTTCTCATGAGTAAAACTTAAAAATATAAATCTCGCCTTAGTGATAGTATAATTGTTAAGATAAGCTTAAATCATAATAGATTTAGTAAAGTTAAATTAACTACAAAATAGTTTAACAAATTAATCGAAATACAATAACTTGATTTATTTACTTAATTACCTAACTTAACAACTTGGGAATATTTTCTCCAAATAACACGCGAGTTAGTCGTTGAACTTTTGACCTTAGTTTAATTTATATAAACCTGCAGACTTGAACTTGGGAATAGGGAATTGTATGTACTTAGTCTTATATAATACTAACGTCTGTCTAAAGCTGCACAGGGCTTCAAGTAAAGTGCAGTGTATTCTAAATATGTTGAGTTTTGAGTTTTTTTATGAACTGTTTTCGTCAAGACCTATTTCAGCTTATATACTTTACACGTATCAGGTAGACAGCTATTAGTACGTATGTAATATTAGTAAAGAAATTAATTATATAATGTATTTATTTATCAGCAAATCACGCGAAGAATCTCGAAATAAAAATCTTAAAACATTAGTAGCTATTCAAAAAGAATTCGCGTACAGAATGTAATAACGATTAAAAACAATGTTATTCAATATATGTACATTGAGATGTATTAACTACAATATACGGCTGTGGTAGAGCCCAGCTGTAGCTCAGGTCGTATTTGACAGGAGGACACTCTCACAGAAGATTGGTAAAGTAGGTAATATAACCCACACCGACGACGTAATGTCAAGGCCGAGTCTCAGTAAACACCCAACCAGTGACACACATTTCAGAAAAAATGCTAATAAAACTCTTCGTACCCTTTCTCCTATTCCTTTCCTTATTTCCTATTCGTCTCCATCTCTCATTCCTTTTAAAGGAAGAAATTGTGTCTCCTCTGGTGCTGCCAATGTCTATAGATGTGAACACTTAACATACCTGCTTGCTCGTCAACTATTTTATTATACAAAATAGTTAAGACTTTTGAAATTAAAAAAAAATGCGCAATTTCTTTTGCTTGGACGACACACTTATGTCATTTATATTATATATAACGGGTCTCATCGCGATAACTAATCGTAATAATACCTTTTGATTGTCCGACGTTTCGACGAAATCGCATCCGTCGTGGTCACGAGCTGACTCTTCGCCAAAGCTTAAAATATGCACTGATGTCAGTTATTTCGGTTTTAAATCAAAATTACTGCACCGATTTCAATTGAATTTCTATGGGATCCATCTTAAGGTAGGATACACTATAATATGAAATAAAAAAAGAAATTTTCAAGAAAAAATAATGTGTCTCCTAGCCGGTTTCGGCTACGGCGATTGCTTTTCTAGATAAACACAAATGAAACTATAACATACATTATGAATTGAAAACGTTCCATTTTTTTGGATTGAAAAATATAATAAAAATAAAAATAAAAGGCCATACGTAGAAAGTACCGTTTACTGTTTAATATTGGCCTATAAACATTGCATGTTTAACAATAAAGGATTTACGATAACGGAAATAATTAAATGTATTAATTTCCTTTGTACGAGGCTGGAGCGATGCGAAAAATAATATTCTCGCGTATATTTTCTTGGGTGAGCACGCTCTGTTATTTATATGCGACAATATTCTTATAAGCTACCGTGCAAAATAGGGTGTTTTATATAGATTTTGTTGTCTTTTTTGTGTGTTACCATACCTATAGTACATAACTCAAAGGCTTCGAGTAAAGTGCAGTGTATTTTAGATATGTTAGGTTTTGAGTTTTTATGAACTATTTTCGTCCGTTTACACGTAACTGGTAGACAGCCATTTTTACGTATATAATAATAGTAAGGAAATTAATTATATAATACATTAATTTATCAGAAAAATAAACGAATATTCTTCAAAGCATTATTATCGTTAAATATTAAAACATTAGTAGCTATATGAAAAAACTCACGTAAAAATGTGAAAATTTAATCGTACTGAGTTACCATACCATTATAACATAACTCAAAGGTACTAAATTACACGCGCCTATCCACTTTAGGGTGGATGCTTTGGCGTCCATGATGAGAATTGTCCAAATGAATGAAAAATTATATAAGATATATAATAATATCCGCGAATCTTGAAACAGAATATCCTTATTCCGGATCCGTATACTCGGATATTGCATTCACATCACTACTAAGAATTATACTATATTTATGTTTAGCGTTTAAAAATGTTAAAGTTTTTAATCTTGATTTTTTTCTCCGAGTTGCCGAGCAACGGTAAAGTATATTCGAGTGAAGGAACCTTTATAGATTGAAGATAGAAAGACCGGTTTGTGACAAGATGGTCGCTGATTTGATCCAGAGTCGTTCAACTATTGTAGTACCACATAACTTCGATGTTAACTTAGTTTTGTTGTTAGAGAAGGAAGGACTACCAGTTATGTCATATCTATGTATTATTACTAGTAATCACATAATTGGATGCTGATAAGCAATAATGTGTCAACCCACAAACAGTCTAATTTAAAGATATTGATGTATTTTAATAATGCGTCATTTATTTAACATTATTTAAAACAATTTCAATTCATTTGAACAAAATAAGTATGGAGAAAAGTTTCTTAATTTATTGTTTCGAATTTCATGTGCGTTCCATATTTTTCAGTTTATACAATATTCTCATATTTAAAAAACTTATTATTAGATTAAAATTTTAATTATACAAAATTAATTTTATTTCAAGTTTTCTTTTATTAAAAAAGAAAAGAAAACATGGATATGTACTTCGTCAAAAAAATTTATCAAGAATAGGCTTGACATCTTTAGACGCCATTTTTTCAAAATAAAGTCTGTGTGGCTTGACACATTATTGCTTATCAGCGTCCAATTAATTTAAATTAAACGTAAGTTTGAACATAATCAAGAGATAATCAAGAGATAATCATAATAAGAGTATGTGTGCGTGATACATGATAGTGTGTGTAATGTTTTTTATTGATTTTATGTATTTTCTTATGCAAATTAAAAAATATAAACTAGAATTATGCACTCCTTCTACATAGAAAACCATATAAACTTTAATATGCGATATTTCATACTCGTCCGTCCGCGTTATTTTCGTAAAAAGATACAAAGCTTTTGCTTCAGTATTAATATATAGATAAATAAAAATCATTTTTTGCATGTTTGTCTTCTATATGTTTCGAAACCGTTGATCGGATGACGAAACTTTGATATGACTTTCTGTTGTACCATAATTCATCGAAATTGGTTCAGCCGCTTGGCGTAAAAACATAACAGATGTACACTGTTATAATATTAATAAAGTTTACATTTAATACCTAATATACATGAAGTTTCGACCGCAACACTGTCACGCCCAAAATCCTTTAAAGCTATTCGACTATATGGTTCATGCAGAACAGATCACCGCATGCAAATAGCCAATTACCTACTCCGCTCTGCATTAGATAGTGCCGACCGTTTCGACGATACATAACCCGTTATATATGTCACACGAATACATTATATATATATAGATTTTGTTTTAAATAATATATACATCTTTACATAGTATAAAACAGCGTCGCTCCTCGCGGTCTGTACGTTTAGATCTTTTAAGCTACGTAATGGATTTTAATGCGGTTTTCATGAATAAACAGATTGATTTAAAGCAAGATTTATATGTATAATACATAAAGAAAATTCGAGAATTTTAAAGATTTGTTATGTTATATCGTAAAAGATGCTTAAAATAAATAAAAATATATAGTACAATTACCAGTAGGTTGCGCGCGTGACGTATGTATTTGCAAGGCAGGTAAATAATTATTATATAGAATGTACAACACTTATTATTATACAAAATTATACAGGCATAAATCTAAAGTAAAAGTCACGAGCAAAAGCTAGTAAGTTTAAAGTTGATAAGATTATCAACCGACTTTAAAAAGAGGAGGTTCTCTTATTCGTTTACTATAATATAATTTGTAAAATATTTGTTACTTTTTACTTTTGACCTTGGGAATTTCTTAATCGATTTTAATTTTTTATTTTGAACTTTAAATTATCCATAAAATGTTTATCGAATTTTATTTTGAAATCAAAATGAATGGAATTAGTATGTCATCAAAACGAACAAAATTGCGTATTTTGCTTTTACATTCGATTTATTAAAAAAAAAAACTTAATTACTGTTCAACGTTTTCAATTCATTTAATGTAAACAAAGCTTTAGCTGATGTCTTTAAAATTTCCAGTCCGTGAAATTGCCTTTACGTGAATCATATTAATCCTACCTTCCATTCTCGCAGGACCTGTTCCGATCCACCCTCGGTCGTAAATATTTTTATTTCGAATTAACAATAAACATTATTCTAATTTTTTCGTTTAGGTATTTTTTATTTTAAACAGTATTGTTTAAAATTACGTTTTTATGAGTTAAAATCGTTTTACAATTTTTTTAATATTGTTAAGACGGTTTTAATGGCGTAACTTGTGTAATTTATATGTTATCTAATCACATATGAATTTCACAGTTATTTTGATTTAAAAACCCAAATATTAAAACGATTTTGATAAAAATTCTATCTGTCGAAACTAAAAGTACATATACCATTTTAAACAAAGGGAGATTTTTAAAAATATGTTAAGAAATGGTGGAAGTGTGAGGCAACAAATGTTGAAAAAAACATACCTCCTCCTTTTATAAAATGGGTTGACTATTCTACGTAAGCGAAGTTAGGGGAACCGTCACATTTCGGATTTATAGTCTACTATTAATTATCAATTATAGTTTCGGATTTAGTCATCGATGTATATTTCAAAAAATCACCACGTTTAGTATGTATTCTACTCTTAAATCTCTCTGTAGCCTCGTCCTTCACAATCGCATCACACCTGTATCGGTTTCCGATATTTAACCAAAACAAGCGAAACCATACAAAATGAAACCTTAAAGCCGAAGTTTATAGCTCAATTTCCAATAACAATAAGGATCAAAATCAAAGTAAACGATTGATCCATTGAACCATTAGAAATTCGACCTAATTTCCTATCTATGTAAAGAACATTATAAAACGATTTAAATTTTACGACCTTTACGGGATAAAAGATTTTTACTGTACGTAAACAAAGGTGCTGAACGGATGATAAGGATATTATGGTGTCAATTCGTCAGATCGTTCTAATTTCAAAAGCGTGTTCTTTTCGTGTTCTATTACGATATCCAGTTGAAATGTACACAGAATACGTATAATTTTATCTATTTAGTAGTAAATAAGAACAAGACTTAGATTCGAAACTTGACGGCCCAAAATAATGGTAAAAATATTATATTAGTAAGTAGTATCAGATATTGGTGGGCTGATTCCAGATGATGTTGCAGCATCAGATTAAGGTTACGCAACAATGATATTTCAATATCATTCACAGTAAATTTAGAGTCTCTTAGGTTAGTAGAAATTGATCAGATCCTTTCAACAACTAAAATAAAGCTGTAACCTTAAACATATAAACAGATCATTATATAGAAGAACATATAGCTAACAACCATCACGATTACAAACGAGAACCTTATTTACCCTAAGTGCCGCCCTGGGGCACAGTGAAAAATGCCGCCCCTAACCTAAATCATTACGTATATAAATTAAGTAGTAGAAAAAGCACTCTTTAAAGGAAAAAGTTTTGTAGATTATAATAATTTTTAATTGAAAATCTTTAAAAAAATCTCATATCTTTTGCTGTCATATCTCTAAAAACCGCATCAAAATCGGTTAATTCGTTAATGAGTTACGATGCCACACATACATATGTCAAATTTATAAAACCCTATTTTTTTTCTTCACTAGTGCGAAAAAGTGCTCGTTCACTCCTCGGTATTCGATTTATTTAAATTACGTTCGTTAGACGATTAGTAGTCGAGCGGGAAGGCGTTCCAACGTTTCCGCGAAATGAGTTCCAGGCGTCAGGGGCTTAAGCAAATATACAATTATAATATTTTAAAATGAAATATTATGTTTAACGCCAACGTAATATTGTATTTTAATTTGCTGGGACTTGAAATTAATTGTAGCGTTTGTTTTGTAACTTTAACTCGTGTTTCTGAGTGTCTGTCTGTGGCGCCTACTAACAATTAATTAGAATTGCACTTGTCTTCAAAGAAACATCGCTTCTTAAGCTATTCATAGAAAATAAAAACATGTATAATGTAAAATAGGGCTGTTATAAGTTTGATGTGTATATCTGTCTGTGGCATCGTAGCTCCGTAACGAATGGACCGATTTTGATGCATTGATTTGATGATTTTTTTTGTTTAAAGGTTGATGTAATCGATATAGTTATATGCTCTTCTTTGTGAAGATCTGTCTTCTGTTCAGATGTTTAAAGGTTATCAGCTTTTTCTAGTTGTTGTGAGGATCTAAGAACCTAAGCGACTCGAAATAGTCTTTGAAATCTTGCCTTCGTAAAGAATGGATCGATTTTAATGCGGCGTTTTTTTTAAAGCTGATTGATGTAATTGAGATAGTTATGCGTTATATTTAAGAAGATCTGTTCATTTTGGAACATACGTTTGAATTTTATTAACTATTTTCTAGTTGTTAAAAGGAACTGAACAACTTTCAGTGGCCTAGTATATTCGAAGTTGACTATATCATCAATGATATTAAAATAACATCATTGCGTAATCATCACCTGATGCTGCAGTATCATCTGCAACAAGCAGGATACAGTCCTTACCAAGTTACAACAGAAGTATCATGTTGGGGTTCTTTATTGAAATGGTATCATTGAATAGATTGCCGGCTTTTTTGCATGCTTTAGCTATCGCCTTATAAGGAAGTTTCTGATTTCGACACATTTTCGCCACATTAAATCGTATTTTATTTAAATTTTCAGTTTTATATTATAAACGACCAATAGTGCTTCAATATGTTGCAGTAACGACTGCGCCAAAATGTCGTCGCCAATTATCATAAACATGTTTTAGGTTAAGGTTTTGGCAAGCTTTTGTTCTATGACAAAAAGCTTTCAACTCTAAACACAAAGCTCTACAACGAATATTTGTGTTCAAACTTCAAACGTTCTATGAAAGTAAAAAAAAATAGCTGTCCATTAATTCCGAACGATGGTCTTCGGGGACAATCCAATCGAGGCCCGTTTAAAATTCCTATCCCGATCCGGATAAACCGATCCGGGATAAAGTGAAAACAGGGATGTGTGACGAACGCGATTTATTACCATTTGGTTCTTATTTATATAGCCTGGATAGGACCAGTATAACTTGGTACGTTGGCCGGTTTTATTTATTCTATGTGATTCCACAAAAGTGGTAAGGTGTTGATTCGAATTCTAAATGGATTTTAATTAAGTATATTGATTTATTTACTATCCGACCTGAAAAAGGTTTTGTCTTAATTTAAGGATTACGCATAGTTATTATCTATTTTTCGGAATAATACATTATTCTCGATAAAAGGTAACATTTCTTTTCCGTGTCTCTGGTAACTGGAGCATTCGTATCTCCCTAACAAATGGATTAATTTTTATTTGTTTTTTTGTTTAATGTTGATGTAATTGAGATTGTTCTTAGTTATAATCTATGAAGATCTATTCACAAATTTGAAGACTATCGACTCTTTTCTAGTTGTTAAAAGAGTGAAAAGAAAGAATTTAGTGTCACATACTCCTCGGCGACAAGTATCTAAAGAGTTTACCCTCTCTTTCGTCTATCTCTTATTAAGAACAAAAGTGTCGGTCGGACAGAACTCCCCGTGTAGCTTTCCCCCACGCGTAATACCTAATTCCAACAAACCAACTTAATATATTCCTGTTAACTATTTATTTTCATCTAAGTACCTAAATATATAACGTTATCATAAGAATATATTTCGTCAAGTATAATACCTTTTATAACACGAGTATAATTGATTCAATGACCTTTTCAAATGTTATCTCTCTGTTAGTGGTTCATTCATATCGCCAATGGAATTATCACATTAGTCATCAGCATGTCTCACTGTTTTAATACGTTTAGCTAAAGTGGAAGATGATAAGCAATACTATGTCAAGCCACACGGATTTCAATTTGAGAAAATGGCGTCTAAAGATCTCAAATCTATTCGTAATAAATTTGTTTGGAAGTATATATCCATCTTTTCTTTTTTAGTTTGATAGAAATATCGAATTAAAAACAGATTGGTTTAATTAAAAGTCTCTAATAATAAGTCCTTAATATGAGATTATTGCACATTGCAACATTTGGAATACAATTCAATATTGGAAACGATAAATTAATGAAACTTTTTTCCGTACTTATTTAGTTTAGATGATTTAAGATTTTTTTGAATAATGTCTTCGAATATACTTTTTGCGGGTTGACGCATTATGGCTTATTAGTATCCAAGCATTGCAATTTCAAATTATGGACTCAATATTATTGGCGTCTAGAAAATGTTTTTATACGGCGTCTGATTCAAGCCCGATTAAAAATGAGTACAGTTTCTTAATTTGGTCATTATACAATTTCTAATGTTAAATAAACATTTCTAAGAGTTTAAAATGAAAACTAATTATAAAAGAAATTACGAGACTAAAAAACGTGAAATGTTTTATGAAAGTCAAGTCGGATTACACTTTGACCTTTGAATAAAGGAAGAAGTTATACTATCTTGGATCAAGTTTAATTGGCAATATATTTCGATAGAGACTGTGTTTTTTTTATTATTATACAGGATGACTACTGGGCATGTGTTGGACGTTTAACCAGCGTCAGCAGAATCGATATTTAAAAGTGTTGAAATTAATAATATTAAATATACATGAAATGAAGCATACAGCGCCATCTATTAGCGTTACATTATTGATTGATTTGTATCTGTTATATGACAATTCAGTTCTTTGGTTAATGGCTTTTAGTCTATTATATGACACTTTTAAATTTGATATTTCGTAATAAATGACAGTTGCCAGTATTACTTAAAACGAGAGACGTGGTTTTATTAAAAAGTAAAAAAAAAAATTAATTGTAAAAAAAAAAAACTTTTATGTTAATTGAAGCGTTGGATCTTGTAAGCTTATACAGTATAGGCATCATTTATGAAAAAAAAACAAAATCCATTTTTTTTTTTTAACTTTTAAATATCGAGTCGGATAACGCTGTTAAAATGTCCAACACATACCCACTTGATACACTGATAACTGTTCTATTAATGCGTTTGTATTAAATTGTAATTTAACTTTTTAATTATATTTTACGTATATAAATAAAAAAACAATTGACTAATTTATGTAAATGCATCACGTCAAAACGGGTACACCCTATTGGTTTATTCTTATTTTAAGTCTCAACTAAAAAACGAACGTGTTAAACGTTTGACGCGTGTATTTGTATATCTGCCTGTGACATCGTAGCTTCCTAACGAATGAACCGATTTTGATGCGATTGTTTTTGTTTAAAAGCAATTGCAATCGGGATGGTTCTTAGTTATAACTTATGATGTTTATAAATTAATATCGTACTTTAATTCAAAACTGTTAAAATACACTTAATGACAA
Source organism: Hypolimnas misippus (assembly GCA_037950945.1). NCBI lineage: Eukaryota > Metazoa > Arthropoda > Insecta > Lepidoptera > Nymphalidae > Hypolimnas > Hypolimnas misippus. The sequence continues at coordinate 1,561,881 of JBBEEQ010000008.1, read as the reverse complement.
AAACTGTGATAATTAAATGGACGCTGATAAGTAATACTATGTCAAGCCACACGGACTCCATTTTGAGAAAATGGCGTCTAAAGATGTCAAAGCTATTCTTATTACATTTTTTTAAAGACGTAAATATTAATCTTCTCTTTTTTATTTCGATAATATGTATTATGAACTAAAAGCAGATTGTATCGTTGTCTTAGATTTTCGCGATTATTATTCATTGAAATAAAACTATTTTAAACGGATTTAAATCGCGTATATTAATTATTTTTATCATCCCATAGACGGTCTACCCGTGACCACGAACGCTGCAAAGTGCTCGAAACGTCGGGATGATAAAAAATAATTAATATACGCGATTTAAATCCGGTTAAAATAGTTTTATTTCAATAAAAGCAGATTGGTATAATAAAAATATTTATTAAATAAACATTTTCAAAGATATCGCATTGTAAAATTTGGAACACACTTAAAATTCTAAAAATTAAATTAAGAAACTTTTTTGGTACTTATTTCGTTTAGATGACTCGAATTATTTTTGAATAATTTTAAATACATAACACATTATCAGAATACATCAATATTTCCGAATTTGACATTTTGTGGGTTGACACATTATTGCTTATCAGCATCCAAATATCCAGTGACAAATCGTAAGTAAAATTATATTTGTATAATTCCAATACGATTTCAATAGATTAATTTAATAAATGAATTATTAATTTTGCCTGCATATCGAGTTAATTTTCCGATAACCACGGCCAGATGAAGTATCTTTTATCAGAATCGAATTAACATAATTATTATATTTCATAGGAAATGTTAGTTATATTTTCAAGGGTTTTTTTTTTAATCCTACTTATATCTTTACTAATATTATAAAGAGGTGAGATTTGTTTGTATGTAGGGGTAACTGAAACAACTGATTAGATTTGAAAAATATTTATTAGGCTATATTGCATCACGCCACGAGTCATAGGAGACGACCATAAACGCGTGTGAAACCACAAGGGACAGCTAAAACATAGTAATGTTGTAATTGGCCGAAGTTGGAACTTACATTTCGCACGAAATTTGTTGCGGCTTTTACAGTCGTATCGTTGCGGGTATAACTTAAAATCTGGTACCTGTTTCATCTTGATACGCCGTTTAAAGTATAATTTAATCGTTGTAGGAAATTATTAACAATTAAAAAAAAAACCTTTTTCTATAGTTCACCTATTGTTACTTCCCAGAAGTTGATCAGTTTTAGTAACTCTATCAGATGGTGCAATAAATCAATTAATTGAAAAATATCCATATAATATTTTTCAATAGGAATATTAGTAACCAAGAGCCCATTAAACTAAATAAGTAAAACGCAAACGAGACTTTCTGTACCACAGCCAACTCGTGCTTAACCGGTTTTTAGGGTTCCGTACCTTAAAAGGAAAAACGGAACCCTTATAGGATCACTTTGTTGTCCGTCTGTCTGTCTGTCTGTCTGTCTGTCTGTCTGTCTGTCTGTCTGTCTGTCGGGATGTCAACCCTTTTTTCTCAGAAATGCATAGACGTATCATGTTGAAATTAATATCATATACTCAAGTCTACGATGACATGCGGCCGTGAAAATATTAAAGTTCTAAGTCAACGCAATCAAAAGTTAATGGAAAATATGTCGTATATTTTGACCATTTTAGCGTTTTCGCAAGGGAATCAAAACCTATAGGGTACTTCCCATTGACCTAGCACGATGAAATTTGGCAAAAAGTAAGATCTTATGGTACAAATAAAGGAAAAAATCTGAAAACTGTAAATTTTTGTATGTATGTTTGTCTGTTTGTAAGTTTGTCTTTCAACCTTTTTCTCAGAAACGCGTGAAGGTAACAAATTTTTATCAACGTCAAGTACTCAGAGTTGTTATTACTAAGAGCTGTGAAAAAATCAAACTTCTAAGTTAACGCAATCAAAAGATACGGTCATTTATATCACATATTTTAAGTATGATAGCGTTTTTAACGTTTTCGCAAGCGAATCAAAACCTATAGGGTACTTCCCATTGACCAAGCATTATGAAATTTGGCCAGGAGCAAGGTCCTTTAGTATACACAAAGGAAAAAATCCGAAAACTGTGAATTTCTGTTCGTGTGTCTGTCAGTCTGTACGTCTGTCTTTCAACCTTTTTCTCAGGAACGCGTAAATGTATCAAGTTGTAAATTGATCAAGCGGAAAATATATTAATCTTAGAATTAAAATTATATGTACTTGTAACAAATTAACATAGAAGTTGACCATGGTCAAAAAAACAATTTTACAAACACTGAGAAGAAATTTGTATCAATACGAAAACATTAAAAAGCAGCAAACCTTTATAAACAACGCAATGCAATCTATATATCGCAGCTAACAAAATGATAGCGCGATGCAGCGTACAGCTAATGCCATCTATTACAACATTATGACATTAACTGTGATATAATTCTGCTCGATTAATAAACATTTTTATTTTAATTATTATTTAAACGCGCTAAAAATTATAAAATAAACTTTTCATTTAACAGTTTTATCGTCGATTTATAACGTCATTACGTAATTAACATTCAATATAAGAGCTTCACGCGATTTGATTTAAGTACTCGTATTGACTTAGTACGAAAATTTTAAAATTAAATTCAAACAGATCGAGTTATTTAATTTACTTATTTATCTACACATATAAGTCTTATAAGTTCTGGTTATTAGTAATATAATTAGTTATTTATAAATAAACAATTAGTTTTGTTCGAATTAAGGACTAATTATTTTCGTCTTGGCAACACTAATATATATTTTGATATTTTGATTGATAATGTAAATCTAAATATTTTACGAACTTAGTGCAGGGGTAGTGGAGTGTAGTAGAATATAAATAAAAATAAAACGAGAATAAAATATATTATAATTATGTTGTTAATGTCAAAGTCAACAAGTTAGTTCATTGAAATTGTCAAGAGATGGCGCTAGGTGTATCCTGAATCGCGCTATAACTTTTTTTTTTTGAAAGTATAAGGTGTATTAGTACTTAAAATAAATTTTTGTGTTTCCATGGATTGCAACGATGATCGTGTTTTAAATTAAAGTGCTCCTAAGTAGTTTCAAAATAGTTTTTGGGACGTGATCCATATTTACATAATATTTGATTATATTTAAGCGACTTCTAAAAAGGAGTGTTTTCAATTCGACCTTGTATTTGATTTTTTTTTATGTTTGTTAGCCGATTACGCCGCCATTTGGGTACCGATTTTCAAAATTTTTTTTTTGTTTGAAAAGGTATACTTCCAAGGTGGTCCCATTGTCTTCAGGTCAGGATCAGATGATGGGATCCTGGAGAAATTGAGGGAACTCCTCAAATATTATAGGCAAGCGTATACCGATTTAGGTATTTTTGATAGTAACTTATGTTGGAACTGATGATGAAGACCACAAATGGTGTAGATGGGTTAGTCTTATATAGATTTCTATAAGTTTGTACGGAACCCTCGGCGCGCGAGTCCTACTCGCACTTGACCAGTTATTTATTGTTAGTTAGGATATTCGCTTTAATAATATATTGTGTGAAAATTTCAACCGGATGACTATTACGAATATGAAGTTATAGCCCTTTTAAGTTCGGTCGGACAGAATGATGAGCAGATGATGTAGGCTAAGTATATGGCCTAAAAACCATTAACCAAATAATTGAATTGACTTAAAGTATTCGGCGAAAATTACACGTGTAAGTTTTATTCTACATAGCGATATAAAACAACTCCGCAACCTAGTGTCACCTGAAGTGTATAGATTGTTTTGTCCCAGGAACCCACGTGGATGCCCCCAGAATATCGTACCAGAATTTATATATTAGTGTTGTGTGTTAATTGTTAAGTCACAAAATTTCAAATTTGTAGCCTCACCGGTTTAGACTTTGCATTGATGACTCAGACAGTCAGGACAAATGGATGCTGATAAGCAATAATGTGTCAACCCACAAAAAGTCAAATTTAGAGATATTGATGTATTCTGATAATGTATTTCGTATTTTACATTATACAAAAATTTTTCATGTCATTTGAACTAAATAAGTACGAAAAAAAGTTTCTTAATCAAATGCTTAGAATATTGTATATAAGTAAGTTCCATATTTTGGATTATGCAATAATTTAAAATATTTGAAAAACTTATTATTAGATAAAAATCTTTACTAGCCTATCTGCTATTCATTAATTATACTTTTTATCAAAATAGAAAGGAAAAGATGGATATATGCTTCTTCAAACAGATGTGTTAAGAATAGGTTCGAAATCTTTAGACGCCATTTTCTCAAAATGAAGTCCGTGTGGCTTGACATATCAGCATCCAAATAATTGTGTATGTATAGATTGAGCGTCTTAAGGATCGTGTTGGTCGTGGAACCAAAAACTAAACTAATAGTTTTATATTAGATAGATAATTCTAGTAAATATATATGGGTAGAGGTTTTGCAAAGGATCCAATAAATCTGCCATAAGCCCGGGGAGATATAGGGCTGACGATATTTAAACTAAATCCCTGAATTATTTTACAGACCGATATTTTAGGGTTATACAGGGTATTCGAATTTTAATTAAGGACCTTCCATTGAGTGGTTCTACAAGTCTAAAACTTCACATTTTGCGTAAAGGTTTTTTTTAATTTTCAATTACAAGATGCCCTTCGCGGTTTCTCTCGCTCCTGTAAGTAGTAGTGGTTTGAAGCTTCCGCAAACAGTTTATATAACAGTAGTTTCAGAGATTACACACAGATACATATGCATATTTTATGTAACAATAAATAATAAAAAACCGATAAACTTTAGCATGGAATGATATTTCATAACTATGGATGTTATACGTTCGTACGTTAAAATTCTATACCGATTTCTATCTTTGACAAACTCGTCAATTGACTTGTTGGCCCAAATTTACCTGTCATACTTGACAGACACGTTGGCGCAGTGGTCACTGCAACTGACTAGCGCTAACAGTCGCGGGTTCGATCCCCGCTCACGGCAAATGTCTGTATTGGCCATACGGATATTTGTTGTGGTCTGGGTGTTTGTGTTAGTGTTGTGTATGTTTCCGGACCCCCGACACAAGGTCACAAGACCTTAATGGGGGCCGTTGAGTGTGATGCGTTTATTATTATTATTATTATACTCGGTCGCAAGCTGATTGCTAGGAAACGTCATCTAATGTGGTCGCCATTCTGGCTGGATATAATATTTACGTGGCTGAATCGTAAACAGAATAAAGTAAAGAAAAAGTAAAATAACCGCCTGTAAATGTCCCACTGCTGGGCAAATGACTCCTCTCCTATTAAGGAGAAGGTTTAGAGCTTAATCCAGCACGCTAGTCCATTGCGGGTTGGTGGATATACACGTATCAGAATCTCTCCCAGCACATGTTGGTTTCTTCACTATGTTTCTTTTTCTTTATTTCTATGATGAATTTAAACACAAATTTAGCTCTTGGAGCTATTATTTGACTTTCAGCGATGCTAGCCGGAACCCGCGATCATCGGTTGAGATCGACGTGTAAACGTATAAACATAATGGTATCGAACGGTCTGTTATGTTATTTATCTTATCGCAGCTCTAGATCGATCACTTATCGATGAAATATCGAGATGACGTCACTCGCGAGCACAGCGCGATCGTAGATAGTGACGTAACTATGCGGATTGTTTGTCGTGGGAAGATGAATTTTTAAAGAACGTAACTGGTTAGTTCTAACGTGTGTTAAAATTATTCGAGTTTTAATTGAAATTTAATGTGTGGGATATCTATTATGTTTTATCGTAATAGATCTAGCATAATACAGTAATAGACGCGTTTTTATTTTTAATTAATACGTGAAATGGAAACGTTAACCCTTAATAGCCTAGAGTTTCAATTTTGATACCAATCTTTTAAACCAAAAATTCACATTACTATTAGTTTTAGCCTCGGTATATCTGATTTCTTAATGCCTGAATTATCAAAATTGATACCTGTTTTTTTTCTAAAAAAATATGTAAAATTTTTCCCTTAATCTACATCTTCAAGCAAACACTTAAACAGTATTTAAAAATAAAACACATTCGTGAACCAGGCTACTAAGGGTTAAAACGGTATTATTTATAAATGTATAATGAAGTCTTAAAAATTATATTAATTTAAAAACCATTACATTACTTAAAAATATGGTATGCTTTTATAGATTATACCATTAGATATATAATATAAAAGATCATTACAATTAGTTCACAATAATAACATAATAAACACAATCGAATTGTGAACCACCTTTAAAAGTTAGTTAAAATCAGTAAGGCTAAAGTATTTGAAAGCGAAATAAGTACTAAGATTAATTTATAGCAGCGAAATACTCGCTGTATGTTTATTCATAAATAATGTTTTAAACGTTTAGAGAAAATGTTGTAATAACATTTAAAGTAAACCAATAATTTTAAATATATTTATATCGATAAAACTTATAGCTGGAAATTCCGATGTGGTAAAATTTAAATAATAAATGTTTATGGAATTAAATAAAAAATCGGATAACCTATTGGCACTACCGAAACAATATATCATCATAATCAAAATATGCTTTATTCAAGTATGCTTTTATAGAAACAAATAAGAAAACAAAACACGAATTAATTAATTTACCACCGGTTCGGAATGTAGATTTTACCGGGAAAAAGATTTTAGGAGAACGAAAATTTTTATTAGTACTCACAAACTTTAAAGTCTTCATAAGCCTTAAGCGAGAATTTACACTTATGAGTTTTGCTCTCAGACTTTCATAAAGATTAATAAAAAATATTTTTCATTGCTTTACATCTGAAAGAATTTATTGTGTGTCCTTATGTTAGAGTCACAGCTTTCGTAACACCACCTAGGTAACCATTACCAGGTTACAGAAGTGTTTTATATCAATAACGAGAGTAATATTACTACAAGTGTAATCATCACGTGAGATAAATACAAAGATTTGTAAATTTATTTAAAAAAAAAAGTAGAAATATATAGAAATGACTTAAGGATTAGTCACCATATTAAGTCATTTTCATTTTTGACGTATATGTAAAGGAATTCGTCGACATCTATAAGACTTCATCTAAATCATCAAATCATGTTTTGTAAACATTACTAAGTAATAGTACTTATTTATCGCCAATTATTATTTTATAAAATAATTTTATAAGAAAAAATAGTTTAAGTCCAAATAATCCATCCCTACACGAAATTGCTGTTTAATATTTAACCGTTAGCCCTAAAGTCTTAGTATAGATTACTACTACATAGATAAATATTCTTTCATACATATATAATCGTATAGCTATATACTACAAATTTAGTTTAAACTCTAACTGTCATACTACAGAAGACACATTAAAACCATGTTTAACACATGTCTAGCTAAACAGTGTTTAAAAATTAAACATTGCTTAAAATATTTTATAAATAGCTTAACAGTGAATAAACTCATATAAAACTTATTAATAAAATGTTATACACTAAAGTTGACAGTTAAAATAGGTTCTAAACATGTATTAAACTCACTTAAACGTATGTTAATCTATATCTAAAGCATGTTTAACTCAAAACTGTCTATAGACGCGGATTTGTAGTACGGATTTTTTTAAACACGCGTTGAACGTCTGTTTAAATCTTTTGTAGTAAGGCACTAAATGTTTAATGTGTATTTAAAGTGAACGGCATACGGCTTTTTACTTCCAATAATACCTAAAATTAATTATAGTCTATTTTTTTTTACTTGTCTTTATTTGGTAACAATACCTCGAAAGAAAATCATGAATTTTCGAACAATTTTTTTTTTCATTATAATTCTGCATTGTAAAAAATGATTCAGTTCAATCATTCAATCGATAACTATTTATCTTACGCTTATCTGTGGCTACAAATACGCCATATTTGTCTGCTAAATAAGACACGTAAAGAAAAATAGACTATACCACAATTATTTACAGAAGAACACCGCATGTACAAATTATTCAAAAAAAGATCTTATAATTTAAATTGGGTTAAACAAAACAAAATCGAAATATGAAAAAAAAAGGAAACAAATTGAAATTGAAATATAATACCAATAAAGAATTAAAGTTAACACTATATTTATTTTACAAGCTTGATCTTGTTACAACAACCGTTTTGTCAAAAAATCATAATCAAATAATAAAAAAAGTACTTAAATTCAGGAAAAGCTACCACCGGTTCGGAACGTAGATTCTACTGAGAAGAACCGGCAAGAAACTCGGTACTCTTTTAAAATGGTGTTTTTAAGTATATACATACATATAAAAATTACAAATGTTTATATTAAACATCCTGTATGAAATCCAGCAATACTAAATCCATGCATTATTATCATCTATATAATCTTGTACATAATAATATGTTTTAGCTATTAAAGAATTTTTAATATACAATTTAAACTTATTCATTGTCAACAGGAACACCACCTCCAGAGGGCGATATCGGGCACGGGGCTGATCATACCCACACCGGAAGTATGCCAGGTTTCGGACGTCGACTTCTACGAGAGATGCTACCCGCCCGACTACAAGATGCCCAAACAGCATATACATATGCAACGTGAGTGCGATCTATTTCAATTATCAGCGTTGGCGAGAATTACATATCTAAGTTTCACTCGCAAGATCGATAGAATAACTCTGTCACTTAGTAACAGATGCTTCGTAAGCAGTTACGAAACCTGTGAATGTCAAAAATAAGGCATTGACAGTAAATCTTTTCGGGTGTTAAGCAATGAGAAATAACTTACGTTAATCTTTTAGTAAAAGTTATAAATGTAATTCTAGCCTTATAATGACGTTTTTTTTACTCAACTCAAATGTATTGATAGAATTTCTTCGGTGCTTTAAGAATTACGTTTATACATCGATTAGTTCATGGGTTTAGAAAAATCGTATAGAGAAATAGGAAGTTTTATTTGAAAATGTTTATATCGTAATTAAATACTTATATAAATTCATGCTATCATATTTTTACGCATAATATATATAACTTAAGGTAATGACGGTAGGCTTATTCGTATGTGGTTCATTTAATTGCTAATATAATGCTTAATATGAAATTATCATGGACATGTAATTATGTGAATTCTTATAAGGATGTCGTCTGGGTGGTCTTCAGGGTACTATATTGGGTCCAGTTTTATTAATTATTTTTAAAAGTGACTTAAATCTGTATGGATCATGTTTTTTATATTAAATATATTTTTTTTTAATTCTATAGTCTTATAAAGTTAGATCTAAATAGTTTAATATTAAATTTAATATGGATTGATTCATATAAGCTTGTGAAACATATTTGATTTAAAGAAAACGAATAGAATGAACCGTTTTTTATAATACCAACCGTTTTAGTAAATAAGTATTTTTCTTCGCTGCTAGAAATTTTGAGGGTCCTATCCACTTTGGCAATATTATATCGCATACCGTCTTAATGTTCATAATAGATTAAACACTTTCTAGAAGTTGTTTTTTAAATATTATGCTAAAAAAGTTTTTAATAAAACGATAAATAGACGCTGATAAGCAATAATGTGTTAAGCCACACGGACATCATTTTGAGAAAATGGCGTCTAAAGATTTCATACAAATTCTTAAAAAAATTGTTTAAAAATTTGTTTCTGGCATTATGAAAAGTTTTATCAAATAATATTTTTTTCTAATACATGAGATCTTTACTATTTTATATTGCAAAATATGGCACATTCTTGGAAACATTTAATTAAAGAACTTTTTTCTTTATTTATTTACTTTAGATGACTTTAATAATGTCAAATACATGATGATCTATTCGTCCGAATTCGACTTTTTGTGGGTTAACACATTGTTGCTTATCAGCATCCAAACAATGACTACAACCATTTTTATATAAAAAGAAAATAACTTCTGATAAATTGCCATCAAAGCATACGACCGTGTTGAAATATTAACAACTAATGTACACAATCGAACTGCGTTAGGGGTCACATTTATAAATAAATAAACGCATTGAGCGATGTTTACGTCACTCGGAACCAATGTCGCGTGGCGATGACGTCAGTTTGAATAGATTTACTTGAAATACTAGCGATGTTGAGGCTTATGTGTCTTATTCAATCTGTTACTTAAGAACTATAATACGCTGATAAGCAATACTATGTCAAGTCGCACGGACTTCGTTTTGAAAAAATGACGTCTAAAGATGTCTCACCTAAATATATATTTTATATTTAACAAAAGATACAATGATTTAAAATATTGGTAATATAAAAAGTTTTAGCATTATTATTTTTGCAAAATATGGAAACACTTCAATACTAAAAACATTTAATTAAGAAACGTTTATCCCTACTTATTTAGTTTATATTACTTAAAACCATTTTTGAATTACATTGAATCCGTGATGCATCATCAGAATACATCAAAATCTCTGATTTGACTTTTTGTGTGTTGACACATTATTGCTTATCAGCATCCAACTGTAGTGTCTCAATAATTCCTTGTTTCTTTCTTTCTTCTTTCTATGACATCGGGTGTGTTTTGGTTACCTATTTTGGCCGCAATGTTTCGGACGTCTAGAAAACTCTTTGACTTTATACACGCTAGGAAAGCGTGCCTTACTATCGCTATAGTAAAATCTTGATGTCACCTGAAGACATAAAGCGACAGCTAAATGGAAGACAGCGTCACACTAGGAAGCCAAAGCATTTGAATTATCTACCGTACAAAATAATAAGATGGTAAATTTCTTTATTAAGGATGAGGTATCCTTAATCACAATATACATAATATATTTATTCTGGCTGAACATGAAATTCATATCTGATGAAACAAGAAATTACTGAACTCAATTTAATTACGTTACTTTCCTCGATACAAAATTGTATCCACTTATATTACTTAAAAGAGCCTTTGTGACGGATTTTTTCGGTATAATCTTTACAAGTCGTCGGCCGCCCTTGACGATTCAGAAGCACTTGGAGAAATCTATTTGAATAAAAATTATTTCAATTAAATTTTTGAAGGGCGAGTGAACGATGCTAATTAAAGTCTCAAGAGACAGCTAAGTTATTTGGTAAACAGAGTATTTTTACGGTAAAAACATTGCCGCTAATGGAGAATGGCGAGTTGTGGCGTAGGCCAAAAGTACATAAATTTCTTCATAGTTTCTGGGACACAATACACACAGTGCAATTCAAAATATTCCGTCCCGAAACAATTGAGCGCATTGGTCAGGGTTATTTACATATCTCATTGACATTTTTCTACCTCGACTGCGAAAATAACATTTGTTAGTTTTGATCTCGCAACTGATATTAAAAAACTCAATCTAAATATATATAACTCAAAAGCGACTGACTGACTGACATAGTGATCTATCAACGCACAGCTCAAACCACTGGACGGATCGTGCTGAAATTTGGCATGCAGGTAGATGTTATGACGTAGGCATCCGCTAAGAAAGAATTTTAATTAATTCTACCCCCACGGGGATAAAATAGGAGATGAAAGTTTGTAGGAAATTTTAAATTCCTGCCATTCCTGAGCAGACGAAGTCGCGAGCACCAGATAGTACAATTATAGAACAACTCTGTAACCTAGTTGTAACGTATCGTACGTTGTATGTAGTTACGAAAGCTGTGTATGTCAAAAATATATGGACGCTGATAAGCAATACTGTGTCAACTCACACAGACGTCATTTTGAGAAAATGGCGTTTGAAGATGTCAAAGCTATTCTTAATAAATTTGTTTGAAGACGTATATATTCATCTTTTCTTTTCTATTTTGATAAAATGTATATTGAGTCAAAAGCAGATAGATTTGGTTAATATGTTATCTAATAATAAGTTTTTAAATATTTTAGATTATTTTATAAATTGCAAAATATGGAACGCACCTGAAATTCGAAACATTGAGTTAAGAAACTTTTTTCCATACTTATTCAGTTTAGATGACTTCAATCTTTTTTTAATAATGTTAAATAGATGACGTAGTATCAAAATACATCAATATCTCCAAATTTGTCTTTTTGTGGGTTGACACATTATTGCTTATCAGCATCCATATATAAATGAAAAACAACTTATGTAAACCTTTACAGAAGTCTAATGCTTATTATATCTTTTAAAAGATAAATCTAAAGATCTCACGGCATTGACTTGTGCCTATTCGTCACGTAAATAGAAAGGATGTCGAAAGGACCTCGTGGAGTGACCTAAGTGACTATACGATTTGACCTTTAAATATTTGTAAAGCTCTGTTAGTTTGAGTGAACGTTGTATGGTGAAACCTTTGGTCCTAAGGAATCTTTCATTTTCTGAATTGTATTTATATACGCTGATAAGCAATACTGCGTCAAGCCACTCGGAAATCATTTCGAGAAAATGCCGTCTAAGGTTGTCAAACCTTTTGTTAAAAAAATTGTTGGAAGAAGTATATATCCTTTCCTATTTTGATAAAAGGCTATAATTTAAAGCGGATTTGTATGATAAAAAGTTTTCTATATAATAAAAAGTATCTAATAATAAGTTTTATTAAGTAAATGTGATTATTTCATATTTCAAAATATGGAAAACACTTCAATATTTGAAACATGAAGAAATAATTTTTTTGCGTAATGTTAAATACTTGAATACCTCAATATCTCCGAATTTGAATTTTTTGTGGGTTGACACATTATTGCTTATCAGCGTCCATATAAATAGCAAACAATTTAAAAAGTCGACGAATTGAAAACTTTGTGGAAGTCGAAAAACAAGTTGATTTTTCATATAAGTGGCAATTGTATTGTATATAGATAAAATAAGTACATATTTATTGAATACATGCGTATGAGTCAGTTCAATTTACCCTCGCCGAGTCACAGCTGATTGTGACAGCTGGTCCGCAACGCCCAAAGGAATTTGTACTTTATCACATGGGGATAGGGAGTACTTTTCTTTGAACGGTCCTCGGTTGTAACTTAAAGGGAAGTTGAAAGAACCCCGTGCAGGGACAGAGTACAATTTCCTTTTGGGTCTCAGAAGTTATTGTGTTTTAAAATGACATCGTAATTTTCGTGGGTATTAAATTGGTTTTATTCGGTCTTTTGTATTTTACGTACTCGCTTTTGCTCGCAGTTCTGTTCTGGATTTCAGATATTGGTTTTAAATTTCATGTAAATGTATCGATGTACTTTATTCGAGTAGACTTCAGAAGCACTTTTTTGCAATAAATGATATATGCCGATAAGCAATAACGTGTCAACCCACAAAAAGTCAAATTTTGAGATATTGATGTATTTTGATACTGCGTCACCTATTTAACATTATTAAATTAAATTTCAAGTCATCTAAACTAAATAAGTATGGAGAAAAGTTTCTTAATTCAATGTTTTGAATTTCATGTGCGTCCCATATTTTGCAATTTATAAATATTCTGGAATATTTATACAACTTATTATTAAATAACACATTAAATATATCTATCTGCTTTTAATTCATTATACCATTTATCAATATAGAAAAGAAAAGATGAATATATACGTCTTCAAACAAATTTATTACTTAAGAAATTTTATATATAATTTTAAATTTTATTTAAGAATAGGTTCGACATCTTTAGACGCCATTTTCTCAAAATAAAGTCCGTGTGGCTTGACACAGTATAGCTTATCAGCGTCCATATATGTATATATTTACCTTATAAGGTTTTCCTTTACCACCGAGAGCGAGATAAATTTAAAACGCTTAAAACTTACTCGAATTCGACCTCACGATCGCTTTCATTTAAAACCTGCGCAGACAAAAAGGTACCATAACAAATTCACATTTGCGCAGGCCTTAAGTATGTACAAAGTATTTACTACGTTTAACTTTGCGTAAACGAGTAAATAGGAAAACCATCGAACCTGTTTTGAAGCGATCACTATATTCTATAACAAAGTTACCTCACAGGATATGTTCTAGACGTTCAAGCCACATGCGACTGGCCATCTGCCTATGTATACTATGTGGATGCGATCCGTTTACATCTTACGATACGATTGTCTGTACTGGACTAGACGAAGCTATGTGGATTGACGAATTCGCGTGAAGAAATGTCGAAGTGTATAAATTGATTTAATTATTCGATTAGTAATGTGATCATATTATTTCTAAAGCGAGAAATGCACTTATAAGTTTTGCTCACAGATTTTCGTAAAGATTTACATAAGTTCTTTGTTTATTGTGAGTGACTTTATTATTTACGGACTTCAAGACAAGGAGGAGTTAAAAATAAAGTCACTCGGTGCCAGTAAATAAAACGTACTCTTGACACCAACTTACTTCATAATGTTGTATAAATTCTGGCCTGGTTTATAAGGCCTAATAATAAAATTTACAAGTAAGTTTTATTATTAGACCTACAATTAGCTACTATTAATCCCTCTAGGACGCGCCAATTTTTGCCCGTTTTTAATTTAAGCTAGTTTTCTCCGCGGTTTCACTCAAGTTAATCTGAAAAAAAATTATATTAAAATATTTCTTTAATAAATGTAGCCCAAGTTACTCCTTATAACATTAGCTATCTAGGAGTGGAAGTACTGTCGAAATTCGGTCCAGCCGTTTCAGAGATTAGCCGGAACAAATAGACTAACAGACAAAAACTTTAAAAAACAGTGTTTTTGATGTAAGTAGGTAGGTGTAAGTACCTTATATACTTTCACGAGCAATTTAGTTAAAAGTTGTTAATTTGAAATCATAAACATAAACTTCAATTTATATTTACCTGTATTGATAAAAAAGCCGATACGATATGTCGTACCGATATCAGTGTAAACGTCCCGTCCGGGTCACGTGACCCGTCGAACTAAACCGCTATTAGCCTTCCCGGTATTCCCGTCGCAAATATAACGCGTATCGTGTGTTTGTTTGTAATATTGTTTCATATATACGATAAAAGGTTCGTTTGAATAATTACAAGGGCGCGTTGAGCATGTTAAGCACAGAGAAAGCTTCGTTAAAATCGGGCCAGCCCTTTCAGAGATTAGCCGAATCAAACAGGCAGACAGACAAGAACTTAAAAAATTGTGTTTTTGATGTATATACCGTATTTACTTTCATATACATTTAGTTAAAAGCTGTTAATTCAAATTTACAGACAGACACTTAATTTTTATTTACCTGTATTGATAAAAGAGGGCGATACGATATGTCGTACCGACACCTAGCAGTGTAAACGTCCCGTCCGGGTCACGTGACCCGTCGAACTGAACCGCTATTCGCTTTCCCGGTATTCCCATTGCAAATAGAACGCGTATCGTGTTTTCGTTTGTAATATTGTTTCATAGATACGATAATATGTTCGTTTGATTATTTGCAAGGCACGTGGGGTATGTTCGGCACTTGTTGTTGCACGTGGTAAGGTATTGATTGTGTAACATTTTTACCCGATTACCGCAAAGTCAAGGAGGGTTATGATTTTAAAAAGGCTGTGTATGTTCATCTATTCCCTCATATCTCCTTAACCCATTTAGCGCCGTCGTACTCGTTTGAGTACAGTTAGTTTTTGTAAGTTAACTTTTACATACGGACGATTCAATAAGTTTGTGATCGCTGTACTCGTGCGAGTACACCCTTCTTAAACTACCCATAATAGGAAAACATTTCTTTTTCCTCTTGTGTTTCTTTCATTAATAATTTGGGTTTAAAATGCTGCTCGTGTCATATTGGCGCTTAATGGGTTAACTATTTATCAGAACTGGACAATAAAAAGTTTTTCAAATATTTAAGATTATTGTATAAATTGCAAAATATGGAACGCACTTGAAATTCAAACAATTAATTAGGAAACTTTTTCCGTACTTTTTTAGTTTATATGACCCTTAAATTTTTTTGAATAATGTTAAATAAGTGATGCAGTATCAAAATACATCAATATCTCAGAATATGACTTTTTGTGGGTTGGCACATTATTGCTTATCAGCATCGATTTCTCATTATAATTTTTCATTATAAAAAATGATTCAGTTTAATCATTCGATTGATAATTTCTCATCTCTAAATCTTATGTGTGGTTAGAAATACGTCCATTTGCCAGAAAAATAAGACAATTAAAAAAAAGAGACTTTTTATATAACGTTGTCTTAGATTTTCGCGATTATTACTCATTGAAATAAAACTATTTTAAACGGATTTAAATCGCGTATATTAATTATTTTTATCATCCCGACATCGAGCACTTTGCTGCGTTCGTGGTCACGGGCAGACACTACTAGGTACGGGTCATATACGGGTTAATATACGCGATTTAAATCCGTTTAAAATAGTTTTATTTCAAGACTCTTTATATACATGATTTAGGAAAATAATATGCCATCAAAACAATTGTCACGAAACCTTTAAAATTCTCTATCCTCAGTAAAAGCTCAATTATGAATTTATACTCAATTAATGTACTCATTTAATAATTTCTTGATGCTAATTATTTGTTGGTTTTATTAAGATGTATATATTTCGAAAATGATTGCGGTCTATCAAGTTTCTAATTGTAGATTAATAACGCAGACGTGTAATTATGTAAATAAAACTATAGTCGTAAATTATGCTCTTAAACGACGTGCCCTCTGGCGTGTAACATAACCTATGTGTATTTAATGTTAGCTTTTCCTCGTGACTTTGCTCACGTTAATGTAGATACATAATATCATGAATCTATACGAGGTGTGATCTAGGCATGTGTTGGATATATTACCAGAGATAGCAGATATCGATTATTTTAAAATAAAAAAAAAACTGAACTAAATAATTTTTTTTTATAAATGGTAATTCTTTTTATATGTACATATTTACATAAAACGCATCACACTCAACAGCCCTCATTAAGATCTCATGACCTTGTGTCGGGGATCCGGAAACACTCACAACACTAACACAAACACCCAGACCACGACAAACATCTGTATGGCCAATACACACGTTTGCCGTGAGCGGGGATCGAACCCGCGACCGTTAGCGCTTTAGTCAGTTGCAGTGACCACTGCGCCAAAAACATATGAAAAAGAATTACCATTTACTATTTATTTATTACGATGTTTTAACAGTTATTCTGCTATTCGGGATGTAGAAAAATCCAACAAATCATAATAATCGATCCAGCCATTCTCGAGTTATAAATGGTGTTACTAACTCGACTTTGTTTTATATCGATACCTCCCACGTAAGTTATTGTAAGCCACAAAATTGCCGTTAGGGTTTTTACTGAATACATTGATGATTACTGAATGATTACTGAATACATGATGAATTTGCATTGCTTAATGCATTCAAAGTGAAAAAATACCAAAAATCTTTTTTTTTTTTTCAAGGAAAGTTACAACAAAATACGCCTTTTTTCGGGCGAAAAGGCGTATTTTGTTGTAACTTTCAAACTAAAACGGATTAAAAGTGCTCTACTGTAAAATTGTAATTTTGGGGTTACAACAACTTACATGGGAGGTATCGATATATATAAGGTGTTTCCGAGGAAACGTTGGATCTTGTAGGCATCATTTATAAAAAAGAAAAAAAGTTAAAGTAGTTTCTTCTTACTTTTAAATATCGATTCTGATATCGCTGGAAGAACGTCCAAAACATGACTGATGGACACTCTGTATAATTCGTTGTTGGATCAAACGCTATTTGTCATAATCCTCACTCAATAAAGAATCTCTTACTGAGACTTTTTAAATCAGGGGAACTGAATTCGAAAGCTAAATACTTACTCGAATGACGTACTTATTCAAGTTAATTTGATTTTATTATCAAACTACTAAACTTATTTTGATGAAAATTCTTCGGGACTAATCTGGAATCTACCCTTTCAAACAAGAAAAGAATTACCCAAATTGGTCAAATCGTTTTCGAGCGATCGGCAGACATACATAAAAAAGTCACCGACGAATTGAGAACCTTCTGTTTATTGGGAAGTCGGTTAAAATGGTCCTATACGAGTATTATCTCGAACCTTTTTTTTAGATCACTATGAATGGAGAATCTCCTTCTTTTTCGAAGTCGGTTAATAATGGCCCTATAAAAGTATTATGTCGAACCTTTTTTTTAGATCACTAAACTTGAGTCAAGTGGATTTTATGCTTTTATCTTAATACGGTTTTTGTACTAAATTGCCTAGTCATGTAAGACCATGTGAAGCATTAGTAACGCCGCGCACAATAAAAAAGGGACGCGTGACGAAACGGGACGCGACGGTTACGAACGGTCCCGTAAAAACGGACGAGACTTGTCAGGTTTTTTTTTTAATTTCACAGACGCGTTGGCGCAATGGTCACTGCAACAGACTAAAGCGCTAACGGTCGCGGGTTCGATCCCCGCTCACGGCAAACGTGTGTATTGGCCATACGGATGTTTGTCGTGGTCTGGGTGTTTGTGTTAGTGTTGTGAGTGTTTCCGGACCCCCGACACAAGGTCATGAGATCTTAATGGGGGCCGTTGAGTGTGATGCGTTATTTATTTATTTATTTAAAATAAAAATTGATAACCAGCAGTTCCCTACAGCTTCGCCTTCGTGTACTTAGGAATTTGATACGTAATAAACTTTCAACCCTCTTAGGAGATGAATTTTCGGATGTTTTTAGTTTATACTTATAGAGAAGGAATGATTTTTTCTAAATATGCATAACATACATTAAATCTATAAAAAAAAACATCACACACACTACCATGTCACACACACGAATATATATATGATTTTGTTTATTGTTAAAGTCTATGGTCAAATTAAATAATAATTGGACGCTGATAAGCAATACTGTGTCAAGCCACACTCATTTTAAGAAAACGGTGTCTAAAGATGCCAAAATTATTCTTAATAAATTTGTTTGAATAAGTATTTATCTATATTTTCCTTTACTTTTTTGATATAATGAAATAAAAGCAGGTACTGGCAACTGAATATAGAAATTCGAAACAATTAATTAAGAAACCTTTTTCTGTACTCATTTAGTTTATATGGCCTTATTTTTTATTGAATAATGTTAAATAAGTAATGCACTATCAAAATACATCAATATCCGAATTTCACTTTTTATGGGTTGACACATTATTGCTTATCAGCATCAAATTATCGTCGAATTTCGACCATTGGGCGAAAACTAGTGTGTATAGAATAAATGTATATATGTGTGTTTGTTTACATAACGAGGCTGGAGCGGTCCGTCGTAAATAACCTTTGCCTAAAATTTGCAATGCTAATGTGCTGTATTCTCAGACTTGTTTTTTTTTAACTATTTTTCGTCCATTAATCTATAAGCTATGATTATTTGTTTATGTATAAAAGTAGCTTTTATTCCGATCTATACATATATAATCACTTGAGTGACTGACTGACTGTTTCATTAACGCAGAGCCTAAACGGCTAATGCTAAAAAATTGAAATATTGGCAATAGTTTCCTTTAAATTTCTAAGCTAAGAAAGGATTTTTTTGGAAATTTCACTCCTAAATGGGTAAAATAAGGAATACATGATTATATGGAGCCGTGATTTTCAACGCGAGAAATACGAATTTTATATGTCTATTTCTAACTAGAAAAAAAAAATACAAACGTTTTTCAAAATTTCACCCCTGAGATAATGAATTAGGGGTAAGTTTAAGTCAAGTCGCTAGTACCGTTCGTTTACATCATTTTCTTTTAATAAAAGTCGGTTAAGACACTATAAATACAAAGAGTTATGATTGACGCGAGCTTAAATGGACTTAATCTACGTAATGAGAACGTTTTAGATTCAATTAAATTTAACTTAGCCTCCCACGTTATTATCGGATACCACCCACGACACAGCTCGTCTTGACGTTATTGTTAGTATATTTTACTATCCTTTGCTCCTGACTTCGCTCATTTTATATAGATTATTAAAATAATACGCGTATACAGGGTGTCAACTGGACATGTGTTGGACGTTTTACTAGCGTTTTCGGAATCGATATTTAAAAGTAAAAAAGTGAATTGTTTTTTTTTTTTTAATAAAAAACTTTTTAAACTCAATCTTTCTATCTTTTATACTCGTACAATATACGCATCATTTATGAAAAAGAATTAAAAAAAATATATATTCGATTTATTAATTTTTAATATCGATTCTGGTAAAATGCCCTAAACATGCCTACTCGAATTTATTAATCCAATAATGTATTATAACTGTATATATTCAATTTCTATATAAAAATAGAATTAAAAACCTGTATCCATTTCTAATTGTTGGCACAAAGATACTCCCGCCTGTCATACTCAGCCGCTAGCTGGTCGCTAGGCAACGTCGTCCAAATTGGTCGACGCTCTGGATGCCAAAATCCACGAGCTCCTTACATTACTACAGTTTTATATAATTGTCTTGATTTTCTTTTGTCTAGGATTTTTGGCTACGTTCGGAAAGCGAATTTTCATCGCACTGCGATTTTATAGTTTATCGTCGGGGTTAATTCACCGGTTTTTCGTAACGGGCATAATGCCAAGACTTGGGTATTTCAATAGTAAAAAGAAAATATTAAGTAATTATATTAAATTGGTGCGGATATGTCTGTGTGTGTAAGGTATCATTGCCAAAAAGCGAAAAAAAAAATCTGTTGATCTTAAACCAAGACTCACTATTATCCGCTAGAATAATCTGAAGATAGCCTAAAAAATTTTAGTCTACAGTCTGATTCTAAAATTTAGAAAAAAAAATCACAAAAGTCTAAAAATAATTGTGCTTAAACTTCATTCAAAAACAAATAATCGAAATTAAAAGCCACCTTTGATTATTAAAAACAGTAACAGGAAAAATACCTTTGAAGCTAAAACGCTACGAAATTCATACAACGCTAAATAAAATTCTCTCGTTGTAATCTACTTAGATCCGTTTAAAGTATATTAAACTCTATTTCAAAGTGTTTTTAAGTTGAAAATGTGATGTCGCAACTATTTACCCTTCTATACAAATTGATATGCAGCCGACCATAACGCAGGGTTGGCGCGAAGTAGTTTTAACTTTCTTTTTTTTATTGAACTATAATTAATTGCAGATAATATCGTAAGAATAGTTTATTTTTCTTTTCTTGTCTCATTCGGTAACAATATCTGTAACGATAATCATGAATTTATGAACATTACTTTTCATTCTAATTGTTTATAATATAAAAATGATTCAGTTCAATCATTCCATCTTTAATTTGTCATCCCTAAGTCTTATGTGTGGTTAGAAATTCGCCATATTTGTCCGTTAAATAACACAAGTAAAGACAAATAGACTATATAAAAGGTAACCGTTACTGATTGGCTGATCTATCAACACAGCTTAACCCACTGGACGGATTGTGATGAAATTTGGCGCGCAGATAGTAATTATGACGTAAGCATCCGCTTAGAACTGTTTTTTGAAAATACAACTATAGCCTCGAACAACAGCTAGTATCATTTTATTATTTACAAATATTTCATTTAATTAAAGTTTTTTTTTAACTTCCCATAGGATATGAAACAGAATAAACATATCGTCGCTTTATATGTAATACCTCGTAACTAACAATTTTGATGAAAATTGATTTTTTCAGGGAAAACAGTATTCATATAATTTATTTTTATTTCTTACAATATCTCTAAGTCTGAATCTTTTAAAAATGTAATATTTATTACAGTTTACATTAAAAGAAGTTTTTTGTCTCCTGTAAAGTTCGGCAGTTTTCATGTGCGAGTTATAACATCTAGACCGACAATACGTTAATTATTTATACCTATATCAAATAAAAATTCGTTAATTTATAATGATAAAATAGAATGTTTAAATTCAAATATTTTCAAAGTATAAGCATAATATCTTAATGTATTCAATACCTACAAATATAAGGAAGGATAAAGTGAATTTCTCAGAAACACACTGACGTCATGGCTACTTGGCAATCGATGATCAGATGTGCGTGATAACGTGCTATCCGAGGTACGGTGGAGGCTCACAAAGACATACCTAGATTTAAGAAGAATTTTGTACAAAAAAAATACTTTAAACTTATCGCGATGTTATCGTCGCTGTACATATGATACCTCGTAGCTAAAAATGTATTTTTCAGTGAAAGCGGTATTCAAATAATTTGGTTTTATAATAATAATATTTCTTACAATGTCTTAAGTCTAAATCATTTGAAAGTGTAATCATATTTATTACAGTTAACTTTAAAATAAGTTTTTTGTCTCTCCTGTAAAGTTTGGCTGTTTGCATGTACGAGCTATCACATCTAGACTGACGGTATATGGGTGTATTTTTTATTTCTGTGTGTGTCTTTGCTGCGGTACAGACGATTAAAATCCTTATCTACACTAATGTTATAAAGAGGAGATTTGATTCTTTGTTTGTTTACATTGCATAGGCTCCGAAACTAGTAGACCGATGTGAATAATTATTTTTGCGTTTGTTAGCCCGTTTATTGAGGAAGGTTATAGGCTATATTACATCACGTTATGCCTCATAGTAGGGAAGGAATGTGAAACCGCGAGAGGTAGTTAGCTTAAAAAATATTATCAATCATATTCACTGAGATTCTTATGATTAATTTAAACTACGCCCGATTTAAAAACGTGATGCCGTATATCCGACAAAAATTACTTAAAAAAAAAAAAAGTATTTTTTTATAAGCTCACAACCCTAGCAAGAACCCTTTGGCGGGATGGCGTTGCCTTTTATTTTTAATCAAGCCCGGTTCATGCCGTATGGATTTTCGATTCGAAAACAAAATTATTTATATTTTTTTTGTATTCGTCTCAAAATATACCGTTACAGTATTTCTCATTTCCTGGTGTTAATACCGAATTAATAGGTTCGAGTTTAAAAGTACAGTTACACTGTGTAAATTTCCCACAGCTGGGCAAAGTAGTGACACTTTTACAAGGTGAGTTAATTTAGGTAGAGCCTCGCTGTAGCCCACTGAATACACCTCATATCGTCGGGGATACTGCAAAATCGTGTAACTAGCTTTTGCAATATGGTCCATTTTTGAATCGAATAAATTTCATTTTTGATGAAAAACAAGCTAGCTACAAATTATATCTATAATCCATACTTGAATGCTGATAAGCAATAATGAGTCAACCCACAAATAGTCGAGATATTGATGTATTTTGATAATGCGTCATGTATATAACATTATTCTAAATTTTTTCAAGTCATCTAAACTAAATAAGTACGGAAAAGAATGTTATGTTTCGGATATTTAAGTGTGCTCAATATTTTGCAATATACACTAATCTAATATATTTGAAAAACTTATTTTTAGATCAATATTTTTATTATACTAATCTGTTTTTGATTCATAATACCTTTTACTAAAATAGAAGCGTCCGTTTGTAAAATGAATACTGAACATAAATTAATTTTGACACATCGTCTGTGGCTCTATAGGTCACTGCGTAATGGAAAATACCAAAGTCCTTATTTTTATCATTAATGTAATTTAATATTTAATCCATATTTACTTTATAGGAAAAGCTAGATACGCGGTTTTGCAGTATACCCGACGATATAAACTCGGTCGACCTGGACAGTACCTCACTCCCTCATTAATTTCCTCACTACCGATTCCCTTTCAACCCTAATTGCTTTTTAAGCTTGCAACGGATTTGTGACTCCAATATTAACCCCCGGTTTTCAAAGGTTTCCGATGCGATCCGATTGTGATAGTATAAGATGTCTTAAGATGATACTCTCGACCGCAGCCGTGTGTCGAGCTCTCGTGTTATTTTCCCACGAGCAACTAATACTAGACACTCGCCCACGGCTCCTGCTAAGCGTTATATGTAAGTTAATTAAAATCGTAAAACTTAAATGGTCTAGATAACACAACTTTCGGTATTTATATTATTCATATTTAATATAACGGGTCTTATCGCGATAACTAATGGTAGTAATACCTTTTTATTGCCCGACGTTTTACTAACACAATCGGTTCGCGCGAACTGATTGTGTTAGTGTAGTGTGCTCCCAGTATTATAATAACGGTAAAGACAATATTAATATTGTGAGGGTAGGCGAACAAAACTCGCGCACTCGTCGCCGGAGGGCGTGTGGCACGACGAATACAACTTCGTCGAAACGTCGGGCAATAAAAAGGTATTACTACCTTAGTTATCGCGATAAGACCCGTTATATTAAATATATATTGGTCTTAGTTTTTTTTCATATATCGCGACTCTAGTAGAGTAAAAGCACAACTTGTGATTTTAGGTATTTTAGTTTATATTTTTCAGTTCCACACGATACATTTTACAGAAAAATATTGTGTTATTTAAAAGGATGTATTAAATTGATGTAATGATTGAGAGAACCGGAAGACTAACTAACTCCCTTTACCATTTATTTAATTACTTCCTTTTCCCCATCATACCTCATTCCTTTTTAGGTCAGCAACGTATACGTGTCTCCTCCGATGCCGCAAATGTCCAGGAGAACCGTCTCATCGTTTGTCAGATATTTTATCCAGAAAAAAATTCAAATGATGTATTTTCTTTACGCATTACCGCCCAATTACATTGCAAAAAATATTTCAAACAAATTCAAGTCGATAAGTCAAAGATTCATTATTACTGATTAATAAGCTATAGTAGCCACCACAAGAACCCACAATTCACTAGTTAACGTTATCTAATTAGTTATTATTAAGTCAAAAGCAGAACGGACAAATGTACAGTTTTTCCCCATCCGTCTATGGAATTTTTAAATCAGCGAGCGAACGAAGATCTGAAACCACGAGACCGCGAAATAAGATTTTTTCTTGTTTCATTATGGCGTACCCGTCCTTTGATACTCATACTGGACAATGGCAGGTAAATCGTAATAAAAGTAAAGTAAAGTAACAGCCTGTAACTGTCCCACTGATGGGCAAAAGCCTCCTCTCCTATTAAGGAGAAGGTTTCGATGTTAGTCCTCCACACTGCTCCACTGCGGGGCGTATACATCTGTCACAATTTCTCATGACACATGCAGGTTTCCTCACGATGTTTTCCTTCACCGCCGAGCTCGAGATGAATTTAAACACTAATTTAGCACTTGAAAAACCAGCGGTGCTAGCTGGGGTTTGAACCCACGATTATCAATTGAGATCGACGTGTTCTAACCACTAGGCCATTTCGGTTCCTCGTATAGTAAATCGTAATAAACAAGTAATTAATTAAAAAATAAAATCCTGACGTACCAAGATCATCTGCAGTCAGCGGTAACATATCAATATCAGTTCCGTTTAAAAGCCTATAAGTGATTCCCACTTATAGGATTTTAAATTATTACTAACCAACTTTATATGGTTTTAGGTAAATGGTAATTCTAATTGAAAAATGATTCTTAAATACCTATTCAACGATGGCATAATTTGTCGATTTTTTTGTTATACAAATTACTGCGACGACGCCAGTAGCCATTTAGACTGGAATAATCTCTCTGTTAGGAGTGACGATCGTTATCAGGTGACTGTGATAACAATCGGGATAGCTCCACGTGCTCTCCGAGGCACGAGATCCACAAGGACAAACGTATGTGCGTTTGGGAACGAATATTTATACAAATATTTGCCCTGAGCGCGGATCGAACCCGCAATTGTCGAGCGTTAGAGGTGCATTCAGTAACTACACAAGAGCGGTGTCTATGAATTTACGTTGTTCTAGCTGTGCAATACGATTTCATCCGCTTTTTTTTTAATTATAATTACGTGATGTGGTAAATATATCCATTCCCTACTTGAATCGTATATTGTTCACTATTTAATTGGTTTCAATTTTATTTTATGCGTAACCCTCTTCTTATTTATTAATTAAAAAAATAATAAGAATTTTAAAATAAAAGTAACCTAAGTTTCTCCTTATAACATTAGCTATCTGTGAGTGAAAGTCCCGTCAAAATTGGTTCATCCGTTTCAGAGATTAGCCGGAACAAACAGACAGACGAAAATTTGAAAAATTGTGTTTTTGATAAAGGTACCGTATATACTTTCCCGTGGATTTAGTTAAAAGCTGTTAATTTGAAATTACAAACAGAAAATTTTATTTATTTGTATAGATAAAGATGCCGTCCCCAGTCTGTGCAGGCCATAAGATACAATTGTTTTCGCTTCACTTACTTTCGCAGGTGCGTTCGGTATTGAACGTTTTGGTTCAATGGTGAATTCTATTCGAGCGATAACTAAAAGAAAAAGTTTTGTTTAACTAAAATCTCAATTAACTGTTAATTTAGTTTTTTATTTATTACTAAGACGTGGTAAAATTCTGTTGACAATTTTAATAAAAATATTCAAAAAAACGTATTCAAGTTTTGGTGAGAACGGGATGTGAATTCGGAATTTTAAGGCTGTTAAACTTTTGCGTGGGCGATGTCCACAATAGGAATGAGCTAATCTCTTAACGTATTTATACTATAATATTAAAGATAGATAAATTTTTGTATGAGCGAGGAAAACCACTGAAACCACTACCCTAAATCGATACTAATATTACATAGCTGAAGAGTTTGTTTGAATAGCTAATCTCAGGAACTACTATTTCGAATTGAAATATTATTTTTGCGTTAGACATTTATTGAGGAAGGTTATAGGCTATATTACATCACGCTACGACTCATACAAGCGAAGCAGTAACCATAAATGTTAGTGAAAGCGTAAGGGACAGCGTTAAAAATATGGTATCTACAAATTTAAAGGTTCATTATTCTAGATTAGCTAGATTCGTAGGCGTTCCGTAAAGATACCGGGATATATGGACGCTGATAAGCAATACTGTGTCAAGCCACACAGACTTTATTTTGAGAAAATGGCGTCTAAATATGTCAAACCTATTCTTAATAAATTTGTTTGAAGACGTATATGTCATATATCATAGAAAAATTCATCTTTCCTTTCATATTCCTGCCAATAAAATATTCCTTCAAATGTATCCGCCAACCCGCAGTGGAGCAGCGTGGTGGATTAAGCTCTATGTTCTATCGCTCAATTAGTTTGAGAACCATTGCTCTAAATTGTCATAGGCTACATTTATGTATATATGGATATCATTTTAAAACAAAATCTATATTTATTTATTTATTTATTTATTTAAGTATTACATATGGCACACAAGACAGGTTATAACTGATAAATATCTAAATAATAAATTACAATGTTCGAAAATTAGTTAAACCCTAATATTTGTGTACACATCAAGCAAGAAGCCTTTGTTAACTGTGAATTCATGTAGAATTCACAGTTAACAAAGGCTGAAGCTGTTACAAGTAAACATTAAAGAAATAAAAAAATCACACGAATATTAAACGTTTCATGTCAAATGGGATTAAGGAATTACGTATAAAAAATTAGCAGAAAAAAAAAATTATAAGTAAAAAATTATAAATAATATTAAATAACAAATGTCAAATATATTACATACTAAGTCTAGTCAAGTTAAAGATTGAATATATTAAAGCAAGTGAAGTCGCAAGCAAAAACTGGTTTGTGTTAGTTTTATTGGTGATATAAAACATTTTGAAAACACATGTGAGTCAAGATTACTCACACAGACAGTTCAGGTGACAATCAAACGAAATGACTCATATCCGACTGTTTATGTAAAAGGCATTATTGATACATAGGTTTACTTATTTAAGCGAGATTGATCACGTTTCTATAAATATCTACACTAATATATAAAACTGTTAATGTGTGCGTTTGTTTGCGCTAGTATTAATGTACTAGCTTCCGCCCGCGACTTCGTCCGCGTGGAATAGTTACTTTGGGCTAATAATGCATTATTTTAGAACAAATTTGGGTTAGTAAGCTAACCTTCAAAAATAGATAAATGCAGTGGTGGAATTTTTTTTAGAAGTTTAACCATTTACGCAGCGATCAATAAGAAAATGTCCCCCAATTTTGAAACATTCTTCATTGGCGCTCCGCTCCTTTTGGTCTTAGCGTGATAATATATAGCCTATAGCCTTCCTCGATAAATGGGCTATCTAACACTGGAAGAATTTTTTAAATCGGACCAGTAGTTCCTGAGCTTAGCGCGTTCAAGCAAACAATCAACCAAACAAACTATATACAACCCGCAGTGGAGCAGCGTGGTGGATTTAGCTCTAAACTTTCTGCTTAATAGGATAGGAGGCCTTTGCCCAGCAGTAGGATATAACAGGCTGTTACATTACTTTACTTTACTTTTAGTACATATGGATGCTGATAAGCAATAATGTGTCAACCCACAAAACCTAAGTAACCCTAACCGAAAGTACTGTCGAGTTGAAATGTTAAAAAGTAAATTAGACTAATGCGAAGACGGGGCGCGCGTTATATTAACAAAAAAATAATTTTCCAAATCGAACACTTGGTTTTTGAGACGATCGCGTTTAAACGCAAGTGTTTTAACCGACTGCGCGACGCAAGGGACGGTAATATGTTTATCAGTCTATGTAAGTATGTATGTTTGTACCTTTGTGGAACTATATGGACAAAACGCGTGGAACGATCGAATGACACGTCGATTGATTCGCCATCACCACGCTAATAATAAGTATAATAATTGAAAAAAAAAACAAAATGATCAATTGTGGACGCCATAATGTGAAAATGAAAAAAATGAACATCGACGAAATGTATAAAGTGGGGCATTTGAATAGGTATTTAAAAATCTTTTTAAGGTTTCTCATATCGTTACCGTTTAGAATCTATAACGATTTAAAGTTGGTTAGCAACGACGATATGGTCTTGTTATTTTTTATTTATTTTATTTTTATTTATTTATTTATTTGGTTCTCCAACAATGTGTACACTAAACATAAACAATTTTTCTTACAATAAAACTTAAAACTAAGTGCCACAATTATTTATAGCAGAACACCACATGCACAAATTAATTAACAAAACAACACATAATATAAGTTAGTTAAAAAAAATCGAAATATTAACAAAAAAAAAGAAGAAAATAAATTGAAACATAATAAAACAGTAAAAATTAAAAATTAACAGAGGAAAGTCGCGGTCGGGTTTTTAATTTTTTCAATTAATTACGTGTATATTAGTATGGATTGTATTGGAACATAACGAGAGTTCTGAACCTGAAGCCTCTCCTCGTGAAACTGTCGGCAGCATGCGGTGCACGTTTTGAACGCCTACACCCATCTGCCCGTGGGCTCTGACGAAGTTATATGGACGCTGATAAGCAATAATGTGTCAAGCCACACGGACTTCATTTTGAGAAAATGGCGTATAAAAATGTCAAATCTATTAACAAATTCGTTTAAAGGCGTATATATCCATCTTTTCTTTTATATTTTGATATAAAGTATAATAAATTAAAAATAGATTGGTCTAATGAAAAGTTTTATCAAAACAATTTTTTTTAATACATGAGATTATTTTATATTGCAAAATATGGCACACACTATTCGAAACATTTAATTAAGAAACTTTTTTCAGTACTTATTTAGTTTAGACGTCTTGAACTTATTATTTAGTTTAATTTTTTTTTTTTGAATAATGTTAAATACATAATGCACTACCAGAATACATCAATATCTCAGAATTCGACTTTTTGTGGGTTGACACGTTATTGCTTATCAGTATCGATATAAAGTTGACGGATTCGTTTGTAGACAATTCGGAATGTATTTTAATGACTTAACTTGAGTTAAAATTTTGTCAATCGCTACGTTGCTCCGTCTAGACTTACAGTTCGTATTGTTTATTAAAGAACTAGTTATTACATCCGGCATTATGCTACGTAAAGTATATAGATGTTTTTTTTTTACGAGGAACCGTCGCAAGCAACCCCAGAACACCCCACCAAAGCTTCATTGGATCAAACATACTAACAACGATTTCTATTTATACATAAATGGAATCGTCGTCAGTTTCTGTTAAAGAGTTTATTTTTTACTGGCTGGTGCTTGTGTCTTCGTCTGCGATGTATGTGATGCCTACGTCATAGTAGCTTTATGCATGCAAATTCTCAGTCCGATCGGTTTAAAATTGACAATGTTTTAGGAGTAGAATCAATCGAAATCCTTTCTTAGCGGGATGCCTATGTCATAACATCTACCTGCATGCCAAAATTTTGCCCGATCCGTCCAGTGGTTTGGGCTGTGCGTTGATAGATCACTATGTCAGTCAGTCACCTTTGAATTATATATATTTAGATTATTTTATTACGATTTCATTAATCGAGGTGTTACTGAAAAAATAATTATTGAATTCACTTCACAATTGCCGAAGACATTACTTAAAATACACAAAAAGACACAAATTGATAAAACGGACCCTTAAAAATTAAATTTAAAGTATTATATCATTAAAACATATCACAATTGGCGTTCTCTACGTATCTCTGTGGCAATCTCAATTATGTTACTGTCGTTTTAATTTCGCGTTCCTGTCCCTTGGAATACCACAATTAATCAATACGGAATATATATTGTCACGGTAATTTGAACTTAATTTCTTTAGAATAAGGTGTAAATTTGATTGTTCCTCTATTAGTACAGTACAGAGGAGTAACGTTTTATTTCTTATACGTAGACGTAGCGTGGTATGGTGTAATGAATTTATTCTGATGATGTATCAACACACTGATGGCGGTTCGAACGCGTGCGTTTTATAAGCGTTTTTACCTGACTGCGGCTAAGCCCAAAAAGAAGGTTACTTGTATGGATTCAGGTGGGGCAAAAGGAGTAATTGCCCTCCCCTGCTTATAACCGAAAAACTTTTGACGATCATTCTTTATTTACTACAATTATGTCACTTTTAAAATTAGTATGAAAAATAAAACATAAAGATATTATATATTATTTTTTATACTCCATTTCTTATATCTACACCACCCCCCACCACCCAAAGTTATTTATTGTCTGAAATATTACCTATACTCCTAAATCTCACAAAAATTGGCGACCTCTTTGAGCCTCCTGTGGTGCAACATTTCCAATGTTCATGATAAGCAAATAATCCTTTCAAATCAGAGTGAGTTTGCAAATTGCATACCGTACCGTTTGCGATCTGAGTGAGTGTTGGTTCTTCCTCGGGTACGGGCCTGTAGGCGGAGCCTATAGTTTCAAGATCTAATGCAAATCAAATAAAGCTTTGACCGTTTTGCCATAGATGGCGCTGTATCCACATTAATCTAAGACTCATAATAGGGTATAATTTTTATCCGTTACATCTTAAGGCCGAAATATTATCGGCCGAACCGAAAACTGTCTTACGCAATACTACTATTTTCTACCACAGCTGGTATTTTCAAGTGACCCACCTGCTCGTTTCGCGGTTATTATTAGACGACAGTTTGACGCAGTGGTCACTGCATCTGACCGAAACGCTAAGGGGCTGCCCATTAATCACGTGATGTTTTTTAGCAATGTTTTAGAGCCCTCCCACCTGACGATACGTGGTGAGGTTTTATACTCCCCTTCCCCCAACCTAAGATCACATTTATTTTCTGCACGTAGTATGTACTATATGTACTAAGTAGGAACATTTAAAAAATGCCTTAAAAATAGATATAATCGCATTGAATTCTGAAAAATTATGCAGCCATACATATATAGCTTACAAAAGTTTCAAAAATTACCCCTTGTGATATTTGGTGAATTTTCCCAGACCGGGGAAGGGACCCCGTTTGGCCCTCGCGTGATTAATGGACAGCCCTTAACGATCGCGGGTTCGATCCCCGCTCATGGCAAACGGCTGTATTGCCTATACGGATGTTTATCATGGTCTGAGTGTTCGTGTTGTGTTTCCGGACATTGGACACAAAATCATGAAATCCTAATGCGTCTATTTATTTATATATCATAAAGAAATAATTTTCATCTATACGTAACTTTGAGTGCGTATATCATTGCTCCAACTATAATTTATTTATACACTGTATTATATATTTACACAATGTCCTGTTTTGTCAATTCGGTTTAACCAGGGTTTTTCCTTTTTATTAATTACCGCATAAGTACAATATTTACTTTACTTATGGCGTTATTAATTGTAATTATAGAATGAAAGTCATTTCGTAAACATGGAACGACAGTCATAAATATTAAAGAATTTGTTTTTTGTTATTAGTGAGATTAAAACCTTCTTAATAGTAATAGAGATTTTAAAGATTTTTGCCCATCTATGCGCAATTTATCGGCTGATATGATTTAAAATTAAGTTTGAACCTTAGTTTTTAAATCGACTTCCGGAAAAGGAGGTCGTCCTCAATTCGTCGGTGACTTCTTCAAACTAATTTATTAAGAATAGATTTGACATGGTTAGACGCATTTTCATAAAATGAAGTTCCGTGTTACTTGAAATAGTATTGCTAAATAGGGAAGTGTGCTTAACACTTCCATTCCACATTCGAAACTTTCAATGAAGAAACTTTTTCCCGAACTTATTTAGGGACTTAGTTGGTGACACGTTATTAAAATACTTGGTGTACTTATGTCCGTTTGTATGCCCGACTTTGATTTTATGTGGGTTGACACATTATTGCCATTGACATCCATATGTTCCAATGCTAATTTAAGATCCTCACAAAATATCGGTGTATAAATAATACGGTGATCGGCATTCAGAACGCGGTCCGCCGTTTGACGGCTGTTCTAGATAGTCACAGGCTATATTTTAAAAATAAAATACGTATACAAAATCCACATTAACACGGCGAAGACGCGTGTAAAAGTTAGCGAATTAAAAACGTTTAAAACGCGAACAGTATGAAAGGTCTTAACCGCAGTTCTCGCTAACATCCTTCCGCTACAGCGGCGCTTTCAATAAAAACTGGGAACACGCCAAGATCTTAACATTTCCTATATGAAAAACGGAATAAGCTCTTTATATATTTTACGTTTTGCGTCAGTCTGTTATATAATAATGTGCCGTAATGTCTATTAAGCGAGAATTACACTTGTAAGTTTTGCTCTCGTAATTAATATAAAACACCTCTGTAAACTGTATCAAAAATGAGGCACTGATAGTAAATTCTTTCAGGTGTACCTTACACCACCAGTTATAAAAAATAATAATAAACGCATCACACTCAACGGCTCCCATTAAGATCTCATGGTCTTGTGTCGGGAGTCCGGAAACACACACAACACTAACACAGACACCCAGACCGCGACAAACATCCATATGGCCAATACAGACGTTTGCCGTGAGCGGGGAACGAACCCGCGACCGTTAGCGCTTCATTCAGTTGCAGTGACCACTGCGCTAACGTGTGTGTAAAAAAATATCCATATTTAATATAACGGGTCTTATCGCGATAACAAATGGTAGTACGAAGTTGCATTCGTCGAAACGTCGGGCAATAAATAGGTATTAATACCATTAGTTATCGCGATAAAACCCGATATTAAATATGAATAGTATAAATCGCGAATGTTTAAAATATATAAACAACTTATTATTTAAGTTTATAAAAGTCTAGACCGATAATAATATTCGTCAATTTTACTCTTGTAATTGATATAAAACATATGTATTATGCTGGCAACATTTACCTGGGTAACCTTGTGAAAATTAGTGGGGGTTAAAAATAAGGCACTGACATTAAATTCTTTCAGGTGCAAAGCAATGACGAACAACTTATGTAAATTTTTATGAAAGTCTCAGAGCAAAACTCATTAGTGTAATTCTCACATTATCTAAAGTCTCGCGCAAATGCGGGGAAATAAGGATTTATGTAAAGTAGAGCGTAGTTACATCTTACTAACTACAGCTCGTATACAACCTGGCTTGACCGAATCAGTATCACGTCATGTAACTACCTCCTAAAAACAACCCACATGCAAATTTTAAAACTCCTAGCACTTTTTTTTGTGAGATTTCGTGATGAGTGTGTGAGTGACCTTTCGCTGTTATATATGGATGCTGATAAGCAACAAACAAAAAGTCAAATTCGGAAATATTGATGTATTCTGATTATTCGTCATGTATTTAACGTTATTCAAAATATTAGCAAGTCGTCTAAACTAAATAAGTACGGTAAAAAGTTTCTTAATTTAATCTTTAGAATATTAAAGTTTGCTCAGTATTTTTAATATGCAATAATATAATATATTTCATATAATAAATTTTATCAAAATAGAAAAAAGGAAACATCTTTAGACGCCATTTTCTCGAAACGAAATCCGTGTGGCTTGACACAGTATTGCTTATCAGCGTCCATATATAGATAATTTAATGGCCAGTTACACAAACATAACCACATATGTACGAAACATATATAAATAGTTAGTGTAACTGCAGACGATATTACTTCAACGGTAATTATGTCTAACTGTTGCTACGTAAAAACTAACTTCGAGACGTCTATGATACTATGCACCGGTAATAGGATAACACGTGACCTTCGCGCGGCTATTGTGGTTGACGTGGATATTTATAACCTTAGGTAGTCATTCTTTATGTATGTATACAATTGGACGCTGATAAGCGATACTATGTCAAGCCACGCGGACTTTATTTTTAAGAAATGGCGTCTAAAGATGTCAAACCTATTCTTAAAATAAATATTTGATGAAGTATATACCGCACTTTTCTTAACTGTTTTGATAAAAGTTTTATCTACTAATAACTTTTTCAAAAGTATTTTGAAATTGAGATTATTGTATAAATTGAAAAACAATTCAGGCACTTGAAATTCGAAGCATTAAATTAGGACACCTTTTTTCGTACATATTTAGTTTAGATGACTTTAGATGTTTTTGAA
This sequence comes from Hypolimnas misippus, assembly GCA_037950945.1. Classification (NCBI taxonomy): domain Eukaryota; kingdom Metazoa; phylum Arthropoda; class Insecta; order Lepidoptera; family Nymphalidae; genus Hypolimnas; species Hypolimnas misippus. The sequence continues at coordinate 1,527,167 of JBBEEQ010000008.1, read as the reverse complement.
TAATGTTAAATGCATGATGCATAATGAGAATATATTAATTACGCCAAATTTAACATATTGTGGCTTGACACATTATTGCTTATCAGCATCCAAACAGAAAACAAACTGCGGTATATACTTCTTCAAACAATTTTTTAAGAATAGGTTTGATATCTTTATACGCCATTTTCTCAAAATAAATTTCATCTGGCTTGACATAATATTGCTTATTAGCGTAGCATTTATGGTATAGTTAATTGTCAAATAAACCCATAATATTACCCTTTTAAACAGTCGTGTAAAATGTATAATATTTACGTTATATTTGACTTAATTAGTTTTATCCTTCGCCGGCGCCGGCTGGATTATCGGCGAATAGTAGGAAATTCACGTGCGCCATTATTATTCAAGGATTAATCCGTTTACGAATATGGGTCATGAAATCTATTAGGTTCTCATCTTCGGGAAATTTCCTTTTAACGTCACTAATAAAAACACGTAGCGCCATCTAGCGCCGAGTGGCGGAACTAAATCTAAAGTTCACTGCTATATACTATAAATTGTCTTCAATTTTTATTTTATAATTGTTTTTGTATAAAAGTATAAAGACAAACGATCTCAGCAGGGGGGTCATTTTCTGTTAGTTGTTGAAGAGTTCCTGCATGCATCTGTATAATCTTTTATATAAAATTAGCAGTTTCTCGCGGCGTTGCCCGCGTATACTTTAATACCCGCTAGTACAACTATAAGGGATGATTTTTGAATTCGGGGATATACATATTTACTTATTCGCCCTAAGGAATATTGAAAACTCTGCATTAAAATAGCGAAAACTGTATTCAATCGATCGATGAATAGTTTTAGAGAAAATGTTTAAAATATGTTTATTTTGGTTGTTTTAATTTGTTTTGTTAATATCATTTTTTTCAATTGTTTTACTAGTATTTCTGTTGTAATTAGCAAATATAAATAGTCTTAAAAGTTTACTTCTACGTGTATGTTGAATTAGCCTGTAAATGTGACATACAAGACAGGACTCACTATGTTTAATTATATTTTTAATTAACGTTGTAAGAATGTTTGTTTATCCGTTGACTTTCTATTTTAAACTATAAAATAAAAAAAAATCACAGCGATACAAACTTACCAATTTCGATAAGAAATTCTATGGGACCAATGGGAAAGTGTTATTCAAATTAAAAATAATGAACCAAATCGGTCAAGCCGTTTTCCAGTAACGGTGAACGTACATAAAAACAGTCCCCGAAGAATTAAGAATGTCCTCATCTTTTGAAGTCGTTTTTTTTAATTAAAAAAAAAATCATCATTTTTAGATAACGATTCTGGTAGTTGACACCCCTGTATAACTAATGTTTTATAACATTTTAGTTCATCTGAACGCACCATTACCATTGGTTTGATTATATTATTCGTGAAATCAAGTCACGCGCGTACATTTATTATAAATAAAACGAGTGAAACAGGATACGGTGATATGTATTGTTTTCATTTATAAAGGAAGCTTATAATAAGGATAATAGTCGATGCTTCCTGTATCGAGCTAATATTTTTTAACTAGAAACCTACTCTGGATTCACACGGGTGCAGTGAAAGTTTTTACACTAAACACAAACTGTCATACTACAAAAGACGCATTAAAACCATGTTGAACACGTGTCTAGCTAAACAGTGTTTAAGATTTAAACATTGCTTAAAATATTATCTAAATTGCTTAACAGCGAATAAACTCATAAAAAAACTTATTGATAAAATGTTATACGTTACATTTGACAACAAAAATAGGTTTTAAACATCTATTAAACTTACTTAAACGTATATTAAACTCACTTAAAAATCTATGTCTATAGCATGTTTAACTCAAAACTGTCTTAGACGCGCCTTTAACGTCTGTTTAAAAAAATCCGTACTACAACTCAGCGTCTAAACACAGTTGTGAGTTAAACATGCTTTAGATATAGATTAACATACGTTTAAGTGAATTTAATAGATGTCTAAAACCTATTTTAGCTGTCAAATGTAACGTGTAACATTTTATCAATGGTTTTTTTTATGAGTTTATTCGCTGTTAAGCAATTTATATAATATTTTAAGCAATGTTTTATTTTAAACACTTTAGCTAGACACGTGTTGAACATGGTTTTAATGCGTCTTTTGTAGTATGACAGAAAGGGTTTTCTAGCGATGTTTCTTAGACATCTTTTACCAAAATCGCTTTAGTCACAATGACTGTCGGGATTTTTTTTAATTTTCAATGTTAGTTAATTATACAACGTAATAGTATAATAACATCAATCATCAATTGATATTATCATATTATTTTTGTATGCTTTACAAAATATATAATTATTATTTTACAAAATATATATAATTGATATAAAACAACTCTATAACCAACAAAATTACCTTACGAAAGCTGTGAGTGTAAAAAATAAGGCACAGACAGTAAATTCTTTCAGGTGTAATGCAATGACATACAACTTATGTAAATCTTTATAAAAGTTTAATTGCAAAAGTTATAATTGTAATTCTCGCCTTAGACAGTTTGACTTACCAATCATATATTGTTCTTGTAATTTAAATATCGTCGGTCTAGATGTGATAGGGTACATGCAAACTGCCGAACATTACAAAAGAGACAAAAAACTTCATTTAAAACTAACTATAATAAATATGTTTTCTTTTTTAAATGTTTTCGACTATTGATTTAAAATTAATAAATAAACGCAAAACACTCATCGGCCCCCATTAATATCGCGTGACCTTGTGTCGGGGGTCCGGAAACACACAACACTAACACAAACGCCCAGACCACAACAAACATCCGTATGGCCAATACAGACATTTACCGCGAGCGGGGATCGAACCCGCGACCGTTAGCGCTTGAGTCAGTTGCTTGGACCACTGCAACAACGTGTCTGTCAAAAAATTAAATTATTTGAATACCGTATTCACTGAGGAAATCCATTTTTAGCAAAATTGTTAGTTACGAGATATTACATATCGAGCGACGATATGGTGTTTCTAATACCTATCGAGTTTCTTGCCAGTTCGTCTCCGAACCGGTGGTAGTTTTTCATTAGTTAAAAATGATTCGATTCAAAAGTGCTCGCAAAAGTCTACTTGAATAAAGTATATTTTGATTTTAATTTTTGTTTCTTTTTTGTTGTTCTTTAAACAAAGTTATTTTTGGACTTTCCATATATATTGTTATCTCGTGCACGTAGCCGAATGGCCAATTAAAGAGATCGATAGGTGGCCGGTGATTTTAGGTGCAGTAGTATATAGGTGCGGGCTTCGGGTTCCGAGAAGCGGACCGTAGACCGTCCATTTCAATTACTCACTACGAAATGTACTAATCTATACGTATTATTTAAATTGAAATAGATATCGACATGGAGTAATAAAAAACTGTTTGTATTTTTGTATGGATCTTGTTTTTTGCTTGAGATAATTATCTGGACGGCTTTACTGATTTTGATAAGACTATCGTTGGTTGGTAGGGTTTGTTGTTTTACTTTAAAAATACTTATTAATTATATCATTCGTATTTAATATATCCTCATCCCGCATATCCTTACAGATGGCGGATATACATACATGTGTCAGAATTTCTTTTGGTACATGCAGGTTTCCTCACAATGTATTCCTTCACCGAGCTCGAGATGAATTTAAACATTAATTTAGCGCTTGAAAATTCAGCAATGCTAGCCGATGTTTGAACCCGCGATCATTGATTTGTGTAAAGTTAATGTCTTATGGGACAAAGTATACGCTTCTATAATAAAATCCCGGAAACAATATTAAATTTGCCACTTCACAAATTTAAAGGTTATATAAAAAAATCATAATTAGAAAAAGCATACTATTCAGTATATGAGTACATTAATGATAAAACCGCGTGGAATAGGGAGTTGATATTATCGCAGGATAACTGCAGCTAATTGTACCAAACAAAATTGTACAGAAATATTTTTAAAAGAGAGAAGAGCCGGCGAGAAACACTGAGTCTCTCGCCGGCTCTTCTCAGTAGAGTCCGAGCGATAGCTTTAGATAAAATATATCCTAAATTATGATAAATAAACGCATCACACTCAACGGCCCCCATTAAGATCACGTGACCTTGTGTCGGGGGTCCGGAAACACTCACAACACTAACACAAACATTTAGATCACGACAGACATCCGTATGGCCAATACAGATCTTTGCTGTAATCGGAATCAAACCCGTGACCGTTAGCGCTACAGTCAGTTGCAGTGACCAACTGCGCCAACGTTTCTGTCATAATAAGGCTTTCTTTTATAAAAAAAGAATTTATTTATTTAGTATTTAGGAAACAAACAGTAATATGATTCATATAACATCATAGAATAAACTATAACTCTTACACCAAAACAGTTTCCAAATATAAATAATTCATATACCTACGTTACAAAACAAGACGTATATGTGAATTAATTTAACTGTTATCATTATTTTAATAAAATTCAGAGAAAATATAATATATAAAATATAAGTGAAATAACGCAAACAAAAAGACGTGATGGTGTTAAAAATAAAAAAAATATACGTGAAAGTTTATGTTATATGTTTTGTTTACAGCGCTGTGGGAGGAACAAGAAGCGCCGGAGTACGACATCGACTCGGAGGACGAGAGGTGGCTCAAACAGCAGAGGCATCCCGAGCTAACAGGTGAGCTGGTCAATTTAAACAACATTTGGAAATGTATAAATAAACAAAAAGTAAAGTAACAGGCTGTAGATGTCCCACTGTTGGGTAAATGCCTGATATCACATTACGGAGAAGGTTTAGAGCTTAATCCAATACGCTGCTCCACTGCATGTGCCAGAACATTTCCCGGTACATGTCGATTTCCTCACGTTGTTTTCCTTCACCACCGAGTTCAACCTCAACGGCCTCCATTACGATCTTATGATCCTGAGTCGAGGGTCCGGAAATACAGACACAAAAACACCCAGACCACGACAACCATCCGTATGGCCGATACAGACGTTTGTAGTGAGCAGGGATCGAACCTGTGACCGTTAGCGTTTCAATCAATTGCAGTGTCCACTGAGCCAACCTCTCCGTCAAAATATGTATATCGGTCAAATCCTTTCATGGTTTTAATTTATGAGAAGAAATATCAGTAATTCTGGGATAACTACCTAATATTAAAAATAATAATTTATAAATCTATAAATCTTATAATACAATTTGATTGGAGAATAAGTTAGAATGTTTGGAGAAAATTCCCATATCGGTCTAATAACTGAGGTTCAGTTTGGTATTTGATACTCCAATTTGAATTCTTGGTCTTTCATCATTTCGTAGACGTTTAAGAATTCCTTTACTGCCCTATTTCCTTAGTCTTAGCAAGCAGTTGTGCAGTTATGTGAATAGCTTTTCCCATTAATGAACGAACAAAATTTAATTTCCCAAAACTCAAAATCAGATTTCATCAAAGAACTCCGTCTGATAGTAGTGTGACACTCATTTATACCAAGGTATTCTCTGTTCCCCATCAGAGCTAAAGTTTGAACAAATGATGGACAAGCTGGAAAGGAGTTCGGGCCAGACGGTCGTGACGCTAAACGAGGCCAAGTTGCTTCTGGAGAGGCACGACGACCTTGTGATAGCCGTATACGACTATTGGCTCAACAAGCGGCTAAATACTGTAAGTTGAAATACATTTTAATATAGGTATACCTCGATTCACGTGTGTTAGTCTGAAATACGCTAAACAAGGCACTAGAACAGTCGTTAAGACATTTCTTTGATTTAAATTATGGTATAATTCTTGTTTAAATAAATAAGTCAAATTAATTTGTTTAAATCATTAATAAATAGTTTAGTGCAATTTATATCGGAAGTTTTTCTCAAATAGTTGAAAATATTTGTACTGAACTAGTGTAATTGTTCTAAGAATAATTCATGTAAAAACTAATAGATTATAAATGTCATGTAACGGATGAAACTATATTCAATTAAAATTATAACAATATACATTAATATCATAAATATTAATTGCCTTACTACAAAAAAAAAAAAATTTAAACGCGTGTCTATAAAATTTTGTACTACAAATCTGCGTCTAAGAACAGTTTCAAATTAACCCATTTAGCGCCGTTGTACTCATTTGAGTACAGTAAGCTTTTGTAACCACTTTTACATACGGACGATTCAGTAAGTTTATTACCGCTGTACTCGTGCGAGTACACCCTTCTAAAGCTGTAATACGAACACATTTCTTTTTCATTTGAATTTAAATATGTCACTAATAATTAAAAAAAATAAAGGATTTGGGTTTTAAATGCAGCTAGTGTCATATTGGCGCTTAATGGGTTAAAGATGGTTTGGACATTGTTTAATTATGTTTAAACATACGCTTAACTGTTTTTAACAGATGCTTAAAACTTATTTTAACTGTGAAATACAAACTATGTTAATATATATGTATGTATATATTTTTATAATTCTAAACTCAGTGTGGTAAATTATATTATTACATTTTTAAACATTGTTTAGCTAGACATGTGTTGAAGATGGTTTTATTTCAAATTCTGTAGTAAATCAGTTAATGTTTTAAGTCTCGTTTACTCGATTGTATCCTGCGCGATTTTGGACTCGCCTCGTGTTCAGACTAGCACAGTTACGTGAAACGAGGTATATCATGTCTAGAAGCTTATTAAAGTTTGGGTCTTCTTCTGCTTAGGAAATAAAATTTCAAGATTTACACTATTTATTTTTGTCGTAGAAGGTAGAATGAACGCTAAGTAGATTTAGAATCTTTATATCGTCGGGGATAGTGCAAAACCGCGTTAATAGCTTTCGCAATAAGGTTCATTTTTGAATCTTTCATTACTAATAACAAAACAACCTAGCTAACCGTTTATATAATTGATATTTGTGATATTAATACTTAACATAAATTAATTTTATTATTTTTTCGGTGACACTATTAATACAATACAGTGCGTAATGGCAAATGCCCATGAAGCCTTATTTTTATTAATAATGTAATTTAATATTAAGTTCAAATTTAGAGTTTATAAGAAAAGCTAGTTACGCGGTTCTGCAATATCTCCGACTATATTAGCATTTTCATAGTTAGATAGGAGGAAGTGATCATGGATGCTGATAACCAATAATGTTTCAACCCACAAATAATCGCGTTCGGAGGTACGAATATATTCTGATAATGCGTCATGTATTTAACATCATTAAAAATATCAAGGATTTTAACCTCCTAAGACCCCTTGTACAAAATTTTGCACATAATAAAGTTTAGCTGTCAGACCCAGGTTAAAAAAAGGTCATAGTAATAAACGCCCCCGGTACAATTTTTTGTACATATTATTCAAAGTTGCCGCATTTCTTTTTGACTTGTCGGGAGATTTTTGCAATGCAAAAATGTGTGCAATTTTTTGAACAAAAGATAGGCCGAACAAATCTATGTCATCATATGCTTTAGGTGTAGTCTACACAAGGAAAAATAGTATTACTTATATAACTTTCCGAATTTTGAAGTTACAAGGTAAAATCCCTCTGGGCCTGACAGCAAATGTTTATTATGTGCAAAAATTTGCACAACGGGTCTCAAGCTGTACAAGAATTTCAAAAAGCTGGGCCTTAGGAGGTTAAACTAAATATGTACAGTTTTTTCTTAATGTAATGTTTCGAATGTTGGAGCGTGTTTCATATTTTTCAATTTACAATAATCTTATATACTCGAAAAACTTATTGTTAGATAAAACTTTCTATTATACCAATTTGTTTTTAATTCACTTTACCTATTATCAAAATAGAAAAGAAAATATGGATATATACGTCTTTAAAATAATTTATTAAGAATATGTTTGATGAGTTTAGACGCCATTTTTTCAAAACGAAGTTTGTGCGGCTTGACATAGTATTGCTTATCAGCGTCCAGTCTTTCTTGGGAATTTGCCCTTCTATCTGGCTACCACTTTGTTCGTGATTTAAGTAGAAAAGGGTCTTATAAATCTTTGGTGTGGTTCTAGACTAATTCAATTCTTTTCCTCGTGCATGAATTAGATGGTTACAATAATAGTTATCGAAGGTTACCTTCCAGCAACATCCACTAGTGCTGTCGGTGAAGACGGAGAGCAGACCGGGCCAGTCGTCGAACAACCCCTACCTCGCGTTCAGACGTCGAACGGAGAAGATGCAGACGAGGAAGAATAGGTAAGAATTCAAGCGTTATGGTAGCGGAGAAGCAGTTTTTGACATGAATAATCATATCGGGGACCCTTAATAAGTTAAACTAATGGAAAATATCTAAGCTTATAAACTTGCAAATTTTTGTGTATTTAATCGTGATAAATATATCAATAAATTTCGATTGGAAGATGGTTTGCAATTGCTTGAATATATAAAAAATCAGGTAAATCAATTTATTCAAAAATTCCAAATTGATTTTGAGAAACCGTGTTGAAACTTAGTTTGAGATATTAATACAATGCCTTTCACATTAATTAAACTAATTTAAAAGATAGTAGGAATAACGATAATGCATAATAAAAACTAATCTGTATTATTTGTTGAGAAAAAAAGTCTTGCTTTCCTGATTTGGCAATGCCTTAAAAGAAAAACGAAAGATGCAGAAGTTCGTAATTTATTTACTAGAACAGATCAAACTTTCATAACGTACCGTCCCCAGCAAAATATGCACATCTTCTGTTAACCTTTATAATTATTATATAATTCGCCAAAATTCAAATCTTAGAAACTACTGATTCTTGTTGAAAAAAAAACGAGAAATTCTCCCTTCCAAAATTTCTTCACCACAACATCCCAAACTATAACAAACGAATTTCTCCAGGAAAAACGACGAGAGTTCCTACGAGAAGATGCTCAAACTCCGTCGCGATCTCGCTCGTGCTCTCACTCTCCTCGAACTGGTCGCTCGAAGAGAAAGGGCCAAGCGTGAGCTGGTCAGGCTCACCGCGCTATTGGCTGAACGCCGGTACGCGGCAGGCGATTTCGCCAATCAGCTGCTGCCAGATCCGCCGCCCAGGTAACTATGATATATTAATGCTGATAAGCAATAATGTATCAACCCACAATTAGTATTCTGATGAGTCATGTGTTTAACATTATTCGAACAATTTTTAAGTCATTCAAAATAAGTATGGAAAAATGTTAATGTTTCGAATATCGAACTTTGTTCCATATTTTCCAATACGCAATAACCTCGTATATTTGGCAAAATTAATTATGAATTATTATTTTTTTAATTTTTAAAATATTTTCGTACCCTCAGACCTCAGTACACTGCCGTGCCGCTAACGACACCTAGCTTCCGACGAGAGTACACCGTACAGCACTACCCGCCGCGAGCGCCCTCTACACCAGTGGACCAGCCGAGACAGGTATATAATCACTTCACGAGTTGGGTCATTTTTAACAGCAGAAATATGTAAAAGTAACTAAAACTGGATTCTAGAACAAAATAGTTTTCAATATCGAATATAATTTGGTAGTCTTAAATCCACAATAGGTGTATAGACGGACAGATACATACGCACATTAAAAAAAACTCTTACGTAACTAAACGATATCTTACATAATTATCAAGTGAATTTAATCGCTTGCGAAAATGAAAATGTTTATTAAAAAAAAACGTAAGCGTTGTGCTACTATATCGTCAATCTTTCAGCGCGAGAAACGGCCGTACAAGCGGCGAAAGCACCGCCACCACACTCCCGCCGCGCACCCCCACAGAGGTCAGTATGCGGGAGTTGCACCCCCGGGGGGTGAGGCCCTAGCCGCAGGGGGCCTTAGCTGGGGAGCCCCTAAGCTTAGCGGGGACGAGCGGGACTTAGCTGGGTAGTTCCCTCCCTAAAATGGGGCCGAGGGGGATTTAGGCGGACGTCAGGGCCCTCTGAGGGGAGCCTTAGCTGAGATGGCTTCTGGAGTGGTGGATTCTGGTTGAGGGTTTAGATATGAGTCCCCTTTCCAAAATAATAGATTTTAAATTAAGTTATAAGATCTAAGAATGTATTAGAATAAAGCGGTGGCTGCCAGGTGACCAGGAAATCGGAATTGTCCCGGAATTTCGCGTCTTGTCCCGTGTCCAGGAATTATGTTTATAACTAGTTCTTTACAGACAGGTTTTATTAAACATTACTGCATGTTTCTTTAATGTGGGTAAAAAGACAGTAAACTTTATAGTATATGTATTAAGTAGTAGAGTTGTCCCGGAATTGCTGAATCTGTATGTGGCAACCCTATCGATGATAATAAGCAATAATGTGTCAACCCACAAAAAGTCAAATTCGGAGATATTGATGTATTCTGGTGATGCGTTACATATTTAATATTATTAAAAAAATCAAGTCATTTAAATTGAATAGGTATAAAAAAAAAGTTTTTAAATTTAATGTTATATATGAATATTGAAATGTGCTCTCGCAAAAATCCCATATATATGAAAATCTTATTACTACATAAATCTTTTTATTTCAATCTGCTTTTAATTCATTATACTTTTTTTATCAAAATAGAAAATATTTTTTAAGCATAGGTTTGACATCTTTAGATGACATCATTTTCTCAAAACGAAGTCCGTGTTGCTTGACACAATATTGCTAATCAGCGTCCACATATACCAGAGTTTCCAATTGACCGGGTCGCGACATTTCCGCCTTATTTTAAAATATCTACTATCGATCGACGCGTCGTAAATAGGCGATACCAAAATACATATTAATAATATATATATATATATATATATATATATATATATATATATATATATATATATATATATATATATATATATATATATATATATATATTCTATTCATATTTAATATAACGGGTCTTATCGCGATAACTAATAGTAGTAATACCTTTTTATTGCCCGACGTTTCGACGAAGTTACATTCGCCGTGGTCACGAGCTGACTGGTGTACCGCGCGCCCTCCGGCGACGAGTGCGCGAGTTTTCTTCGCCTACCCTCACAATATTAATATTGTCTTTACCGTTATTATAATGCTGGGAGCACACCACACTAACACAGTCGGTTCGCGCGAACATTGTTCGAGGTACTTCACTTTTGTTAAATTTATTTATCACCGGGTTCCAAGCGGCCGACAATTTAAAAAGGTATTACTACTATTAGTTATCGCGATAAGACCCGTTATATTAAATCTGAATAGTATAAATCGCCAAAGTTTAAAATATATATTTTCTATTAATAAATATGTAATATTGAGTAAACTCAATCATTAGGTAAAATAAGATCGTTATGGAACCGGCTTAGGTTTAGGTATTATGTGGGTGGGGGCTGTTAGAATATTACCGGGCGATGATAGAATAATGTTTGGGAAACACTGTATTAGAAGAATGTGGTCATGCCGTGTCTGCTTTTTGTTCTTTCTGTAATCACAATGACTCTTAACTGATTAGAGATTTTGATGATATTTTTATTAATCAATAATGTTTGATTGTGTTATCTTTACAAATAAGTACTTTTTCTGGTTAATGTAGATTACTTAATACTGATTTTTATAAATTAAAAAAAATACTTGTATGCGCTGACTTATGTGTATGTTATGGGCTACCATCGCAGATTATTAAAAATATTTACATGATTTTATCTTATGTAATAAGCCGCGATGTCTTAGTTGTCAGAACAACCGATGATCTCGGGTTCAAACCCCGGCTAGTACCGCTTAGTGTTCAAGTGTGTTTAAATTCATCTCGAGCTCGGCGGTGAAGGAAAACATTGTGAGGAGACCTGTATGTGCCGGGAGACATTCTGACACATGTATATCCGTCCCGCAGTGGAGCAGCGTGGTGGATTAAGCTCTAAACCTTCTCCTTTGCCCAGCAGTGGGACTCTTAAAGGCTGTTACTTTACTTTTCTTTTACTTTTAATTGGTCCAGTAAATAATGTTATTTTTTATTTAATAAGGAAAAAAAAATTATAAATACGAATCTATATAAAAATTCAACATTATTATTCTGATAATTTCAGATTCTGGCGTTTGTACATCGTCGGAAGAAGAGACGGCACCGCCAGATGACGGACCCTTCGCGTTCCGTAGAAAACCCGGCTGTTACTACGAAATGGTGAGACAAATCAACACACACTATTCATTTCAAATCAGACTTTAATTATCTCACAAATTAAACTTCGAAAAAATTAACATTCAAATTAAATTTTGATTTTTATAAACGTCAATCAACCCAGAGGTTGTGATTAAACAAAAACACATTAAAATAGAAAATTAACATTTTGTTCATGCTCAAGAAGCTTATGAATTATTTATTGTTTATTAAATAACAGTTTATGAAATATGTAATTTATAAAATAATAGATTTTTTTTTATTATATTGCATCTCCGTAGAATGCTACATCGCTCATATAAAGCATAATACATATATGGGCTAAAAATTAAATTTAAAACTGAATTGAATCCCCGTAAAAATGGTTACATTCAGTTTAAGTGTCAAATTTACTTTTTTTACAGCCTACTTCAACCCTCTACGGCGACCCGCTGGACCCGGACAACCCTTCCAAGGACGGCATGTTTGAACACGAGTTGGATGAGAGGACCAGGTAGGAATATAATGCATAATACATTCAAATATATAATTTTATACAAAAATATGTAATTATATAGAAGCTTAGAAAATCTCAGAAATTTCAGGAATATACATAGTCGAGGGACATAAGCGGAAGAAAATTAATAAACGAATTCCACACGATTACGATGATCTCCCTTAGCGTTGATATTTTGGGGTGGCCGAACGGAATCATCTTTTTTTTCTCGTGGACCACATTTAAAATTTACTGATTCTGGTGGACCACCTAATTTGAAGATTAGATGCTTATATAAACGGAATCATCCAAAACAAACTCCAAGAACCTGAACCTGAACCTGTGAGACGCCGCAGGTACACGCTGACGTCGGTCACGCAGCCCTTCCCGCGCTGCGTGGGCTTCGCGCGGCGCCGCCTCGGGCGCGGCGGCCGCGTGCTGCTCGACCGCCGCGCCTCGCCGCTCGACGCGCTGTGGCCGCGCCTGCCCTTCCGCCACGCGCGCGCCGCCGACGAGCGCGCGCGCCGCGACGAGGAGGTACACACGAGACTGACAGAACAGACACACCATACAGGCAGACACTCTGACTGACACACCAGACACACATACATATATACATATACAAATTCGATATATAATTTATTATATAATATAAGGCTTTTTAAAGCACATTCGAATCATCAAATTATATACATACAGATAGACAGCAAAATCCTACGTACATACAGACATACATTACATTCTGCATATATATATATATATATATATGATTTGTCTCCTTTGCATACAGAATTGTCTTTAAAAAATCGCAACCAGTGATAAGACCGATTTTGCACTCTATTGTAAAGTATTTCTTTTCTGTATATGCAATTAAAACTTAAATAATAATAAATTATACAAACACACACAGATGAAACAAATATATAAAGTAAGACAAAGTGAGAAAGAGAGCTCTCTTTCTATACTCTCTCTCTAACTATCTTTTTACAAACATACTATATACATGAAGTGCGCATCCATAATGTAATCTGATTGTGAGGGAATCGTATCAATTTAATTTTCAATTTCAGGTTGAACTGGAGACCAAACCTCACAGAACTCCGAAGGAGATGACGAGAGACTACCACACGGGCGGGAAATACCCATGGAGGCATGCGTTCCGACGACATTTAGCCGAAAACCCCCACCTGTGGACCGTTCCCGTCAAACCAGACGTCGACGACCTCAAACTGGACATCACCGACGTCAAACTGGACGTCGACGACGTCAAACTCGACGTCACCGATGTCAAACTAGACATCGACGACGTCAAACTAGAACCAATAGAAGTGGATAGTGATATTAAAGTGTTACCGGACTTGAGTGATAGTGTTACGGACAGTTTTAGTGATAGAGTGAGAACTATAGACAGTTATGTGAAAGGGAACTTGGAGAGGGTCATCAGGAAGCGGTCGTGGAGCGGGTGCAGTGATAGCAGTTATGACTCGGATGAGAGCTTGCAACCAGTTGAACGTGAATTTGAGAAGTTCATCAACGAAGTTAATAAGAAATGGTAAGTTTTATGTTTTTTTTTTTTTATACGAATAGTTGCCAAATGAGCAGGCAGGACTTAAGTGATTAACACTACCCAATTGTGTTGTCAACTCAAAAAGATATAAGGTATGTGAGGGAATAGGAAGCAAAGATAGAATTGTGGGAGGGGTTTGGTCTCTCACTCATCGTATCCGTGAGAGCGAGGTACTGCATCTGTTAGACCCATATGAATATCTAGTCAATGGTCTACAAGTCTACCTTAAGAATGTTTGGTATTGATAAGGGAATTTTTTAGTGTTGGTATATGCAAAATTTAGTTTTTTAGGCTTGGTTTTCATGGGGTTTTAAAAAATTTGACGGTTGTTTAAATTGTTAGATGTATCCCATATCATAGTGTTAGTGTGTTGTATGTTATTTATATTACTTATATTGTCCTATTATTTGAAATACCTCAGATATAATGAACTCATTTATTGTGTTAAATAAACATTTTTTTAATGATTTTTAGAGCTAATTGGATATGCTTATACAAAAATATTGCATTCACATTAATTAACTAAACAGAATGATAAGACTACTACTATGTCATTGCTAAGCAACTCTTATTATTTTTTCTAAGTGGCTACTCAATTCGACCTTAATATATTAATTTCAGGTTACATTTCCGACCAAAAACACCGCCGCCCTCCCCGCCGTACATCGAAAAACCGTCAGACGATCAGTTTCCCATCGCGCTAGACACCCCCATATCGGTCGAACTCACCACCGAACCCCCCTCGGGCGCCCTGGACACCTTCACCACGACGGAGTTCACCCTCGGAGACCTGTACGGAGACATCAACCCGGATATAGACAACAGCGGCAGCCTCGACATCAGCGGAGAGGACCTATTAACAGAAAACTTCACAGGACTCACCGAAGCTCAAGTCGAAAGCATCCTGTCCGAGACGGATCTCAAAGCTTTAGCGGATGTCGACTTAACAAAAGACGATAAGAAAATTCCCATCACGGACGATCTACTCGATGAACTAGTGAAGGACGTGGACGGCAAGGATTCTTTTTTATTGCATGGCCAGAGCGCGGAAGGGCGTGCCGGCTCTGGCCAGAAGCGGAAGCGGTCGGAAGCGGAAGCGGATGCGTTCGGTTCGAGCGCCGTGCGCGTTACCGGGCCGGTTAGAGAGCCGGTTTACATCGAGAGGGTGCCGGAGGAGACGCCCGGGGAGGTGAAGCGGAAGCCGGTCGAGAAGTCGCCGGTGCCGACCTCGAAGATCGTCCTCGAGGAGGTGAACGAGGTGCCCGTGAAGCTCGAGAGGCGGAGGAAGGACGAGGTCGAGGAGGTCCAGGTTGGTTTTTTTAAATAGCACTTCTTAACACTCGATGTTATGTGATCAACATTTGAAGTCTTAATTCAAAAAATCACCCTGTATACGCGTACGCGTATTATTATTAAGAATGTATGTACTAAGTCGTGAATAAATGCTAGTCTAAACTATCTATACTAATATTATGAAGAGGTAAAATTTGTTTGTATGTTGGGGATAATCTCTAAAACCACTAGTTCGATTTGAAAAATTATTTTTGCCTTGAATAATACCTTTATCAGGTTATAGGCAGACGAGAGTACAAGAGACGCTAGTATCCAATAAACCCATACATACAATATCAGCAGGTGCACGGCGTGCTGAAGGTGGCGAAGCAGTCTCCGCTGAAGAAGCACATCATCGCGTCCCGCCGCGACGTCACGCTCGTCACGTCGGAGCCGCAGCCGCAGATCGTGACCGTGGCCGTGTCTGACAGCTTGAAGGTACGTTCGTGTCTTACGAATAGAGAGCTTCTTAAGCACAATTACGCCTATACCAGTTCGTAAGAGCTTACTTAAAAAATGGCAAAATTCTTGTATAAAAATAACGAGCAAACGAGCAAGCGAATAACCTGATGTTAGGTGATCATCCAAATTTTAAGTATTATAGCATTATAAGTATACTGACTTGACTAATTAGTGAGGTATAAGACAGACTTGGCTGATTAACTATCCTATACATTTCTCCCACATTCATATACTTATACCAGTTTTTTAAGGTTCATTCATTATCAACATAAATTATATACAAATATTGTTGAATAATTACAGGTTCGCTTACAAAACCAAGGCGCAACGGGAGCTTGCTCTAGTGCAGGCACAGTCGTGGGATTGCTCCAGAACGGACCCTTCACCGCTGTGGCTTTACCGATGCATAATGCACAGCACAGGGAAATTGGTAAGTTAATGTAGAAATCTACAGAAATCCACAAAAATACATGTTCACAAGATGTAAATACTAATTATGTCAAGAGGATAATTCATTAAGTATTCATTGCTATTTTTTTTCCCAATGAATCAGATCGTATCTATAGTCTTATTATGCCAATTTTATTTCGTAAACTTTTACTTTTACTAAAATTTATTTATCCACCTCATCAGCTTTTTAATCTAGTCATTAAATTAAAAAAAATGTATTGATGTTTCAGGAGCGGCGACAGTAGCGAGCGTCGCGAACGTCGTGACAGCGGGCAGCGCGGGGAAAGTGACGAGCGTGGCGAACGTGGCGAACATGGCGAACATAGCGAACGTGGCAACCGTGGCGAACGCAACCCGTCGCGTGGCAGCGCCGCTAGTCCAGCTGGCACCCGCCGCCCTCGGCCACAAACCCCTCCAGCTCCACCACCACCCCTCCGTGGTCGTCACCCCACAGATGCATCACGTCACCCCCAGCAAGCTGAAGGTCCTTCACGCCCACCCACTCACCCACTCACAGAGGGCGCAGCTCCTGGCTCAAAACCGCTCCCTGGCGCAATTACCAGCTGTGGTATCGCTGGCCACTCTTGGAGACGCAAAGCCCCCAGCTGCAGCCCTACTAAAGGCGGCACAGGGTTCCGTAGCTCAATTCTTCGAAATAAAGGGGGGACAATTGGGTAAAGGACCGCATTTGGTCAACGTCCTCCGTCAGCCACCACCCGTTAAAGCATCAGTGGCGAGATTAGACTTCAATGATGCGAAGAAACGTCAAGTCGTTTTCGATGGAACTTTGAAGGGCAACGTGGCGACTGCGACACGACCTCATAGAGTCAGCGTTAGTCTGGATGGACGACAAATCGTAAGAACAGCTCTACCAGCTGTCCGGGCACCCCATGTCCGGCATCAGATACAATTGAAAAATAGAACATTACAAGTGACAGCACCCTTAGCGAGGACATCATCGGAGCCTTCAACCAGTATAACGATAGCTCCAACTAAAACGGCATCAATACCGAGTTCCGTGGTGGCTAATTTGCTGCAGAAGAACGTTCAACTACCCAAAGGACAGAAGATTGCTATATCCGGGCCCGGTGGACAAGCGTTATCAGCTAACGTTCAAGCTATAGCGTTCACCACTGCTCAGTTGAAAGCAAGGCAGGGGAGGTTGATAGCCCAGCCGCGACCAACACCTGTTGCGTAAGTTTTATTGTATATTATTACCATATTCTATTATAAAATTGAAATAAACCTATCTTAAACGAATTTTAATTGCGTATATTATTTTTGTCATCCCGACGGGTACGGGTAGACTACCCGTGACCACGAACGCTGTGAAACCGTTGGCGGTAGTTGTAAATAATATTTTCTAAAACCTCAAATAGACAAATGTCACCTTAGTCTACCCGTGACCACAAACGCTGCAAAGTGCTCGAAACGTCGGGATGAAAAAAATAGTTAATATACGCGATTTAAATCCGTTTAAAATAGTTTTATTTCAATGAGTAATAATCGCGTAAATCTAAGACAACGTTATATGATAAAATTGTTATTAATAAATCAATAGTAATTGATAATGTTGCAAACAAAATATTTTTAGGACCATACAACAAAAACTAAAATATTTATGGAAGACACAGTTGTCATGTTCCATTTATTACCTTGCCTTATTTCTTCCACTAGTATTAACATGAAGCACTTTTATACTTTACTTTCTACATATAGATATGTATCGCAACGGTTCTAAAGACCCTAGTCTGTCTGTCGGTTAATGGACTCATTCCTATGAAACATATTTTAATATTATGTTAAGTATTGTAAAATAAACTTTTAATCTTTGTCATTACAGCGAGATAGTAGAAGCATCAACGGCACCAACGACGTCATCCAACTCAGCCACAATAACCGCTGACAGTTCGCTGGCAGACGAAGAGGGCGCCACCAACGGCGTGCGCAGGCGCACCGCCGACACTCTCCCCATGGAGGTCACGTGACCACGCCCCCACGCCAACTGTGACAAGTGCGAGAGTGTGTGTAGTGTGGGTAAACCCAGAGGGACTCCGGAGTGTGATAAGTGCATACAGCCCGGAGGAAACAGTGACCATCTTAATATTAACCCCGATAATAGTGAAATAAAGCAAGGAAATAACAGTGACTGTATTAAAATTAACCCCAATAATAGTGAAAATCAACAGAATTGTGCTCAGATTGGTAATATAACTTCAGACGGTAGCACTCGAG
Organism: Hypolimnas misippus; assembly: GCA_037950945.1. Lineage (NCBI taxonomy): Eukaryota > Metazoa > Arthropoda > Insecta > Lepidoptera > Nymphalidae > Hypolimnas > Hypolimnas misippus. The sequence goes on along the minus strand of JBBEEQ010000008.1, from coordinate 1,508,549 downwards.
GTAACGATCCTGACATTAATCTCACAAAGACTTTGCAAGATGCTAACATTTGTAAGAATACATCTAATAATGATTTATGTCCAGATAATAGTGAAATTCCTCAAAATAGTGCTCCATTCGATAATAAAACCTCAGATGGCAAAGATAACATAAATCTCACACTGACATTACAAGATGCCAATCCCAGTCAGAGTAATCTCGCTAATAATGATTTCTCAGACATACCAACAACGGATGCTAACGTCACACCCACCGATTTGCAATCAAATCTGTATCTAGTATCAAGCAATATCGATGCATCTGCGTTACCTATTCTGGTTTTCTAGCAAAAACCTTAATTAAACTCGGTATTGTTAATCGATTCCGACTAAAACTTATGTGCTGTGTTTGACTCAATGGTGTGGTTTTAAATTGTAAATTTACTGATTGTTGTAACTAACTTAATATGGACACATTTGGATTCTTTTTCTTTTATTTTACAATGTCGATTTTGAGTGTAATGTTGTACGAAGACTTATTAAATATAAGTTCGTTTTCTAATTTCCTTCTAAATTGTGTTTTAAACACGTGCAATGACGTTAAAAGTGCTCTAATATTATTAGAAAGCCTTTTACTGGACTCGTAAAACTATTCAACGGTACTAAAATAAAAAATATTATCACGGAATTTGACGATGACTCAGTTGAGTCAGTATTACTATGAATATCTTTGTAAAGATAATAAATGACGTGAAATTAGACGAACTAATGCTAGAAACAGATTGTATAACTAATAAATAATCGAACGTAATAATTCTAATATAAATGGAATTTGCTTTGTACTATCATATGATAATCATATAATTTGTTTCTAGTTTTAGTCATAAACAAGGATTTGTAGTCAATATTAATGGGAAAGGATAATTGTTTGTGGAATCATTAAATTGTCTAAACATGGTCCATTATAGTGTAAAGCAAGCTTCATTAAAAATAATTTTAGCGGCTGTGACATAGTTAATACATGTAAAATGTTTTACATAGCAAATGCCAGCTGTTTTAGTCTTACATGTAATTATCAAACAAATGTTACTGTAAACTTCATCTCGACATGCGCATGTCCTGTTCAACATGGCATGCGCATGATAATTTTAATTATTTAATTTCTGTACATGTATTTTTAACTGAAATGAAAGGATGTTAGGATCGGTTAATATTTAAACGCGGCTGGCATTATGCGCTTAGACTTTTTTTTAGCTATCATTCTTTAGTTATTATTTTTCACGCGAATGAAAAAAAAAACTAAAAAAAAAATAATAATACGCGATCGATCGTCGCTGAATGTATATTTAAAGAAAATGTATGAAGAATTGTAATATAACTGCATTAATGTATTATATAGTTTTATGTGTATAATATTTACTTAATTAGACTGGCAGGACCAGTATGAATTCAAATGTACATTTAATACCCTCAAAAAAGCTTAGACATTAATTTCCTCAACGACTGTGTATGGCATTGGGTTCGTTATTAACGAGAAATTCAATATTTGTTACCAAATAATAATTCTACATACATACAATATAATCTTTAAATATTTTGTATACATATTTCACAAATTTCTCCGTTATTCATATAAATTGTGTAATCATATAACAATTTTATTGTAACCTACGAACCCATACATGTGTCCGTTATCATCTTTGTCGGTGTAAACGTTTGATATTTTAATTATGACCAAATACAGTTAAAACTGTTCAGTAGACATCAGACCGTATGTATTTTAAACGTATTTATTGTAGTTTTTTATATAGTTAAAAACTAAATGCTGTCCTATAAAAAATATCTGTTTGATGTCATAGAATTTATATTTTTCCAATTAAATAAAATAGCCAAATAAATATGATAAGTAGGAAGCTACGATACTAAATATTGAGATGTGGGCGTATTGTTAATATCATATCGTTAGAAGGAATTTTATTTATGATAGGGTCCTACCATCCATTCCTCCTCAACAATAATGCATTATTGTTTTCTGTATATAAAACTTTCAAATAAAAATATGATTTTAGTGCGAAACTTAAGAGCGAAACATAAACCTGAATGTTTCGAAATTAATGTGAGAGTAGCCGCAAGACACAGCTGTTATTTATATACAAATGTAAATTATCATCACGTCCCACAGCCCACCGCTGTGCAGATATCTTATTATGAATGACTTGTATCTTAATTCTGATGAATTAAGACTGCTTCATTTCAGTTTAGGGCATATATCAATATGCTGAGCGTGGAATTTCTTGTTGAGATAAATATATGACTTCATTTTGATAATTATCAATTATAGGGAAAAAAATGGTTTTGATAATTATCAATTATAAAAAAAAAACTCTAAGCTCAATTCTCTATAGGCTGAACTTTTATTAGATGTTTAATTAATTCACTCTTTGTTCATAAAGTTTTAATGTAGTGTGATATTAACAATATGCCTGTCCCTTTCTAATAGCGTTTATTATCTTGTACCAATTCCGTGTAACTGTGTGATTTATTCATAAGTTTCGCATCGAAGCCACTTTAGTTCTTATCGTAAAGCGTTACAGCATAAAATAGCTTCAAGTGTTTAAATCATAGATAATTAATGCAATGGCGATTGATAAAACTTTTTTTGATAATTATCGAAAAATAATAATTAAAAAAAAATACCTTAAAAATGACTCGTTTAGAAAGCTATCCATAGAATGTGCTGTAAATTGATATTCGTCTTTTATATAACTTAATAAACTGTCAAAGAAACTACAATTAACTCGAATGTTCGGGATTTGCGAAAAAAAAAAGAGAATTTGTTAATAATGACGTCAAAGTGAGAGTAATTAATAAAACTTTTTATGTATTTTTGGAAACGTTTTATATTACCAGTATTCAATTGTTAATTTCGGTCTCGAATGTTCAAAATCTGTCTTCGATCGAACTTGTATAGCTAATATGGACCCAAAAATTCAAATTACAAAATAATCTGTGTGTTGATGTAGCGTTTTAGATGACTTTGTTGCTAGGTTACGTAGACGCTATCGCTCAACAATCTAAGTATTAAACACACAATTGTAGATAAATAATGTTTATATCGTTGAGCGATGCGGGGTTGTAGAGAATTATATTAAAATTCAAATAAGCTAAATTTGCTCCGATGTTAACGTGTAGTTTCTTTTTCGGACGTTTAAAAAAAATATTACAATTCATTAATTCTCGTTAGAAAATTACGCAGATAACGGCAAAATAAAAAAAAATATATCTTAAATATTGTGGTTACGTCTTAATGTAATTAAAACATTGGGGTTTTTAATATAGCTATGCGAAACTTATATCAGTGTTTACGCATATTCTGTCCTGTTGTTTCAACATTCAAAAAAAATTGCGAGTTTTCTTTTCCGTCAGGTCATAATAATGTTTTGGCGGGAAAGAGAGCGCGCGACCAAAAAAAAAGTAATGGTTTTAACTGTGTCTATACATATATAATTAGTAAGTATCATATACTGTACAAAAGGCTGCAGATTTGGAAAAAAAATGTAAAAAAAAATTGGCCTCATTTTTGGGGCTGTTAACATACGCTTAGTAAAGTGGATAGGAAGATGTGTACCTCATAAGTTTCTGATTGTTAGACTAGGCTCGCGCGGGCGTTTTGAATGCTTCCCGACAGAGGGCGGTGTATTTTTTTCTTAGCTTTCTCTTTGGGCTGCCTACGCTGGCGCGTTGTACTTTATTTTTCGTGTAAATATTACTTTTTTATTGTTTTTTTTTTTAGTTCGAAGCCGGTCCGCGTGACTGCGTTTCGTTTCGGGTACAAGCCGGGGGAGGCATTCAAAGAATCCGCATTTATTATTAAAAAAAAATCGCTGTAAATTGTTTGTAAAAATAGTCATGTTCAGAATTTCAGTGTAGTTTTGTTGATTATTTTTTTTTCAACCGGAAATTGCTGAATAAAGCGACGATTCTGTTTCATACTATGGTTTTATTTAATTAATTTGTCCCTGTCTTGTTTTTAAATCAAATATTAAATATATTGTTTTTATACTCTTTTTGAAATGCTTGACGCTAAAGTATATCATAAAAGCTACATATGTTAGTAAAAAATACTTTTAATCAAATAGTGGGCCAACGATAAGGTCGGTTATATCAAATGTTAAGTAATCACCGCCGCCTACGAGCATTTGCAGCACCAGCAGCGCTAGATTTACACTAGGGGCCAGTGACCAGGGCGGCGAAAAGTGAGATTTTTCTAAATAATAGATTTTCAATTGAATTTTATTATCCTTTACTATTATTTTTTTATTTTTAAAGAGTACTTTTTCAACTACTAAATTTATATAGGTAAGAATTTAGGTAAAGGACAGTATTTTCACTGTGCCCCAGGTAGCACTTAGGATAAATCCTGCCCTGAGCTCCAGATCGTATAAGTGTCCGTTGTCACCATAAAAATGTATGATGATGATGGGATGAGTGATGAAAGAAAATAGAAAGCAAAATAACGAAATGAAAAGAGGACGTAATACAAAAATATGCAACTAGCCACAGGCAAATCTAATTATGGGGTATATAATTTAGAGTTTAAAGCAGCCCGTTTTAATTTTAAAAACCTGTACCCTATTCCAACTTTGACAAACTCTGCTAGGCAATGTCATCCAAACTGTTCAGTACTCTGGCGTGCCAAAATCCATGAGCTTATAACATATCTATAGGTATAATCCATTTCCTTAGGATAGTTTGTTTACTATTTTTTAATGATTTAATTTTGTTTTCGGAAAAATAAAATAACGCTTTTTATCGATAGAGAAATTTATTGTATGAAAGTCTATAACTGATCACTACATTATTTTTTACCATTATTATTCTGATAATTTTACATAGAAATGCATAAGTACAAGTTTTTGTTAAGAACTCAAAGCAAACGTTATTTACAATCATTTTGGATCGTACCATCATATTTCAAAATCTGTATTGAAAATAAACAAATTATGTAATATAGATAAGATCTTGTAGAATTTCCTACAATATGGCAGAATTACACTTATAAGTTTTGCTCTCAGACTTTCATAAAGATTAACATTAGTTATTTCTCATTACCTGAAAGAATTTACTGTCATCGCCTTATTGACAGTACCAGCTTTCGTAACTACTTACGAAATGGCCGGTGATAAACAATACTATGTCAAGGTAGACGGACTTCATTTTGAGAAAATGGCGTCTAAAGATGTCAAACGTATTCTTAACAAATTTGTTTGAAGAAATATATATCCATCTTTACTTGTATATTTTGATAATAGGTATAATGAATTAAAAACAGATTGATATCATAAAAATATTTTTCTAAAATGAACTTTTTTAAATATATTTATTGTATAAATTGCAAAACATGAAACGCACGCACTTGAAATTCGAAATATTAAATTAAGATATTTTATTGTTTAGAAAAGTTGATTTTTTTAATAATGGTTAATACATGACGCATTGTTGGTACAAATGAATATCTCCGAATGAGATTCGTGGGTTGACACATAATTGCTTGTCAGCATCCATGCCTGTTGTTAAGTTACATAGTTCTTTTATATTGCTCTCGAGAGTAAAACTTAGAAATGTAATTGTTACGTAACAATTACAAAATTACTGGAATGATTAAACTTTTACATTTACTAAAAGAATAAAGAAGAAATATCAGTAGTTAAAAAAACCTTATATTTCAAGCACTTGAAAAAGTCACTTTCACACAGATTTCAACATTTCAAATGATTTACATATATTCAGTGACTTGTTAACTTTATAATCATACTTTATATGATGCTATATATATACTAGAATCTGAATCTTTGGATATTATAAATATTTTCATATAGAATTAATTTATGCCGATACCTCTCACGTGAGTTGTTGTAAGCCACAAAAATGCCGTTAGCGTTTTAACTGAATAACACTAATTTGCATTGCTTAATGCATTCAAATTGAAAAAATGCCAAAGATCTTTTTTTTTCAAGGATTTTTCAGACATATTTGTGGTAACTTTCAAACGACAGACTAAAAATCCGGTAAAATTGTAGTTTGGGGTTACAACAACTTACATGGGATGTATAGATACATTTACATGACATTATAAATTATAATTTTCAATTTTAAACTTGAAAACTACAGTTTTCTCACAAAGTGCTTCACAAGGCTATCGATTATTGCATTACTATGAATACTTTTTGCTACTCCTATAAATATTATTAGCTATTACAATCCTATGGAACCTTATAATACATAACTGCCTTTTTGAAGGAACACTTTTATGAACTCTATCCAATGATAATAAACTATAAATATGTTATAAGCTTATGGATTTTGGCACTGAGAATGCAGATCATTTTGGACGACGTTGCCTAGCAACCAGCCAGCAACTGCATACGACAAGCGGTATTTTTAACCAATATGTCAATAGACGAACTTGTCAAAGTTGGAAATGAGTTTAAATTTGTAACATAATAGTCTGAATATAACATATCAATAGTTTTTATATCATAGAAAATTGTGCGCCATCATTATACTATCATTTAAACTTTATTTATACACTTCAAAATAATTTTATTAAATGCAAGTCATATTATTATTGAGAGAGAAAACTACATTATTAATTGTTATTAAAGTTTATGTAATATTTCTTTAAATTTAGATTAGATCTTTATACAGGTATTTGTTTGATTAATTACGATGTTTTAAAATTTCCAATCTTATGCGTATTTTAAATTTCAACGCAATCTATCACATTTGTGTTAGTATAAGAAAATCATACAGAAATACTATTATTGATATTTTACCAACACAACTGTAATAATTTTTGCCTACATAGACTATGGACACTTTCTATTTGTGTATTATATAACTCTTCTACTCAAGAAATTACATTTTTTAACTCTTAAATACCAAAAACTTAATTTCTTTACAAGATCTATATACAATATTCAATTGTCTATATACACAATAATCATCACATAGTAATCCACTGAAATTTTGATACTTCAATGACTTAGCGAGTGTCAAAGCAGAATCAACTGAAATTTTGATACTTCAATGACTTAGCGAGTGTCAAAGCAGAATCAAACTGAAATTTTGATACTTCAATGACTTAGCGAGTGTCAAAGCAGAATCAAACTGAAATTTTGATACTTCAATGACTTAGCGAGTGTCAAAGCAGAATCAAACTGAAATTTTGATACTTCAATGACTTAGCGAGCGTCAAAGCAGAGAATAATCTTAATTAGGAGCTTCATTAGAGACAACTGGAAATGAAAAGATTCTCCACTTACCTAACATCTTACTGCATATAATCAGTCACTTACTTTAAATGTTGTTGTTTAAGTTCTGACACAATGTAAAACAATATATGTATATCTAACTTTTCCTATAAATTTTAAATTTGAACTAAATATTAAATTACATTACTGATAAAATTAAGTCCGTATAGACATTTTCCATTACATACTGTACTTAGTGTCATGTCGAAATTTATTTATGTTAAGTATTAATTGTACAAATGTAGATTATATCGCTGATTTGCAAGAATATCGTAGTAACTCAAAATTCTAACAAATAGAACTAAGTATGTCAAAAGACCACAAATCTTTGATGTTTCATCATGAAAAGAGTTGCATTGATAAATTTTCTTTAAACCAATAAAGTTATAACATCAAGGGATTGTTTAAATTTTGCAACTATGCACCGACATATTAATATAAAAAACCCATTCTCTAAAATTCATTGTTTTTTTTGCATTGATATTCTTGAAAAGCAGCTATATAATTTTTAGGTAGCTTGTTTATTATTGATAATGAAATTTAACATAAAGATGAACCTTATTACAGGAGCTACTTATAAAAATTTGCACTTTCAGTGACGATATGTCTATTATGGACTGAAACCATCCAACTAATGTGCTTCAAGCCAAGTTAATTTGTGAGGGCAAGAATGCGAAGATAGTTTTGTAATACATTTCCGCCTATCAATTTATCAGCTCTTTTTATATAAAAAAAAAGTTACTTGACTTACATTGTGTTACAACTTAAGCGACAATATATGGATGCTGATAAGATATACTGTGTTAAGCCACACAAACTTTTAAGAAAATTGCAGCTTAAGATGTCAAATTTAATCTTAACAAATAGGTTTGAAGATGTATATATTCATCTTCTCTTTTCTATTTTAATAATAGGTAAATGACTCAAAAGCAGATTGGTATAACGAAAAGTTTTATCTAATAATAAGTTTTGCAAATATATTATTAGATTATGGCATATCGCAAAATATTGTGCACACTTCAATATTCACAACATTAAATTAAGAACCTTTTTTCGTACTTAATTACTTTAGATGACTTGAAATTTTATCGAATAATGTTAAATATGTGTAAAATAAGAATACATCGAAATCTCCAAATACAAATCTTTTGTGGGTTAACACATTATTGCTATATTAAACACTTCTACAAATCTACTTCCACATTCACAACACTAAATGACAATAATTTATCTTTTACACTGCGTCACTGTCCAAATACATTTCTAGCACTTAAGATCACTGTTCACTCACTAAATTCCATCTTCACTTCAAAGTTTTTCATACACAATTGTTAAGCTTCCGCTGTCCGTCCATGTATCAGAGATGTATCTCATAAAGCATAATTAGGTAGGAAATTTAAATTTTCCGTCTCTCTCTTTTGTCTATAACAACAAATAATAAACTGTTCAACTGCAGATTCACGCCGAGGTTATTTATTACACATTGTTATAGTCCCTTTCTCGTTTCTTTCACAAAAGTACACAAAGTGACATCTTGTACGATTGTATGGTACACTTCTTCACATCCACGTTTGATTGGTTTTGCCTTCACCAATCATCTTCAGATCTCAAAATCATATTAATCTGGCCAAAAATCGTCATATTCGATATGACTGAAGTCCAAATGTCAGTCATATTGTAGAGGTTCAGCCAATAAGGGATCAATATCATTGATGTTTGGTTTCTCCGGAGTGTGGACCTCTGGGTGCGAGAGGTCTGAACTTGAGTGTGATTCTGACTCGCTGTCCGAACCATCTTTCTGTAAAGGAAATAAGAATATTAAATATGTTTAACTAGTATTACAATAAATTTTATTACACCTCTTTAGTTATGGTTGTATAAAATCCCATTACTCTAATCTATATAAATCAAATCAAAATATGCTTTATTCAAGTAGGCTTTTACAAGCACTTTTGAATCGTCAATACAGAAACAAAAGAAAACAAGACACTAATTAATTAATTAATTTACCACCGGTTCCGAATGTAGATACCGAGATGAACTGGCAAGAAACTCGATAGTTACTCTTTTTAAAAGTTTTACGATGGGTACATACATTTATGAGTTACAAATATATTAAATACCCTGTGTGAATCCAGCTTATACTAAATCCAAGGATCTTTATCTGTATAATCTTGAATTAAAAATCATTGTATGTTAACTTCTAAGCGTTTCGATACCTTGAATCAGATTGTGATGAAATTTTAGTAGGTTTTTCTAGGTTCCTGAGACAAATCATTTCTATACTTTAGGTGGCATCATAACATATGTCGGGTACAGTATGTGTTAAAAACAACTGACATATCAGCGAGCAGATGGTGTTAAAGTCATGGGCATTGGTCAATTAAGGAGAACTAAGAGTTAAAGGGGAATAGAAGTAAGAGAAAAGATTAGAAGAGAACAGTATAAAAGCTCTTTTTATGTGTATTAAAATAGCTAGCAATACAGAATAAAAATATTAACTTCTGATCACAGAAGTTCTGAAGAGTTTGTTTGTTTAAACTCGCAATCTCAGGAACTACTAGTACAAATTGAAAAATTATTTTTGTGTTAGCGCTATAATCTATATTACATCACGCTACGACTTATAAGAGCGAAGTAGTAACTATAAACGCGAGTGAAAGCGCAGGCGCAGCTAGTGATGTTTTTTTATATCATTACAGTATCTCTTTCATGAACTGTAACATGTAGAGTTAAAATTTGAAAATTTGACTGTTTCTTATATACATAAACTATCCATGTCCAGCCCTTACACAAGTTACTATTTAATTGAATCAGGCGTTACTTTGCGGAATTCCATGATAATTTAAAAAAAAAAAAAAACAAGTTTTCGCGGATTACAACTAAGTACATAGTTTTGTGATTAATCACGAGTTACTAGTCAGTAGGCTACAGATAGGTTTGACCGTAGAGGTATATTCGATGGTTTACCTTGAGCGTGAAGGTGGTGTAGACGGGCGGAGTCGCGTGGTAGCGACACAGCGAGGAGGGTAACGGAAGCGACGGTAATGCCTCCCTACAAGCTGCCCCCCCACGAACGTCGCCACACGCCGTGAACAACACCTGCAATAAGACTCGAATTAATATCAAATCTAAAGATATTCTACATACACAGGACGTGATAAGTCACATGACGAGCGAGTACACATTACAATACCTGATGTCTATCGTGTAGGATGTGCTTGCTGCAGTGCTTGGCGGCGGGGAGAGCCTGCGTCGAGCATCGAACCCCTCCCTCCGCGAACGTGCACCGCCCTTGCGACGGAATGGGCTTGCTGGTTATGTCGTTCACCTGGAAAAATGTTTATCGACATAAATAAAAATCATATGTTTATCCTCTATGATCTCCGAAACCATTGAGAGGATTTTGATTGTGATGTGACCGTAACCAGCTAGCGATTGAGTACAAGAAGCGAAAATATTTTGAGTAATCAATTACCGAATATGTTAGAAATGTGTATAGAATAACTATCTTTGACCTTATCGATCTTATTTACAATGCCTCTATTCCTATACTTTTTTTTCCTGATGTCTCCTGGCTTATACATGTATTTATTATATTAGTATAAATGTGTATATATTATGTATGTATAGGTTTATATTTTAAGTACTTGTATCTATTTATTTTCTTTGTAGTTACTGTTGACGGACACGTTGGCGCAGTGGTCACTGCAAATGACTGAAGCGCTAACGGTCGCGGGTTCGATCCCCGCTCACGGCAAACGTCTGTATTGGCCATACGGATGTTTATCGTGGTCTGGGTGTTTGTGTTAGTGTTGTAAGTGTTTCCGGACCCCCGACACAAGGTCACGCGATCTTAATGGGGGCCGTTGAGTGTGATGCGTTTATTTACTGTTGTACATACACCCAATAACCATTAATGATTTCATGATTTCCTTAGCAAAATGGTTGCCTGGTAGAGATCGCTGCTCAGCGATAAGGCCGCCAATTGTACATTAAATACTGTATAATATTATATTATTATTTGTATCCTTGGTGTACAATAAAGTATACTTTCTAGATTATTAACATCAAAAATGAACATTTACATGACATTACATAAATATTTAGTATACCAATATTTTAAAAATTTTATTATTGCTATTAAAGATTAGTTTTTTGAGATTGCTATAAGTTTTGAACAAACTCGAATAAATATTTTTTAAAGGTTGTTTACTTTTAATAGCTTTACTATAAGAAGAAATAAACAAGAAAAACAGAGAGTCAGATTTTTTTCACACATTTGAACGCTGATAAGCAATACTGTGTCAAGCCACACGTACTTCAATTTGAGAAAATGACGTCTAAAGATGTCAAACCCATTTTTAACAAATTTGTTTGAAGATGTATATATCCATCTTTTCTTTTCTATTTTGATGAAATGTGTAATGAATTAAAAGCAGATTGATATATTTAATGTGTTATCTAATAAAAAGTTTTTCACATATTTGAGAGTATAGTATAAATTGCAAAAAATGGAACGCACTTGAAATTCGAAACATTAAATTAAGTAACCTTTTTCCGTACTTATTTATTTCCGTATTTGTACCAATTATTAAATAATATGTATAAAGAACTTAATAAAAATTTCATACCCTAGCCCGTTTGTGATGTAACTTCCTCGCCAGCACGGCATCTACACCATGCTTTCTATGGTAACCGGCATAAGCTTTCAGCTTCCGTAGCTGCCTTCTCTCTCTCACTGTGAGTGGTGGACCGCTGCGAGACTGTGAGTTTATTGAGCCTGAAAAGGTTTATATGGAAAATTTTACTTTATAATAATAAGAAATCTATACTAATATTATAAAGAGGTAAAATATGCTTGTATTTAGATAAAATCTAAGACTAGAATCTCTAAAACTACATAGTCCGAGGATTCAAGAAGGATATAGGCTGTATTATATATGCTAGAAGCGGTAACTACAAACGCGAGTAAAACAAGGTGCAGGTAGTAAATAAATAATAAATAAACGCTGAACACTCAAGAATCTCCAGATGCTGTGGTCCAAACACAAAGACACAGACCACATGTCTATATAGGCTATACAGATGTTTGTCATGAGCGCGGATCGAACCCGCGACCGTTAGCGCTACAGTGCAATGACCACTGCGACAACCTGTCGTCGCCTAATATAAAATCAAAATATTTTTATTCAAAATTAGGAATTTACATTATCTTTTTGAACGTCAAACAAATTAATCTAGTAAGGTTTCGGAAAAGTTTTAATCTGATAAAAAAAAACTACAAAATGGTATAATCAATACTTGTAAGATTAATAGTTAACATAAATGAATTTTGACATATCGTTGGTGACACTAAACACACCACTGAATGAAAAATGTTAATAAAGCCTTTTTTTAACTAAAAATGCAATTTATTATTTAGTAAAAATCTAGACTTTATATGAAAAACTATATATGCAGAAATCCCTGATGATAATAAAATATAATAAGAATTCGTTTGTGTACTCACAATATTGCTCCTTCTCGGCTCTCAAAGACTTGACATACTGCAGTCTTGCCGTCTGCAGCAACGTCCTCAACCTGCCCATCTGTCTTATATACGCTGACTGTAACGATCTCAGGACATTCTTGGCCTCGCTAACTGCTTCTTCAGCGGTGAAGACACCAGCTTTCCTGTAAAATATTCTTATTTTAGTAATAAAGAATCAAGATAAATACTCAAGAGTAATGTTTTAATCTCATTAATATACCAATTATGGTACCACTATTAATAACTCCAATATTACTACTGTTACTGGCAATACTGACACTTGTAATATTGGCGCTACAAACACTGGCATTACTGGCACTAAGGATACTGGAAATAATGTCACTACTGACACAGGCAATACTGGTACTACTGATAGTAGCAATACAGGCATTACTGACACTGGTAACACCAGCTTTATTGACATTAGCAATAATGGCACCATTGACACTACAAACACTACTAATACTGACAATACATGCACTAAAAACACTGGCAATACTGACACTACAGACGCTGGCAATACTGGCACTACAAACACTGGCACTGTTGGCATTACGGGCAATACTGGCAACACTCACCACAGCGGCTGCGACTCGCACGGCGCTTCCTCGTTATCCGAGTTGTCCTGGTGGCGGCAGTCCCCGCCGGGCCCGAGGGTCACACTCTCGCACTCGCTGTCGCTGGCGCTCGCGTATTCCATAATCGAGGCCGACACACCTGCGTTTACCGTTGTCGCGTCGATTTCCTCTGGAAATGGAAATTTATTCTTGGTACTTTCAAATAGTTTCGTAATCTGATGTGAAGTGATCAGCCACACATGTATATTTACAGCACCAGAGAAGTTAAAAATGTGTTGCCAGATTAAAAAATAAGGGATGAAATGGACTAGGAAGTAACGGAATGTGGGAGAAGGTTAGGCTTCTGGTTCTCTTACTGACGGTACAAAACGCATACATTAACTGCTTCTCTCGGATCTTCTGTGAGAGTGAGGTACTGCTCCAGAGCCAGCCCGTATGTGAGCTGTAATTATTAGTTCGGCTAGGCTTGTCTCAATATTTGCTATGTTTTTATCAAAGACGCATATTTACTATTGCAAGTATCACTATTCATTTAAGAATGTTAAAATAAGCCGTAATTAATGTTTAAATTCATATGAGCAGAAATGGCCTAGTGGTTATAACACGTTAATCTCAATGGATGATCGTGAGTTCAAACCCCGGCTAGCACTGCCGAGTTTTCGAGTGTTAAATTTGTGTTTAGATTCATCTCAAGCTCAAGAGGTGAAGGAAGACATCGTGAGGATAACCTGCATTAGCCGAGAGACATTCTGACACATGTATATCCGGCTCGAAGGACCAGCCTGATGGATTAAGCTCTAAAATTTCTCCTTTGCCCTTTAAAGCTTATTATATAAAAGTAACTCACTGAACGGATCCACGGCATGCGTCGGCACCTGGTCCAGTTCAGCTGGATCGCTGACAACCGATACTGATGAGGCACACGACGTCGTACGTGTCCGTTCTGGTCTGTAAATAAAAATGAGTATTCATCCTTTATTGTTTATACTTTTTTTTTGTTTACGCAGGGTAAATCATCAAAAAGATACCCGATTCCTGGGGAGATCGGGTTATGTGGCGATTTATATCCACTGAAACCCCTGCGATGGCCTTCCTCAGCACGGAAATGGAGAGAACTCGGTATCGATGCGCATGCGCATCCGCTGCCCCTCCCGTATTGTTTATACTAGCCGATACCTATGACTTCATCCGCGACATGTTATTGTAAATGTCACATATTTCTGTGCATATTTGAACAGGCCTTTTTTACGTGACATTGGCGACAGAAATACTACCAACAGACAAATATTTTAAAATCTAGTTTTGTTGTTTTATTTCTCTTCTCTGAGCCTTGAGTGATAGTTGAGACTCTTTTTCAATGAATTTATTTAATGTACAGACACAAAGTTTTTACTGATTTATTCCTTTCCGGCTTCCGCCCGCGACTTTGTCCGCGTGGAATAGCTATTTTGGGCTAATAATGCATTATTTTAGAACAAAATTTAGTTAGCACAAAAAAGTTATAGTGAGCAACCTTAAAAGATAGACATATGCTGTCGCAGACTTTTTTTTACAACTTTTAAAGAAAAACAATTCATTGTCATTCATGATTTTGCGAAATTTTAACCGTTTACGCAGCGCACGCAGCGTAAGCACTCTCAATAGGAAAATATCCCCCGATTATGAAACATTCTTCATTGGCGCTGCGCTCCTTTTGGTCTTACCGTGATAATACATAGCCTAAAGCCTTCCTCGATAAATGGGCTATCTAACACTGAAAGAATTTTTGAAATCGGACAGTAGTTCCTGAGATTATCGCATTCAAGCAAACAATCAAACAAACAAACTCTTCCGCTTTACAATATTAGTATAGATGTAGTAAGTATCTTGTGGCTTTATACAAGTGCTGTGTAGTGTTTTACGACATCTCATATTATAAATCTTTGAAATTCTCAAATTTTTATACGATAATATGCATGTATTATATATGTAACAAAGATTATTCTAGAATCACTTGTTTATTGATGAAAACATTAATTAAATTCTTTTTCTCCACGATCATCAGTAATTAGAGACTATTACTTACTACTGTTTTTTACTTTGTAAAGAAATTTCTTTCGTTTTAAAGATATATGAAAAAAAAATTAAATTTAATTCTTACAAGTTAAAAATAACTTTAGGGGAATCAGCAATACAGAGCAAAAATTTTGACCCACTATAAAAAGTCAATTTCTCATCTAATAAATAAATTATACAATAACAGTTTTCTTATTTAATTATCATAGCAATCTGATAGAATAGAAAATAAATAGTCAATAGACATAAGTAAATCTAATAAAAAAAACTTTACATTAATAATACCAAATATTATCTAGCTCGTGACTATCTGAATTATCAACAAATAAAATATAGAAGGAAATAAGGAAGGTCCTTTTCCTATTCCCCCCTCCCCAGTCCAAAACATCCCTATCTCACCGGACATAGTGTTGCAGCTGGTGCAGCAGAGCCTCCGGGGTGGTGACCGGCGGAGGGGGAGCGGCGCTGCGCTGGCGCGCGTGGAGAGCTGCTCTCGCATGCTCGAAGCATAACCTGGAAAGCAACATCAAAATATGGTTAACTAACTGTCCCTTGCGGTTTCACTCGCGTTTATGGTTACTGCTTCGCTCCTATAAGTCGTAGCGTGATGTAATATAGCCTATAACCTTCCTCGGTAAATAAACTATCTAACACAATTTTTTTTTTATTCGAATCAGTAGTTTCTGAAATTAGCACGTTCAAACAAACAAACTCTTCAGCTTTATTATATTAGTATAGATCATAACTAGCTAGTGCCTGCGACTTTGTCTGTGATAAATTAAAATAAATAATTTTTCTAAAATATAAGTAGTAAGTAATATTTCTTATACAAAAGGCTGTCTGCGAGTGAAAGTCCCGTCAAAATCAGTCCTGTCGTTTCAGAGATTAGCCAGAACAAACAGATAGATAAAAAATTTAAAAATTGATTTCTTGATGTAAGTACCATATACTGGTCTTAATTGAGATGAACCCATTTATTATTAAAAATAATTGCTCTACGCAGACAATGTCATGAAAGTAACTATGATAATATAATTACCCAGGGTCTCTATCAATCGGTGCAGGCAGGTTGCACCTGGAACCGGACGGGGCAAGGTGAGCACATTGCTTGTACGGTGCGGTGGTGTCATCTAAGATATGCCTCGCACAATACGATCGTCCCGTGACCACTGGCAGTGTGCATTCGTATGCTCTGTGTGCACATGTACGGGAACGTGAGACGATTTCCTTTTGCAACTGAAATGATAATGTATATGGGCGGTGATAAGCAATACTGTGTTAAGCCACACAGACTTCATTTTGAGAAAATGGCGTCTGAAGATACCAAACTTATTCTTAACAAATATGTTTGAAGAAGTATATATCCATCTTTTCTTTTATTTTTTTGAATAAAAGGTTTAATTATTTAAAATCAGATTGATATATTTAATTTATTATCAAATAAATAGTTTTTCAAATATTTGAGATTATTGTAAAAATTGCAAAATATGGAATACACTATGAAATCGAAACAATTAAGAGATTTTTTTCCGTTTTTATTAAGTTTATATGACTCGAAAAATTCAATATTTTTATAATGTTAAACAGTTTTGTGGGTTGACACATTATTGCTTATCAGCGTCCAATTATAATTAGTGTGATATTTCGATGTGGTTTTTCTTTATGATGGTGGGTGATGGTCACCATTTGTCAAGTAATCACCGCCATGAACATATGCAGCACTGGAGGTTTTAAGTGCATTGTCAGCGGAAACAACAAAAGGAAGTAAGGAAAGCAATGGTGAGGGTGTAAGCTCCCTTACTCACTACTATAAAACACAGCTATACTATAAATCAGCCCCCATATGAGCTTTTCTCAATGGGCAATAGTAAGCTCACATGATTCACCACACAAAATATTTTTTTTTAATTATCAGGTTCAATTCCTGAGTCGTGTTGAGTTTCAAATGTGGTTTGTCTTAACTTTAAAATCAGTGACAGGGTTCTCTGCTAAGAATTTTTCCATCTCATAGTTTCAAATTTCTCCCTACCAGAATGAAACACCCTGTATAAGTACTACAGATTAAAAAACTAGGGTGTTTGGCCTATGGGACATTTACAGGTTCTTCCTATATTATTATTTAATACTATATAGCACACCACTTATATGTTTAGTTCCAGGGTAAAGGTTTTAGGAAATCTTCAAATTAACAATATTATGGTGAATCAAAGAGCAGTCTTATGGCTTATTAGTCATTTTTTCTAGACAATCTTTGGGTTAGAAGGATTGTATTTGGAAGATAATTTCAGGTTGGTACAATTATAAACTTACATAATAATAATTACATCCTATTACTGCTAATTACATACAAAAAGTAGACAAATTATATGTAGAAAAATTATATACATAAAAATATACTTAACAGATATATATATATATATATATATATATATATATATATATATATATATATATATATATATATATATATATATATATATATATATATATATATATATATATAAAGATATAAATAATAATGAAAAAAATTTAACAGTTTTTTTTTTTAAATATAAGTAATGAATTTGATTGTTTTATTCTTAGTGGTTTGGGACTACCCAAAGGATTGCCTAAACAGTAAATGAATGCTTGTAAAATTTACAGTTTATGAGCAGGAATTTTAAGGATAAGGCCTCGTGAGGATTGTAATATCATATATTATTGCATACCTGTGCTCTAAGTCTTTCTTCCTCTTGTTTCTTCACCAGCTCGGGGTCCGGTGGCTTGATGGACTTGACATTGGTGATCCTGATTGATGATGATCGTCCTCCACGACTAAGCATTCTGATTTTTTGCAAATGTATCACTTTGCGAGATTCAGATTCTGTCATAACTTCCAAAGACGAATTAACTGTAAAGAAAAGATTATTTTGTTTAAAATATATGTATTTCAAAGAGGAAATGGTTCTTTTTGTGATTTTAATTTTTTTTTTATTTTGACCATATTTTAAGTTATAATTTATAACTTCACTTACATATTAGTTTATTATATGTTCGAAGAGTACAAAAGTGTTTCTATTTATTGAACAAAAATAAAAAAATAAATATTTTTAATTTATTTATTTAACTTATGTAATGCATAAAGCAAGCATTGCAGGGTAAAAAATGTATTTAACAACCCAAAAAATAATGACAAATATTTTAACCTGTAATTATATTTAAAAAAAAAACTAATATATAAAAATAACCTTAATAATGCTAAGATTCAAACATATTAGCGAAGAATGAATAATCATTACTATAAATATTAATATCATTATCATTAATATGCTATTAAGTATTTATTGTGTTAAAAATAAAACAAAAAAACGTTGTGTAATAATACAAATGATAGTTAATTATTGTAGCATTCAAAAATAGCTCTTAAATTCTTGACTCTACATCTCTTTTCCGTCGTCTCATTTCAAGGTTTTTAAAAAGTCCAAAAAACTTCTCATTTTTACTATTTTTCGCTGGACCACACTAAGAGGATTATTATTAATTTATAAAATTCCGAAATATTTTTACTTACGGTCTGAAATTGTAATATTATGTGATTGCAGATGGCCAACATTTTCTTTTTTTATTGGGAACATTGTTTATGTTCGAATAACAATTTAGTAGAAAACAAATAACTTAAATTATTTTTGTATAATAGACAATGAAAATAAGTAATTAAATCCAAATTATAAACAAATATTTACACATAAAATATTTCCATATTTTTTTTTTCGGGAAAGCGGAAAACCACGTACACAGATTCAGAATATTTATCACAAACTACGCAATAGGCCGCGAAAAATTCATTGGCAAACACATTGTCAACACAATTTCTCGTTTATTATTAAATACTTACCAAATACGAGATATGTATTTCTAATTAAACTAAATAGCTTAATAAAATAATAAACTAATTTTGAAGTAATTAAGAGGGTACTAATTGATAAAATAACATATTTTTACGATGTTAATTAAGACGTGTATTGTTTCTACAGTGGTGGTCGGCCATTTGCACCGTGTGACAGAGTATTTAGGTCCGTATATTTAAAACCATTTATTTTTCTTGAAAAGTTAATTATTCATTACAAAAATATGCACAAAAGATAGTGTACATTCTATACTATAAAATGTAACATAGTGAAAATGTGAAATGTACCTTGAATTGTTGCAGATCTTCATTCTGTCACCGGAGTCCTCACTGTGAAACCACCAAAATTTTACAATGGCGACCGTTTGATTATAGCTACGGAGTTATACAAAAAGTGACGAAATTTTTTACATAACTTTTCATATAGGTGATAGTTGCGAATAATTTAGTTATAATTTAGTTTTCATTTTGTGAATAATTTTGGTGTTGTTAACTTCAAAATGTTATTTAATATTTTGTAAATCACTCAAATGTTAACGTGGTCTGCATCCGTTTGTCGCTGTCATAGCGCTGTCCCTTTCCCACTCACGCACATAGACGGAGCACAGCTCTCCGTCGTGCTTCTTCGTGGGCAGTCATTGGAATATCCATTCAATGGCTGGTGGACAAGAAAAATGGTATTTTACAAAAGAGCAACTACAGAGTTCACCAAGTCGAAAATGCGGTTTAGATGCAGATAAAGAGCTAGCCTATCGGCAGCAGGCCGCGAATCTAATTCAAGACATGGGCCAGCGGCTTCAAGTGTATCCTTTTCAAAGTGAAGTGCAATGTTTTTGTCGAGTCATGTGGCTAAAACGTGTATCGTATTCATCGAAAGTGTTTTATTTATGAAAAAGTCATTAATTCAGTGTCATTATCGGTTATAATAAGTGCAAAAGTGAGTACGTTGAGTTTGTTACGAAATGACGAAACATCGAAAAGTTAACGGCGTCAGGCGGGTCACTTTCGCTCGCTCGGATGTCTGGGAAATCCCGTGAGTAGTCTCGATTTCTAAAGGTAAGCATTCATGCTATACATAATTTCGTGCTGAATAATGTTATATATTGTTTTATTTAGGTTATGGTCGCGTGTTGCGTGCTATTTTTTAGGTCAGTGCACTTTGACAGCTGTGTAGGACGCCTGCGCGCTGACGTAGGGATCGACCTGTCTGGTTCTAAATTTAAACGGTATCTTTACGGTACCAACAATTTGCGCGGCAAATTCCGTAGCGAAATGCTTCTATTACACGTGTAAGCATTGCTATACAATTTGTCCTGTGTGCATTTTGTGATTATAGTAAATAGCATTATACGCTATGAGTCATGCGTGTAGGCTGTTAATAGAGAGTTCTGTTATTGCTCCGATTTACGCTAAGCAGCTTAGTTCGTAACATAAGTTTTCAAACAAATTGTAAGAAAGATACGACAAAAGATAACCTAAGATTCTGGGAATTTCATACAAAACAACATTTATTACGTTTTCCTGTTAAATGTATTAATCATCAGTAACAAAAATGTTTAACATGTTTATATTGTTTTGCAATGAAGGTGAATGCCAATTCCTACATTTTTTACTTAACTTTATCTCCCTACTTTTTGCTTAACCCGTTACATAAGGAATTCCTAGACAGTTTCATACTTCTTAAATTTTTTTTTTGTAGCACTGAGTTCAAGTCCCTTGGCCCTTGAACTATATGTTTAGTTTTTGAGTGGTTTCTGAGATTAGTGCATTCGAACAAACAAACTCGATGGTTATGTTTGTTACTAGTAAACACCCTTAAATTTTTCAACATGTAAGTAGGATTAGGACGAAGGACTTGTAAGTACTAAGACACATTAAGAGGTGTCTTTTATTAATTAAATGCTAACTGATCCAATAGTCAACCTCTCCTTACACTTAAATAAAAATCCACATCTGTTTATGGCAGAATGGCTGATTGCAGAAATTGTAAGACAAAAAAAAAAAGAGTTTTCTTTCTTCATCATTATATAGCCAATTCACTCAAAGTCTATATAAATTGTAGCCACTATGTTAATCTGAAATATAAGCAATATTACTACAAAGTTTCATCAAAATCCTTTCAGTAGTTTTTGTATAAAATAGCAACAAACAGCTATCCATGTATCGTCAGAAACTTTCGCATTTATAATAGTTGAATTGAAGACATGCCATCAAAAGCAAAATCTCGTTTTTGTAACTGACCTACAATACGAATTTTTTTTTGCCCCTTTCATTTTTTTGCACTCACACATTCAATGTTACAGATTATACAAGTGTTAAACTTGAGCACTTTCTTTTCAATGTTTGGTTCTAGATTTTCGTTTTAGATTTCGTTATTTATTAGGTAATTTTTTTTATTATTATTCATTAAAAGATGAGTAAAATTGTTGTACTATATATGTTTGTTCTGTAATCACTTTCAATGCAACATATTATATTTTCAATGTTAACACAATTTAGTACAATGTCAGTGGCAAAGAAACAGCGAAAGAATAAATTTACTATAAAACTGGATATTGCTTTTGGCTTCGCTCGTGTTAATGTATATTTTGGTTTAATATAATATACATATATACATAAAATATAGCCATGACCATCCAGAAGCTATGCAAATACTATAAAGCTGAAGAGTTTGAATGCGCTAATTTCAGAAAGTACTGGTTCATTGAAAAATTCTTTTTGTGTTAGTTAGTTTATTTATTGAGGAAGGCTATAGGCTAAATAACATCACGCTACGACTCATAGAAAAAAAGCAGTAACCATAAACATGAGTAAAACTGCGAGGGGCACCTAATAATGTATATAGTATCTTGCAGATTGTACTATAATTTTTAAAATGAGTTTTGGAGATGAGTTTACTTTGCACATACAAAATTCACTCTCTATTATATTAATATAAAATTTGTTAAGATTCCAAAGTGAGATGAACAGGGGAAGAAAAAAAGAATATTCAAACAAATTGATTATCGATTACTTTATTAATAATGGAAAATTTTCATAGAATTTCATACACATGAAATAGCAGAATTACTAAAAATTTAATAATAATGTATCAAATGCAAATTTCATGAATGTCGTTTAAAGACATACTTGACCTCATTCTATTATGTATTTCACGCACCTGTTTTGATAACAATGTATCGAGAACAAGGATTTTGTATGCTTTTTTTTTCTATTATTACAATGTATTGGATTAGGATTGTAATTAGTTAAATGGAAATATTAAATATACTTTTTAAACTAGACTCTGATAAGCAATACGATGTCATGCCACAGGGATTTTGTTTTGAGAAAATGGTATCTAAAGATGTTAAATTTTTTTTAATACTTTTGTTTCAAGAAATATATATCCTCTGTCCTTTTGAATATATAAAAAAAGTATAATAAAAAGTTTTATCTAATAATAAATATTATACTTTAGTATTAAAAACATTAAATTACGATTTGTTTTTTTTTTAATATTTATTTACTGTGGACTTAAAACATTTTTCAATAATGTTAAATAGTGTTAAATGACGACTCTTTTTGTGGGTTAACACATTATTGCTTATCAGCATCTGTATGAAACTGACAAGTTTGTGTGGGTGTATTAATCTCAAAAACTACTTATTTGAATTGTCTTTTTGCAATAAGTACTTGTTTAATATAAATAGTAATAATAAAATAAATAGCAGGAGGAATAGCATGAATTGTAAATTATGAATAATATATTTTGCTCATCTTTATTATATTCAGATCTTGACATCTGAACTGATTTTAATGAAATTGTGTGATCAATAATTATTTGGGTTGAAAAAGACTCATTGTTTCATAATGTTTATTATTGTTTGTATGAGGCTAAAAATATTTTCTTCGATAAAATACTTTTAGCCACTCAAATAAAGTCAGGACGGAATCTAGTGATTAAAATTATATTGTGATGTAAAAGATGAACTATTGACTTACAATGTAGAATTATAAATAAATAATTAACAGTTAAGTCCATGCAAATACTAAGAATTACATACTTGTATTTCCTTATTAAATTCCAATGTCACTGGAATAATTTAAAACCGCAATAAAATAGATGTGCACATAAATGAAGTATTGAAGAAAATATACCTAATAATGATCACATGTCTTATTTATTTCAAATTTAGCTGTCAGCACTAGCTTCTCACGAGTATACTTTACATATGGAGATTTTTTTACTCAAACTCTGTTTATCGATTAAACCATTAACCAATTTCGATGATGTAGGGATAAAATGGAACTTATCGAATGACATTGCTACTATAGGTAAATAAAATGTAAACAGTAAAAGTTTTTACGCAGAGGAAGTCATAGGAAACAATAACAATCTTTATTGTACACCAATGATTTGAAAAGTTTATGGACAAATCTATACTAATAATATTAGTAAGTAGTTAAAGAAGTAAAGTTTGTTTTTCATGTTGTGGGTAATTTCTGAAACTACTGATTATTTGATTTGAATAATTCCTTTTTCTTTCAATAGCCCCTTTATTAATGATATTTAAGGGTTATATTACACACTATGACTCAGGAGTGAAGTAGTAAACATAAACGCGAGGGGTTAAGTGAAATTAAACAAGATATATGGACGCTGATAAGCAACAATGTGTCAACCCACAAAAAGTCAAATTCGTAGATATTGATGTATTTTGATAATACATTACCTATTTAACATTATTCAAATATTTTCAAGTCATCGAAAAATAAGAACGGAAAAAATTTCCTTAATTTCATGTTTCGAATTTCAAGTGCGTTCCTTTTGCAATTTATACAATAATCTGATATATTCGAAAAACTTATTATTAGATAAAACATTTACTTATATCAAACTGCTTTTTATTTATTATAACTTTTATCAAAATATACAAGAAAAGATGGATATATACTTCTTCGAACAAATATATTAAAAATTTTATCGAAATGAAGTTCGTATGGCTTGACATAGTATTACATATCAGCGTCCATATATTAATAAATATGTATAAATGCAGTCTCATGACCAAGATATCCATTTCTTCTTATGTTGTTCAACATTTGATAATGAACTTAAATACGTTGAAAATAATTATCATTCATAATTGACTACATGTATTCAATTGAAAAATAATGATTAAAATTCGTTACATCAACGAAAGTGTCTTAAGTTATATACGTATAAACAATTGCCGAATTAAATTTTTTTCTTGCCGATAGTTGGTTTATATAAGACGTTTTTCCTTTGTAGTCATTATTGTTATTGGCGTATTAAAAATGCGTGGCTGAATCGATAAGGGGATAATGGAATGTTGTGATTTCAAATTAATGTAATGTATTTTCCGAGCGAAATGCTGTTTACATTTTGTTGGAAAATATTTACACTAAATGTGCAAATATGGACGCGAGTGAGGCATTCTCGTCCAGTTGTTTATTGTTTTAGTATATTTGCGTCATTTGAAATCGAAAAACTTAATTATAATATAAAACAAAGTCGGGTTAGTTATACCATTTTTAACTCAAGAAAGGCTGGAAGGATTTTATAACATAACGAAAAAGAAAAATTTTGTAAAATATATAGTACAATTTATAAAACAATCTATATAACTACTTATTCATAATTATTGAGACTAAAATGTGTATTGAGATTTTCGTTTCTTGTAAATGTTGTGAAATTTATTAATATAAAATACGTATTAAGATATTGACGTGCTTTGGTTCACGTGTATTCGTAATCTATTAATATGAAATCATAACTGCGTATGTGGCGCTTATCAATAAAACTATCGATGCTATCAAGATGTAGCTATAATATTATTAATTTACTATTCACTTATTGCTTTATATCCAGATTTATTCGTAAAAATCAGTCGTTGCCGAATAGTTTGTTACTTCAGTCGTCTGAGTTGTAGCGTGATGTTTTATAGCCTTAAATGTTAAATATTTGAAGGCCAAAACACAATCACGAAGTGAGATCGTGAAAGGATGCGACATCGCGCCGTGAAAATCAAATTCGTTTGATTTTAAATGAAAAATATTAACAAAATATCATTAACGAAAACAAAAATTAATATTATTAAAAAAATATCTGCTCCTTACAGTTTCACTCGCGTTTATGGCTACTGTTCCGCTCCTACAAACCGTAGCGTAATGTTAGGGTATATAGTCCATAACCTGTCTCAATAAACGGGCTTTCCTACGCAAAAATAATTTTTCAAATTGGATCAGTAATTTCAGATACATTACACCCTAATACAAACCAACAAATAAAAATACAAACAAATTTTACCTCTGTATAATATATGTATAGATTACGAGATAACAAAAAAAATTAAAGTATTTATTATAATTTAAAAATAGTAAACGATAAATTAATGCTAAATTACAAAATTATTAATCTTTTTGTGGCTTAAATTTAGCAAAAATAAAACTGTATTATTGTTTTTACATAGTAGGAGAGATAACTGTTTAAAAACAATACAAAAATTTACAGCTACACGTAAAAGCCTAAAATAATGAGACTCACTGTTATCGTGAGTCATATGTAGGAAAATATCGAATGTTTTGTATGACGCATGCGGTTTTAATGATGTTTTGTTTTTATGCGCGAGACTTTTCAGTTTCAACAGTATTTAATATATAAGCGTTATAGATTGAATATTATTTGTAGGTAAGGTTGCTGTCTCTGAAATTTAGCCACCAGGATAAGACGCGTGAAAACTTCGGATTTTAGAGTCCAGAACCCGGATATGTAGGTTTTTAAACATAGTCTATGTAATCTAGACAGATGAAAATGTCATAAATCCTCTTTTCAATTTATTCTGAAATGTAAAAATTAGATTAAGTCAACTTTTATCATCATATTAAGTGTACCTAACAAAACAGAATCTTATTATAGCTTGTGAGTCTGTTAAAATTTATTTTTAAAGCTGGACTATTAATGAAATCCTGATTCTCCCCGAATGCCCTCTAAAATAGGACAAACGGATGGTAACCCTATTTATAGGCACAAGTTAACGAGGAAACGGTAGACAATAATTGGATGCTGATAAGCAATAATAAGTCAACCCACAAAAGTCGCATTCGGAGAAGATATTGATATATTCTGATAATGTGTTATGTATTTAACATTATTCAAATATGGAAAAAAGTTTTTTAATATAATGTTTCGAATATTGAAGTCTGCTCATTATCTTGACAATAATAGATCTGAATAAAATTATTATTAGATACAAATTTTTACTATACGAATTTTCTTTTAATTTATTCATCAAAATACAAGAGAGAAGATGGATATACTTCATCAAACAAATATATTAAGAATCGGTTTGACATCTTTGGATGTCATTTTCTCAAAATGAAGTCTGTGTGGCTTGACATAGTATTGCTTATCAGCGAGTTTTTAAATGAAACTAAGTAATTTTGAGCTATTTTTCATAAATTAAAACAAACATTTTAATACTACATACAGCGCCATTTATCGATCCTCTTGTAATTTTAACAAACGCGCTAATGTTATTGAATGCACCTAAAAATCTATTCAGAAAAAAAAATCCGGAAGTGCACACTGACTTCCCACCTGTTTCGGGTTCTTACAAGTGTAAAGTTTTTGTCTGTTAATGTCATTGTACGCTTTTCAATACGCTTTTTGCCCGGTTGGTTTAACTTTGTAACTGAGACTTATAAATAAAATGGAACCGATTTTAAAAGCAAAGTACGCAAAATCTTTTACTTGAATGACCGATTTATTTCCAATTATTTTGATTTAAAAACTTATCTACTTTGATGCAAAATCGATGAAATAAATTTAAAAGAATACTGAAAATAAATATTTAAACGGTTTAGAAATTGTCGTGTTCTGAGGTAACAAACATTAAAAAATACACACCAAATTGAGAACTTCCTTTTTTGAAAGTACTTTCAAAATCTATTCATATATTTGAAGACTGAAGAATGAAAAAATCTCTGTCACTTTGTGGTCGTTTTTATTTATCTTCGTTTCCCAGTCGCGATTATTATTAAAAATGTCTATCCTCATTAATTAACGACTTATTTATCTATGCTATTTTTTAAATTTATAATTATGAAAAGGTAAAACTTGTTTGTTTTCAAATTTGTATGTAATACGATCATTTTTCAAATTTCTGATCCATTTTGCAAAATACTTGCTGCGGTAGGAGATAGCCCTTTAATTGAAAAAGGTTATAAGCTATATTACAACACGCTGAAATCCAGGAGCGAAGCATAATCATAAGCGCGAGTTTGCTATAAAATAATGTTTTAGCGATATTATTGATCCCTTGACGCACCGTCGCATAAATTATAATAGTCCATGATCATCGTTCAAAAATTAAACAAGGAAACGACACAGTGACCTAATTTTTCATAGCGAAACTCTAATTTAAGCAAAATTATAACTGTTTGCCTCTTTGTACTCCAATAGGAAATACATTAACAATTGAAATGGTTAAATTTATCTGAGAACACGTACTCTTAAATGTAATTTTTTGTAGCTTTTTTATATAATTTTAACTGTACATACATTTAGTTTTGACACTAATTTTATTGACTTCATTTGTTTTTTTTCAGTAATAAATAATTACTTACCCTTTAATACTTTAGAAACAAATTACATAACTCAATAGTGTTGTCATATTATTTTGTTATTTCTATTGATAATGGCACAGTCTTATTATGTCTGTGGTTAAAGACATTTATTTCTCAAAAGAAATTACATTTCACTCAATGAGAAAACAAAACAAAATATTACGTAATAATTTAGTTGTGAGCGTTTTAGACAGATACATTTTTTTTACATAATCTTTCACAATATGACTTACATATATTATTTGCCTTACTACAAAAGATTTAAACAGATGTTAAACGCGTGCTTAAAAAAACCATACAAATCCGCGTCTAAAGACAGTTTTGAGTTAAACATGCTTTAGAGTTTAGATTAGATATTATAGATTAATATACGTTTAAGTGAGTTTAATAGATGTTTAAACCCGATTTTAGCTTTCAAATGTAACGTATAACTTTTTATTAATAAGTTTTTTTATTCGCTGTTAGGAATTTAGATAATATTTTAAGCAATGTTTAATTTTTAAACACTGTTTAGCTAGACACGTGTTGAACATGGTTTTAACGCGTCTTTTGTAGTATGACAGTATGTCTTTTAATTTCAATCGAACAATACCAAGATATTTCCTTAACATCAGAACAGTTCCCAGCTATGCATCAACACGGCTATAGTCTACATGCACCGGTTTTACGCCTTCCACTCGTTCACGCAGTTCCACAGAAACGCGATAGCCGCTGCGGCGCTGTTCCTTGCCGCGAAGGTGAGATAAAACTTCATATTATTATATTTTTAGTATATCTAGCCACAAGAAGAATTTCCTATAGTCTTTTTTTCTGTACTTGTCTTTATTTGGCAATAATACCCGAACGAAAATCACGAATCTTTAACAATTTTGTTTTAATTATAATTTTGCATTATAAAAAATGATTCACTTTAATAATTAAATCGATAATTTCCTATCTAACTCTTATTTGTGACTATAAATACGTCATATTTATCTGCTAAATAAGCCAAGTAAAGAAAAATAGACTATAAGTGACATATTTACAAAAAATAGTTGGTGGTATTTTATAACTATATAACAAGTTAGACAAGTTCGTCAATGGATTGCTAGTTGCTAGGCAACGTCGTCCAAAGTAGGCGGCATTCGGGTGCTAAAATCTATGACCTTATAACATAGTTATAGTTATGTACATATGATTGGTCCTAGCTCTATTTATTTTGAAAGAAAAACTGTTTTACTAATAACAAAAAAGAATATTGCCGATTTTATCTCATTTTTTATCAAAACCACAAAATATAGGTAAAATTTGTTATATTATTTTCATAGTAAAAGTATAGTAAAACTTTTACCTTGTAAGTAATTTTTATTGTAATGTTACGGCTGGACAGAAACTCCTTTATTTTATGTTTTTTTTTGTACTATATAATTATTATTATTTTTTTTTATTTTAATTTTAGGTAGAGGAACAGCCGAGGAAGTTAGAATATGTGATTAAGGTAGCACACGTCTGCCTGCACAGGGGTGAGGGTGTGAACGCTCTCACCTCTGAACAGTATCAGGAACAGGTAAGATTATTGAAGAAATTTTATAAGACTCAATGAATTTTTGTTCATTACAGTGCGTTTAATACGAAAATCCAAAAAAAAGTTTTAATGTTATAAAGAATTGACAAAAAACTAAGTCGTAGGACAAAAATAATTCTTTAAAAATCATTATCACATAATACTTTGGGATAAACTAACTACTAAACTACGTTAAGTCTATAAAGCAAGTAATTTTGAGCTGTTAATTATATCACGAGTCCGGCTAATGTTAGGTGTCGCCACTATCGGGCACATAATCATATAACTTTATTTACACCCGCAGAGCACACTAGAACTTTTTCAAACGTTCTCAGACCATCACAATCAAATTCATATCCGATTCATAACAACAATATATTATGAGCATTGTATAATGGTGTGATGTGTATCATATGACGTTCAATCATGTTCGTTAGACTTATCTGTCAAAGATAGTAATACTATAGGCAGGCTGGTGATTAGATAATTCTAGAACATATGGTTTATATCGCCTTATCAGTAGAAGTTACTAAGCAACATTATTGTTACAATTAAATTGTTTGATGGGTGTTATACAGTAACCTTATGAATTACTATACAAATAATATAATTAATATACAATCTATATAACGGAAAAAAGATTTTATTTAGTTAGACAGGTTTTAGGTACATTTTGGTTACATTTAAAAATAAATGTCATTTTCTTTTTTTTTTAAAGCGTTTATTAGTTAAATTGCTACTTTTAAAATATGCGACTACCCTTCGTTTCATGAAAGTTATTTTTTACTACTTAGATGGTTAGTTAAAAGAATTTTTTGCATTTCATATTTACTAATGAAAATTATATGAATACGCGTGAACAAGAACAATGAATAAATAATTCGTTCGCTCGTGATTTGAACATGAGTTCTTCACTAGTTGGTCCAGTTAGTATGGAAAATGTCTGTCAATTCCAGGCGCAGGACCTGGTTTTCAACGAGAATGTCCTGCTACAGACATTAGGGTTCGATGTAGCGATCGACCACCCGCACACGCACGTGGTGCGCACCTGCCACCTTGTAAAAGGTGAGACGCGTTACGGACATGTTACCCGCACGGCGGCCCGCGCGCGACTGAGCGCTGACGGTTGAGTCGCTTCGAGCGCGGGTGGTGTGGAGGACGGCTCGGGACGTTCGAATTTTGAATTTAACGGTTCTCGATTGGAATGTTTGATTTTTATTTTGGCGACGATGAAATTATTCTTTTCTAAGTCTAAGAATTAGTTACTGATTTTTTTAGTATTTGAAGATTGACGATGTCTATTTTTAAAGCAATAATAATGTTTCTTTGTAATATTTTTATGATAAAATTTGTATAATTGTAAAGCTTTGCTGTTTTTTAATTGTTATTTACGATCTCAGAAAGTACTAAAGCGATTTTTTAAATAATAGATACTTGTTTTTGTAAAATAAATATTTATTAGTAGTGTTCCTTCGATGAAAGTCAAACATTACGTTAAAAACACCGAGCCGTTCTCAGCAACTGCGTAGACAAAGCCGTGTGCGCGTGCTATAGCGTGGACCAACGGGCCAAGTATCCATTTGCTACTGTATAAGGTATGTGAAATTGTCAATGAATGTGTGTCCTTCCCGTTCACTTGTTACCCCTGTTCCCATGTTCATAGAATTTGGATTTTCGTTCGTTATTTTTAAGATTACAAAATGAAAACGAAATCATTTATATAATATATTTATGATTTTAATTTCTATTTTTACATTTGTAACGAAATCAGTAAAATTGTTTTGTTAAGAGTTATATTAGAAAATATTTATTTATATATTACGAAAACAATATCGAATACGCTTTAAAATGCTTATATAATCACAAAAAAATTAGATCTACCCACATTTAACAATAAATATATGAACGGTATATATCATTTTATTTATATAAAAAATAAAATTTATTTACATAAATTTCCAGCGCCCAAGGATTTGGCTCAAACGTCTTACTTCATGGCGTCGAACAGTCTTCACTTAACGACAATGTGTCTTCAATATCGGCCGACAGTTGTCGCTTGCTTCTGCATACATTTAGCTTCGAAATGGAGCAATTGGGCGGTGAGTTTTTTTAGAACAGCCTGTATATGCCCGGTGTTGGCCAAATTATTTTTCCTTGTTACAAAGAACAGACGTACAACACTACACTACGACAACTACGACACTACAGTTCGTATACGGGCTGGCTCAGCCGGGGCAGTATCACACTTTTAAAGACGATCAGCGTGTACCTGGATGACCGACCTTAATTCGGTATTCTTTTTTTGGGAAATCGCGTTTGGAATTTTAGATTTAGTAGTTAATAAAAAGAAATAATAGCAGTTTTTCAGTGTCTGAAACTCGGACAAACGAAAACATACATACAAGATTTGCTTGTTTAAAGGTATAACATAGATAAAGTCTATGTCGTTATCATTGCGGGAGGGCAGCGGATGCAAGCTATCCCATGCTCTCTCCATTTCGTTCTCTCTCTCTCCATCACAGGGGTTTTAATGGATGTAAATCTCTAAATAACCCGATCTGGCCCCCAGGAAATATCTTTTCAACGATTTCCCTGCGTGAACAAAAAAAAATTATAATAATTGTTTTTATAATTAATTTGTCTTGTTCCAGATACCGCAATCACACGAAGGTCGTCATTGGTTCTCTTACGTGGATAGGAGTGTCACAACGGAGCTGCTGGAACGGTTGACGGCTGAGTTCCTTCACATATTCGACAAGTGTCCGTCTCGGTTGAAGAGGAAAATGATGACAATGTCGAACAGTGAGTTTAATTATATCTTTTACTAGCTACCGTGAGCCGAGATGGCCTAGTGGTTAGAACACTCTCAACCGATGATTACGGGTTCAAACCTAGCACAGTGTTTTAATTCATCCTGAGCTCGGCGGTGAAAGAAAACATCGTGAGGAAAGCTGCATGTGCCGGGAGAAATCTTGACACATGTATATTCGCCAACCCGCAATGGAGTAGCGTGGTGGATTAAGCTGTAACCTTCTCCTTAATAGGAGACGAGCCTTGTCCAGCAGTGGGATATTTACAGGCTGTTACTTTACTTTTTTACTGTTACTAGCTACCTTTGTGATTTTACCCGCGTTTATGGTTACTACGTCGCTCCTATGAGTCGTAGTGTGATGTAATATAGGCTAACCTTCCTCAAAAAAAAATGTTCAAATCGGTCCAGTAGTTTCGGAGTCTTCGATTCTATTTCGCACAAAATGACGATTATCTAATAATTTAGGTTTAATTAAATTTAATTTTAAGTTTAAACTAATATATCCCTTCTCATCCCAAGGTGGTAGTTCTCCTCATTCCGGAGCCCATCCGTCCGGTTCGTCGGTGGCTAATTCACCCTTCGATAAGAAACACACTCTGGCCAACAGTGATGAGATCGACAAGTCTTTTGATAAAGGTAATTTGATTATACGTTGTTTTTGATCGTGTTAATGTAGATTTTGTTTTAAAAAAATACGCATATGTACGTGAAGTAAGCCTATGACCATTTGAAATATTGTACCTTTGAGTTGTACCATTATTTTCAAAAAAGTTTTATTGGTTCCTTAGTATATTTTACACATACTAAATTGGCTTACTTTTTTATATCATATACTAAAGGTAATTGATATTAGTTAAGATTGCTTTTCAAAAACAACTTTTTCTTATTGTCAAAAAGCTAGGTATAAAATTCATATTAAATTAAAAATATTAAAATATAAATACAAAACTTATTTTAGTATGGATGGATGGACATATACTAATAGTAAAATTTAAGTGTTACATCAAAGAAAAAAATCTTTATTTTCTTAATATTAATAGATATATTCAGCTAAGAAAAAGAATTAATAATATAATAATTATGTATATGTACTAAAAATTGTCTATTTTAACAGAATACGAACGCGAGAGGCGTCGTCAACAGCAACCCGGTGGTTATGTTCCCGCAACCGCGCCCCCGAACCCACCACCGCAGAAGATAGACTACAACCTGTACAGGGAGAAGCGAGAGAGAGAGGAGAGGGAGAGGCGGGAGGAGAGAGAGAGACGGCAACAAGCGCTCCAACGGCCGGGGGTTCCCCAACCGAACCCCAGGCCGAACCCCCCGCCCCCACACCACCGGCCATCCAGCCAGCACCACAAACCCCACCATCCCTGGCCCCACAAACCTCCCCACCACAAACCGCCCCACGATCACAGGCACAGGCAACCTCCTTCAGTACCTTCGACTTCATCGAGTCAACCGCCCCAACCCCCGCATCAGCCGGAAATACCCCAACGCACCCGTCCACCGTCTTTGTTCTCGCCCGAGAATACAACCCCAGCGGTCGCGGCGTCAGCGCCCAGGCGACCCCCATCTAACCCCCAACAGAGGCCTAGGCCGGAACCTAGACCGGTTCCCACTTTGCCTCAACCGCCCCCCACTGTTCCGCAGGAACAGAAACCTCATACTGCAAGTCCACACAAAAAACGTCCAGACCCCACGGCTGTCGTTAGAGATATGCAACCCCCCGCCATTCTCTCCCCCTTCTCGTCACCCCCCAATAAGGAAATGAAACCTAGACCGAGGTTGCCCTCAAACTCGGAACCTGAATTAGTACCTGTAGTTAAGAAAATAGACGAAACGCCCGGTTACGAAAACGTAATCCGGGAATCGCAACGCGGTAACGCGATAAAAACTAGTAGGCAAGCGGATAGGAAACCCGAACCTAGGTCGCTTAACGGTATCGAAACCGATCCTACTTTAGTGTCAAATTTGCTCAAAGAGAGCCTAGCCAAGCCCGTCCCCATCACCGTTCCCACGGAGAAGAAATCTCCCGTGGAAGTTAAAAAGGAACCCGTGATAGAGACCCCCGCACCCCCACCAGCACCTCCTCCCCAGCTCGAACCACCCCCCATCCAATCCCAGCCCCCGCCCGCCCCTCAACCGACCGAGGAGGCCGACCACAAACACAAGAAGGAGAAAAAGAAGAAGGACAAACACAAACACAAGGACCGCGACAAATCGAAAGAGGAGAGAAAGAAGCACAAGAAGGACAAAGAGAAGGAGAAAGAGAGGAAACCGGAACCGGTCCCACCGGCGCCGGAGACGGACGGCGCTATCCGAATAACGATACCGCGGGAGAAGCTCTCGACGAGCCCCGGGCTCAAGATCAAGATCCCGAAGGAGCGGCTCGCGGCGCCGCCCCCGCCGCCCAGCGGGCTCAAGATCAAGATATCCAAGGAGGTGCTGGAGGTGTCGCGCAAGCGGCCGCCGCCGGGCGACGCGGGCCCGCCCCACAAGATGCACAAGGTAGGCTGGCCGCACCCCCCCCACCCCCCCGCGCAGCCGCTGCCCTACTACATGCTGCGGCCGCCGCCCCCCCTCTACTACTACTACCCCCCAGTGTTCCAGCAGCCGCCGCTGCCCAACGTGCCGCCGCCGCCCGTGCCGCCGCCGCCGCCGGAGTGATGGCCACATACGTGTTGGACGTTTGCCAGTGTTACCTGAATCGATTTCGAAGTGAAAAAATTTAATTTTTTTTTTCAATTATTTTCTTGCATGGTGCCTATACTGTACTAGCCTGAATCAACGTTTCAGTTCAGTTTTTTATATTTAAATATCGATTCTGGTAACGATGGTAAGATGTCCAACACATGTCCAGTTAGATACCCTATTTAAAAACATACTGCCTCCCATATGAGTACCATGCTATCGCCTTGTAGTGACAACCATCATCATTAAGTATATTACATGCTTAATACTAAAGTGTCCAAATTCAATTTTTATCCACACAACGCAGAAAACATTTATTTTGGTTACAAAATAATAATGGTTACAATATAAACTAGTTCTTTTTAATCATAGAATTTATCCAGAATTATATGGAACAACTGAATTTAAATTACTAACTTAGTTAACTCGTCTCACATAAATATTAAATTTGGTTCCTTTAATACTAAGCAACATCTAATCCTTATAAAATAACTTTACAAGGTAGACTCCCCCTTTTCCTCTTTTATTTCAAATATTATTTTTATAGGAAATATTACTTAAATTCATACAATTTCGTATGGAGTTTATTATAATGAATAGGTGTTGAATACATACTCTTCTATATAAGGCGAGTATTACACTTGTAAGTTTTATTCTCATAATTGTTATAAAATAATTCAGTAACATTACTAAACCTGTGAGTGTCAAAAATAAGGCACTGATAGTAAATTCTTTCAGGTGTTAAAACAATGATAAATATTTTTTGTAAATCTTATCAAAATCTGTGCGCAAACTTACAAGTGTGTTTCGCGCCTATTCATTAAATAATATAAAATTTTTCTTTAGAAGGTTTTCGCTACAAGGTTATGATATACATTTTATATTTTGAAGTGTTCGTTTTTATTAATATCAATTTATAAGTATTTTTTAGAAAATTTAATTTTCATTGTAGTTTTAGTGATTTATGAAACGCTTTATATTTAAAATTAATAGCGAAATGCACAGTAAAACGACAGTAAAACGGTCACTTTGAAAATGGTGCATTTCATTTGGACGGCAGATCTTATTTTGATTGTATTGCTTAAATTCTCAAAAACTACTCAATTTTAAATAGCCTTTAAGTGATTTTTTATATTGAGTGCTATGAATAGAGAAAACACTAATGGCTACTTGAAATAATAACTTTTGAGTGTTTGAGAATTTTTATAATAATATACTCAAAGCATACAATCAAAATATAATTTTATAAATTAGATATTTTACAATCATTCTGGTATTCAGTTCGTTATATTGTTCACAATGAAAGTGATGTTCGATGGATAGATTCTCGGAATTGTTACTTTGACAATCCATCGGTCAAACGTTACAATGTAATTGTGATCAACCATTGAATAAACGCCAGAATTACATACAGGTATAGATTATTTCAGGTTTATATTTCAGAACACATATTATACAGGGTGTTTCAATTTTTTATATCTTCAGAATGGATGTTGCTGCAAGGGTGACATTATTTTCCGCATTAAAAAAAATTGTTTTTCTTATTTTTTTTGTTTAAATTTTTGAGCTCTAACATGACACTTATCTATAATCCTCGTAGTTAATATGAGTCGATTAAATAGTTCAAATATGCCGTTAATATTTAAAGAAGAGTTTTTAATTTCGAATTTTTTTAAGCGTAATGTGAAGTATCACATTAAACAGACCACAGAACCTTTCATTCGGAATAAACGCAATTAATTGTCGAACACCCTATATAATATGTGTTCCGAAATACAATGACATATACAATACATGAAAGCATACCTATAGATCACTAATGACATTTTTCTACGTCTAAGGCGTGAATTACACTTGTAAGTTTTGCCCTCGAACTTACATAAATGGGTTATCATTGCTTTTATACCTGAAAGAACTTACTGTCAGTGACATATTTATTACCGAGGTATTTGTTACCAGGTTACAGAGTTGATTTATATCAGTTAGTAAAACTTACAAGTGTAACTCTCGCCTAATTAAACATCAACTAGTACATTCGATACAGGGTGTCATTGAAGGAGCAAAGTTTACGTGTTCTTTAGCCGGATGCTCATAATGGGGAGTTCAAGTATTACGTAAAGGAATTTTTTAATATTTTTGACCTCCCCTTAAAAGTTACTTCTCATTTAAGACCATTGTTATCTAAGATAAATCCCACCCCGGTGATGAATCCAAGCGTTTTACAAGATACACCCCCCCCCCCCCCAATTACGTTACGTAATACTTGAACGATTTATACGACACTTGAAGTGACTACGAAAATTGGTTTTCTTATATTCTTATGTATTTTGCATTAAAAAAAAACTTTTTCCTTCTTTCTAATTTTAAGTTTATTTATACTCTTTTGACTGATTTTATTTATTAATTTTTCAATGTTCTATTTTTTTTTCTTAAGAAAACAATTTTCGTAGTCTATTTATAAAAAAAAACTTAAATTTAGTTTTAATTATTAATCAAGGAGGGTCCTAAAAATAATCTTAATTATGATTTCTCCGTCAACTTTTCTATTTTTATTTTGACAATTATATCTGAGTTTGGACATGAATATAATAAAGTTTTAAAGGAGTAGTTTCTTGGCATAGCGGGCTGTCACGAAGCGGTCGTTATTAGACGGACGCAAAAAAATGGAAAGTAGCACTGTGAAGTTAACAGTTAAAAAAATAATAATACGATATTCATTCAATAAATAGCTATATCTCGACGTCTATTACGGCCGCTAGACGGCCGCTAAATGACGGCCACCGCTATCCGGAATTCGTCAATGTTTTACAATTGCGACGATTTTTTTACTTTTAACTTTAAATAGATATACCTATTTTAATCTATACTGTATATAATACAAAAAAAACTATTTAATATAATCTATATTTTACATAGATAGTATTTACAATTTTTAAAAATTAACTGCCTTACTACAAAAGATTTAAACAGACGTTAAACGCGTGCTTAAAAAAATCCGTACTACAATTCAGCGTCTAAGCACAGTTTTGAGTTAAACATGCTTTAGATATAGATTAACATACGTGTAAGTGAGTTTAATAGATGTCTAAAACCTATTTCAGCTGTCAAATGTAACGTATAACATTTTATCAATAAGTTTTTTATGAGTTTATTCGCTGTTAAGCAATTTAGATAATATTTTAAGCTATGTTTAATTTTTAAACACTGTTTAGCTAGACACGTGTTGAACATGGTTTTAATGCGTCTTTTGTAGTATGACAGATAATCTTTAAAACATTAAAGTTCTAAATGTACAAATTTTTATACTATACAAATTTTATAGGTGCTTTTATCGTCTATTTACTGTTTTGGATTCGGGCGCAGAAATGGGGTTAACTTACAAGGAACAATGGGGGAAGTTCTATATAGTTTTTGAATGGGGGTTAGGAAATTTGATTGTACTTCAGAAAGGAAGAGAGGTTAATACGTATTGAAGCGGCTATGTAATTTTTTTAAAAGGGAGTGATTTTTGCGTGACTTTTAGTTTTTAATAGGGATTTTTTTTTGTGCTAGACGAGGCCAATTGGCTCCCTTCCATATCGTTCTGCGCCAGATTAAATTTTAAAAGTTAATACTTAAAAACAAATTAAGGAATATAACAATATGGCGGCCGTAGATTTTGATGACGTCACTACGATTTAATAAAATCGATTAAATTAAGGCAAAATTTACTTCGTTTACATTGTGTATAATTGGTTAACTTAATCTCGGATTTAAAATGTTCGAAAATTAAATTAAATCTTTTACGTAAACTTAATTTAACTTTCAAATTGGAACAATTTTTAGTGATTCAAGTGACAGTTTCGCTGTATTAAAAACGAAACTATATAATTATAATGGCGCCTAAACTTAATTATTTTGTGAGTAAATATTATAAATCAATATATTCATTATATATACAATATTACGATTTACATTTTAATATACAATATTGTTATATACAGTTATACATATTAAATAATTCATATACAATGATGTCTTACTGTATATATGTTACGTTCATATTATTAATAACTTTGACAAGCTTGTCAATTGACCTGTTGGCCGTGAAGATACTTCGCTTGTCATACTCAGTTGCTAGGTAACGGCGTCCAAAGTGGTCGGTACTCTGGGTGCCAAATTCCATGCTCTTACATGCTTTATAATATCATTGTACAAAATGGTTACTGTTATAAAAGGATCTAAACACGTATAAAATAGAGTAAGCGATTATTTTGCTATTGCTATTGTCATAAAAACCGTAAAAAATCTTAGTGTGATTTTACAAAGTCTTCCATTTCTCAAAATAGTAAAAAAAATCAATTCTTTAGTGTTTGGATCCGGCTTATATATAAAAAAAGTTTACGATGTTATATTTTCTAATTGGCATTCCAATTTATATAGCTAAAAGCAAAAGTGTAAAATAATCATTAGAAAGCTAGGAGTATTTATTCTGTAGTTGTTATATTTTAAATTTAACGCGTCATAACGAAATTTAAAATGGCGGATTTTTAAAAGATATACAAAATTTATGACTTAAATATATTGCTTTCGAATTAAATAAATGTTTCTTGTAATTAATAGCTTTATAGTATTTATTGCAATTATACGCGTTTATATAAAAAAAATAGAAATATTAAACCTTATACTTCTAAAAGATAAAACACAATATTAATATTCCTAAATAGAGCTTAAAATTTGTCACTTGTATAAAATGGTCGTTGATTTAAATGATTGCGCATACCGTTTCCACCTAACAACAATGCATGTCTGCTTCAACACGGCCAGCATTGTATTAAATATACAAATAACGAAATTTATATGGATATTCGAAAATAATATATACTATTGGTTTATTATTGAAGATAAAATATGATATTTAAGTATATGATTCGAAAGAGTTCATTTTATAAGATTATTTTATATATTTAAACTCTTTCGAATCGTCGATTAACAAGTTTGTGTCTGAATAAAATATATTTTGTGGTGTGTTGGGGCAGAACTTAATCGATAAATGAGCATTGTCCTTGACAACGCAACGAAAATTGTCAAATTGTAAAAAGATTCAATTTAATACGTGTTAAAACTATGACGATGAAAGATACATATTGTTATGTTGAGTTTGACTATAAATATTGATGTTTAATTTTATAAATTCTTAATCTGTTAACCCACATCTTCGCACAACATAAGTAACGTGTACAGTGTGTACGTGTACGCTTGTGGGTTATATTCTATTTTATAAAGTTTTTGTGCCAAAAGTGCGTTCCTTTTATACGGGGGTTCTATGGATCTAACCCATGACATTTTATATACAAATCATTGTTTCTTTAATCAATTTTTTAAATACCTAAATATATATGCTAGTAAAAGTGAGAAGTAATAATTATTTTGTGTAATGTGTGAGACAAATAGGGGTTCCCTTTAAAAGTAACGCATTAAATACAAACACTTTTCTAATTCAGAAAAAACCGTGCGCAAATGTGGGTTGGGGGTTATAACTATTTACGCTAGAAATCATATTTAATATAAGCGTTATTATAAAATAATCTCATTGCGAAAAAAAGCGTTATTTTTATATAAAATAAATTTCTTTAATATCATCTCACTGTTAATTTAGATTGTGTTTGAAATATACCTTACTGGCCAGTGGTAATGACAACTTGAATCAACATGTCTTCCTGGGTTGTAGACAAACTTATAAAACGATTGACAAATTAGTTTATAGATAGATGTATGAAAGTTATAGGTGTTTTTTTTTGGATATTACCAATAACTACTAATGGAATTAAAATTATTTTCAACGGACTTAAATAGCCTATATTATATTTTGATATTTTCATAATCACAATAGTCGTGACCACGATCGCTATAAAGTGTACAGTAAAAATTAATATACGCCGTTAAAATTAGTTTAAAATAAATTTAATAAAATGTATCACAATGACGTGTCCATTTGTCATTTTCACACGTTTAGATTTGTCTACGATCGAGTTTGTCAATCGAAAACTTGTCTACAAGACGAATTAATATGTCGATAGCATTGGCCAGGGTGCTAGGTTATCTCAGAACATACATTAAGTAATTAAAAATTTTATATAGTTAATTATAATTATGTTAAGTTTATCGTAACATATACATATGTATAATATTTCCATTAAAAAACTTAATTCAGAACACATTACCAGATCAGCTTTAATTTAATATATTTTTAAGAAATAGAATTATTTACCCTGTTACTTAATTTACTTAAAAAAAAACTATTTAGTTTGCTCAAAAAGATAGGAAAAAATATTTAATCTACAGGGTGTTGTCAAATAGTGTTCCTTAAGAGCTGATTTTGCTCTTAGCCAATTTTAAAGTATTAAAAAAATGTGCGACGATTTTCACAAAAAAAAATATTAATATGGACTAGACGAAGTTTTGTTGTAAATTCGTTTGAAGACAAGTCATTGACAAATCGAATATTAAAGTCATATATACATTTTGACTTGTCTAACGGATTCAACTTACAACTTTGTCTAGACCCGATGTTTCTACTTTATTGACATGTATGTAATTGGCTATTTATATATAGAAAACATTATGTTTGTGAAAACGTTTGTGCATATTTTTTTTTTTGTAAATAAATTGTTATGTAGTGGTGCCATTTCTGTTACCATTTTACTGTAGTTTTTAGATGATCGAAGAGAGGATTTATCTATATTTTTTAATTGACATATTTTAATGAGTACTTAATTTTTTTTTTATTATTTGTAGTGTATCTGTTAAGTTTAACATAAGTTTAATTTAATTAATATTTTTGCTAGATAATTTGTATTTTCATTATAAAAGAAACGAGATTATTCTTACGAATTTAATAATAAAAAAATGTTAATTTAGTTAAATAAATCAATCTATTTTGTAAGGTGACTCTTTAAACTTTTTTAAGAAACGAAAATATAAGATATTGTTTTTTTTTTTTATAATTAAACATCACGATGTGAAATGTATCGAATTTTATTTTTATTTATGACACCGAAAAGTTTATAAATAAACTGTTCTATATAACATGCAAATTACACGACCATGTTCGATCTCGTTGTTACTGCGATCGTGGTCAACGTGCCCACAATCATAGACGGCCACGATCATAGATGACAACGAAAATTGGTGGAATTATCTGAATATGTATGCATGTGTGAATTGTCGCTTAATACATTGTTTCTCTATTTTATAATCACATGGTATTAATGGCACATGTTTATAATTTTTTTTTCTACTATTATATAGCTGTTAATTTTTTTTAACAGCTATTTAATAGCCTACGCGCAGCTGTGTATATCGTGTCCTGTGGGGCTCCAAAATTACTATTCTAATATATTTTTTTCGTTTTTAAAACATTTTGGAATAGTATTTTAAGCTAGGATGCAATTTCACATAACCTCTGGGTCTTTTTCGCTTGAGAAATTGGTGGCGGGTTTCTTGTTGTGGTTCGGATCATCGATCGATTCGAACTACAAAATCGATCATCGAACCAACCGACGTTCGATTGCGATCGTGAACGGGTTGACTTGTCGGACGTCGGGTGGTTCGGTGGTGAGAGCGCGCGGCGGTGGTGTATGATTATTCACCCGTCTTGAAATCGGTTAACACACTAATTGATTGCGATTACGTGTCGATATGTTTATATTCGTTAAGAAAATGTCAACTTACAATATTTTGATTTTTATTTTACTACAATTTTATATTACTTTTTTTTATTGACACGTAATTGCAATAAAAACATAGAGGTATTATAGAAAGAGTGCGCAAATATGTCAAGACCATACAGCTTCGTTAGATCTTTCGTCTCTTTCTTATTTCTATAAGATTTACTGTGTTAGAAAGAGACAAGCTGTCTCTAGGTTTGACGGAGTTATGTAGTGAACTATAATTATTTTTGTAGACAAATCGAAATGTATGGTTATGCTAATGTCATATATTTAACTTGTCTATAAACAAATTTGTCTACAATTTAAAACTTTGTCTGAGCACAGTAATCAAAGTTGTATGGTCTGGCTTGCTTGCCTGCTCTGTTTATAATACTGCTGTTCGAGGGAAAAGTACAAAATATATATATTTTATTGATCGTAAATAAAATACTTTATAAAAATCGATAATGGCATATATAGATTTTTGTATTCAATAAATACGGTGTTCTGGATGAAAATTTTTCAAGGGTCAATGCTCCATGTACATTTTATACTGTTTTATTTTGCAAGTTAAATAATAATAATATATATTTTATAACATCCTATATTATCCATCTTAAAATATGGTGTTTAATTGACTAGTTCTGATATAAACTGATATAAATTACTTGCAAAATATACATATCAAATTTATGTACTTGCGGTACTTTACTCATAGAGTATTTTCATGACGGGGAATTACCGTGTTTAATATGTCATAATGTTTTTTTATAAAGTCAAAGTACTTGTAAATTGAATACGTAAAGAACAATGGTATTTTATAACTGTAGATATGTTACGTTAATATTATTTCACGTTAAAAAACTTTGACGAGCTCATCAAACTTGCTAGCACAAAGACTGCCTGTCATGCTGACTTGTTAGTTGCTACGCAACGTCGTCCAATGTGGTCGACATTCCGATTGCGAATATTCACGAACCCTAACATATCTACAGTTATTATACAATTGATATAGAATACGTACTTTTCCCTCGTTATCTATGGCAAGCAAGACTCGGCCCCGCCCCGTGTAGCCTCATAAGGGACGACGACACACGGCTGTGCGACTCAATGGGATCGTATTGCAGGTCGACCACACACTCGGCAACGGACACCCGGGCAAGTGACACCCGTAACAGCACATCCCGTAACTACGTGTGTCGACGTTCCTCATCAACAAACGGACCTCACTAGTGTAGTGTAATCTACCCCCCGGTTTTTTTTTTCAATTTTTTTTCTCTTGTTGGTTACACGACGTCGGTTTGGAGTACTGGATTGTGTTTTTGTTTTCGGCCAATCGGAGTTGAGGAAGGTGACGCGATAAAGTTCTT
This sequence comes from Hypolimnas misippus, assembly GCA_037950945.1. Classification (NCBI taxonomy): domain Eukaryota; kingdom Metazoa; phylum Arthropoda; class Insecta; order Lepidoptera; family Nymphalidae; genus Hypolimnas; species Hypolimnas misippus. The sequence continues at coordinate 1,464,465 of JBBEEQ010000008.1, read as the reverse complement.
TGCCAATCAATCTGTTTGCATTTCAGTACTTCATACCGATGACACGCGACGGTCGAGTCGTGATGCTTTGGGCGTTGTGTTGATTTAGTTTCATCATTTTTTTTTTCTTATTCGATTTTTAATTTTTTTTCTTGTCTCCGAGAAACGACTATTTTTGTAACGGAATTTTTGGTTAATGAAAAATTGATGAAACTATAATATGTAATGGTTAATGAAAAAAATTGTGTTTGTAAATATGGGACGAAAAAAAAAATTGTCACTTTTTTTCTAATTCGTAATGTATATAAAATTAATTATATAACCAGTCGCGTCTATGTTATTATAATGCCTGCATTTTGGATATAAAATATGTTTAGCCCAATGACTGATCAACGTTGATCCCGCTTTGTTCCTACGTTTCATACGATTGTAGTTCATTGATTTTTAGTCTATAGATAATGGACGGTCAGTGATAATATTATATTTAATGTTGTATCGTTTTAAAAACGGAATTATTTAACGTGATTACATATATTTATAATAAAATATTTTTTTTGTCCACAAATTATTTTTCAATAAAAAAACAATAGCCAAATCGGATATATGAGTGTACGTTGAATAATTTCGTTTTTAACGATACGTAATTATTAAGTATATAAAGAAGTTCCTTTTGTGCTTTTATAGATAATTTCCCCTCGGACTAAATAATAATAGTTAATATTAAAAAACGTTCAAGAGAGATTTTTTAAAATAATAATCAAAAATAGCTACAATTCGCTATGCCTTAACCATATATAGAATTTCGTAACATATAATGCCTTTAATATTTCTATAAATTTGGATTTAAATAGATTTATAACCAAAAACTCAAGTCGTACTCTATTTTAAGTAACTTTTAAGTGAGTACCAAAATGGCTACTTAGAATTGAGTACGGTTTGAATAGTTTATTAAAGTAATCTTTATAGTCACTTATGCTATATAAAAAGCCTTACCAAGCACAATCAATGTTCACAGTTTTTTATATAATAATTATTATGTAAAATTACATAGCAATAATAGAAGGTGATTTAGTATGTAGATAGCCTAACGATAAATATAGACTGAGGATATATATTATAGTACATTGGTATGAATTAGAACCAAAACTGTACCCAAATTTATACTTAGTTCTTAACATAGTCTCAACTTTCTTAAATATTTTCTTATGTATCAATAGAAGTTCGTTTTTGTTTTCGACTGTGTTAAGATTTGGGGTACATTTATAAAATTCGCCTTTTTGGGAAACCTTTGTCACCTTATGTAGTTCCATTTCCATTGTAGTTAATTCTTTCATTGCGTTCCCCCCTCCCCCTTTCTTCAATATAAATTACCGTGATTATTATCTTAAAACAGGATGAAACGAAATCCTCATATTAAGAAGGATATGGGACACGACCCACTGCGTTTTCTCTTTTGATATGTCTAAGCTTTTCCCGACTTGAAATGTCATCTACAAGCATATCGTGCAGATGTTCTGCTAATTAAGCTCTGGGTCGCAAAGTCGAAATTCTCGGTGTGATTTTTTATATTCAGTCTTAAGACCAAGATGATATTTTCAATCTATCTTCAGAAGTGAGTGTTTTACGTTTTTAACTTCAAAGTTTTCATACAAACTTTCACCCTCATTCAACCCCTTAAGGGACAGATTCATACATAATTTCTAAATTCTCACCCATGTTATCCCTAAATAACTAATTATGATTTTTATCCAAAATTTCTTAATTATTTCACGATACCAGCTTAGGCTGTATAGTGACAGCCAGTTGGTAGAATTTAGGAGTGGGGGCACCCCCTTTGCGATTGTATTTTATGAATGACCTTAATTTTTTTTCTTAATAAAAAATACATAAAAGTTACTTTAAAAAGTAGGATAATTCATAGAATATTTTAAGTTATTTCTCTTTTCAACCGATAAAATGGTCACATTTTCGATTTTATTTGTCATTAGGCGAGAATTACACTTATAAGTATTGCTCTCAGACTTTCATAAAGATTTACATAAGTTGTTTTCATTTCTTCACACCAGAAAGAATTTACTGTCAGTGCCTTTATTAATACAGCCACAACTTACGTAAGGTTACCTAGGTAACTTACCAGGTTACAGAATTGTTTTGTATCAATTACTTACAAGTATAGTTCTCTCCTTCAGTGACGAAAGAAATAGTAAAATAGGTTTATTGTAAAAGTAGATTTAGGGGCCGCTTAGTATATTTTTTTTCACGTCTCTGGCAGGCCCAAGACTAACATTGAATTTTTTTAAATACATTTTTAAAAATACAGATTAAAAATTGTGGCTGTGAAGACCACTACAGTTTTAAATAAATAGAATACTTTTTTTAGTTAATCTGTTAAGCGAATTTTTAAGTTATATAGTTATAATTTCGATATGACGATTCTTATGATGTATTGACGATTATATTTTAGGTGCATCTTAAATTAAGTGATAAATTTTTAAAATGTTTAAAAAATAATGACGTTAATAGGGTGTTAATGAACGAAATGTGTCTGTATTTTAGTGTTGCAATACTTAAAGGTAACATTTTATATCTAAGTTACTTGCCAGTCGGACTGGCACGCCAGTGCGGATATGTAAAGCTGGAAATTTACGTGACAGTAGCTTGCACAAAACGGGGCAATTCGATTGCGTATTTTTTTTTTATTTAATGCACTGGCATGTGGCAGAAGCATTATGTGCCAAGTCATGTCAAGAGATAGTAAGTAAAATTAATGATTGTGCAATTAAATTGTATGTTTTTATGCGAGTTGTAACTCTGTAGATTTGTGTATTTCCGGCTTAACTTTTTGTGAAAAGTGTTCAATTGCAGTGTCACCTACGTTACTGGCGTGCCAGTGGCTAGCCAGTGGCTGGATACGCATAGCCTTATATTAAAATCATGTCCGTTACGAAACTTCGTCCTCGATCACGTCGAATACGGCGTGATCACTTCATGTTGTAGTTAGAAATCGTATAGCTAGATATAGATTCAGTACAATAAATAATAAGCACGTTAGCATCGAACGTCGCTTGAAAGACTTAAAAAGTTAGTCGACACAATTTTTTTTCTTAAGGTTAAAATTAAAAAAAAAAAGTAATTTTTATTTTTTAGTCGTAGACGTTAGATTTCTTTTTAAATATAGAAATAAGAGTGTAAATTTTGTAAATTATAAACGAATTTCGTAATTTAGAACGATACTAGATTTATTTTTCATCGATTATAATGTTGATCGAAAGAATCGCGTTCGTTTCGAGTATTATTTGGGAAAAAACTCGATTCGGACGGTCGGTTTTGTTTTTTTTTTCTCGTTCTCACCGAACAAAGCGGGTCAATGTTTATTATTAACATATTTATTAATGAATGAAAAAATAAAATTATAATAATTCTGTATAATAAATTATCTAAAAAAAATAAAATAATAGGTTACGGCCACGGTTCTTAACGCTGAAACAAAACATGTGATATCGCAGTTTAAACTATAATTCAGGTATAATGGTTGTAATTAGAAATGTTGTCTATGGTATATGTGCGTAAGTCTCGATGTTATTTCGCCTGTCGGGTCGCCCTGAGGATATTTAGCTTTTGTACAATTTTTTTTTGCTTGAATCGTGGTCGCGACCACGGTCAGGGCAACCCATTTGAATGTTGACCAAAAAGCTAAAATGTACGCTGAAATCATTAAAAAAGTATTATGAAATTTAAAAAAAAAATAGCATATCTATATTTGGAAATTATTTCGCAGTTTAATTTTTCTCGCCCTTCTATTGGTCGAAGTATTTAATTTAAAACATGGCTGCGGACGATTGCGTTTTTATGAAATAACGATCGAATGGAACTTTTTCAAAAATAATTTTAATATAACATGACTTAAAGGTAAACTTTAAATTAATATTGCGTGTTCAGTCGTTATTTTAATAAGAATGTTATATTTATAAATAATATAGGAACTTATGTTATTTTTAGTATTCGATTTGATGTCATCATATTTTTTCTTTTAAAATAAATACTTTGGACTTGATAGAAGTTTCTAGTACTATAAAACGTCTATAAATAAAAAGAAAAACATTTGTTTTTTACTACACTGTGTATTTGTTTTTTTTTTTACTACCAAAAAATTGATTTGGAATCGAATTCACGACTGAAAATATGAATGGACTAATGTTAAATAGACCAATTTAAATAATAATTAATTCAAATATAATATTTGAATAAAGTCTAGGGTGACCTTATTGACCATCTTATCTTTATAAAAAAAGGTACAAATAAAATAGAGTTCTAATTAATTTTTTTTCTTGATATCTATTTTAATCTAAAAAGAAATTCTGTTTGCAGCAGACATTTTGAATGTAATAATTACTGAATAATTGAAAAAATACATAATTATTTAAGTAGAATATTACATGCATTTCCACTTTTTATAGAATTAAAATTTGCTACGAAAAAGTTATTAATAGTAATACTATTGTTAGTGATTTCTCCACAGATTATGTTTATTTCAAAGTCTACTATCAACTAGAAAATTTAATTAAACTTCTAATTTTGCTGTATATACACATATATTGACAGACTAGTTGGCGTAGTGGTCACTGCAACTGACTGAAGTGCCAACGGTCGCGGGTTCGATCCCCGCTCTCGACGAATGTCTGTAAAGACCATACTAGGATACCAGGACCATATTACCATATCACCATTGTGGTGTGTTTGTGTTAAGTGTCTGTGTTGTGTGTGTTTCCAGACCCCCGACACAGGATCATGAGATCCTATTGGGGCCTCCGTCCGTTAAGTGTGACATATTTTGATGATAAAAATCAAGCATTTAAGGTTTATAAATAACAAAAAAAGCCTTACTGAAATAAGAAAAAGAAATATACAGTTAAAAAGTTAAGTTATTCTAGGTTACAGAAATATAAAATAAAAGCTAATATAAAATACTTTGTTACTAAGCTAATTTGATAGTTACATCTAAAACATTATGTTAAATGATATCCCTTAACTCAGTATACCTCTCGGTAAAGACACCCTCAAGCTTCTTTCACTGCATTTAAGGGTTAAAATTTGTTAACTAAAATAGATTAAATAATTCTTGCTCATTACATTGCTGTAAATTACTTACCGAACCGATTTTTTAAGTTACATTAAATTTTTGCGCTTAAAAATATGTAATGAATAAATTAATATGTCTATTAGACAAATATTAATAACCTTTTCAAATGAAAAAATACAAATTATAAGTGCTTTCAAGATTCAATAAATTGGATATAATCAAGATAATTCAGGCGGTAAAACAGTTTCGCTATTAATCAATTAGACATCTGAAAGATCGTGAAATCAACTTCAGGCTAGTCACAATTTTTCAAAATATATAACAAAATAAAGGAGAACGAGAATTTTGGGACGTCTCCTGATGTGCAGCTTCCGTGGAGCGACGTGCCGGAACTCTTGAACGAGAAGTTAGACCTTCACCTAGTTAATCTTTAAGGTTTTTGTTTTTATTTTGTAACAATCATAAAAATATTTTTATAAGGTCTAGAAATCGAAAAAGTTTTTTTTTTTTCAAAAGTTATAGACATTTGCTCAGTCGGAGCTAGTCAAAAGTTATTACACTGACGTAATTATTACTAGTCATTTACGTACGTCATTTGGTGCACAAAATAAACGAAAGTTTTCCAGGAGAAATTGGTAGTTTTGTTCTCTTCCGTTGTTCTTTGCCGAACGCGCTACTATATTGTAAAATGAACCCGACAAAATCACCAATTTTTAAAAACACTCGAAAAATCTTGGTAAAACTACCAAATGACTGTACTGTATATGTGTGATTAGTGAATTAGTTAATTAATTAATTATTATATAAGATTTGTGAATTAGTCAAATTCACAACTTATTTGTGGAAGATTAGTTTTTGTATATATATTAAAGTCATAATAAAGTTACTACAACGGTTTACTTGTATTTATGAATATATTTGTAAGAGTGATGACGAGCGATCTATCCTAGAGAGGGAGGGTGCGTACTGCTGATATATAATAATAACTAACTGATCGACGAGCTACCATAGACAAATACAGTATTATTAACTTTTATGATATATTCCTAACAGTGGCCAACAACAATAATTTATTAGTAGAACATATCGCTGCTTTTCAAGAATATCGATGCAACTAAAAATGATGATTTTTAGGGAATGGGGTTTTTAAATTTCTTTATTAATGTGTTGGTGCATAACTGTAAAATTTAAACTATCCCTTGATGTTATAACTTTATTGATTAAAAGAAAATTCATAATCGCAACTTTTTTCATGATAAAACATCAAAGATTTATGGTCTTTTGACATACTTAGTTCTATTTGTTGGAATTTTCAATTACTACGATATTCTTGCAAACCAGCGATATATTGATTTGTCATCTATGCATGTACTATTCCGATTTAAATATTTATTCCGATTCTAATTAAACAAGACACAACGTCAGAGAGGGTTTTGTACGTAAACTTAACCGACGATCGTAGGTTCAAATTTTGTCAAGTACCCCTCGAATGTCCTCCCTTCCTTTAACCAGTTTTACATTTGATTCTCTTTACATTTAAAGCGTATATTTATAAATCAATTCAATTCTTTGTTTAATGGCTTTTGGTTGTGCCAATTAGACAAAGGTTATTTCGCCAATATCACGTGATATGGAGAAAACACGATGGAGATTTATAAAGCATATTATGCTATGCAAGATTATTTCGACAAAGAGGCGTGGATTTATTGTGGGTTGATTTTCTAGTCAGTTAAAGAAAAAATACATAAATGATTTTAAAAGAGTACCTATTGAGTTTCTTGTCGGTTTTTAGAATTTCGTACCTTAAAAGGAAAAACGGAACCCTTATAGGATCACTTTGTTGTTCGTCTGTCTGGCTGTCTGTCCGTCCGTCTGTCTGTCTGTCCTACCGTCTGTCTGTCTGGCTGTCAATTAATATCATATACTCAAGTCTACGATGACATGCGGCTGTGAAAAAATTAACGTTCTAAGTCAACGCAATCAAAAGATAATGGCAAATATATCGCATATTTTGACCATTTTAGAGTTTTTGCAAGGGAATCAAAACCTATAGGGTACTTCCCATGGACCTAGCATCATAAAATTTTGCCAGGAGCAAGGTCTTATAGTATAAATAATGGAAAAAATCCGAAAACTGTAAATTTCTGTTTGTGTGTCGGTCAGTCTGTACATTTGTCTTTCAACCTTTTTCTCAGGAATGCGTAAATGTATCCAGTTGTAAATTATATCAAATATTCAGAGCTGCATTCACTTGAAGCTGTTAACAAAACCTAAATTATAATACGTATCCAATTAATTAAAAACGCATTATTTTTGGAAAAATAAACCAAGTTTGTGTGTGAGCTCTTACTAGTAAATAACACGAAAAAGGTTTTACTTGACGCCGACTTCGAATGTTTTACTAAGCACCGACTTCATAATGTTGTAGAAAACATTTATTTTATGCCTTTTAGTTCATTTGTATCTCTTAGGTTCGTTTTTGAAATCGGTTTAATTTTTTGAAAATAAAAATGTGATATATGACAAGAAATAAAACAACGTTTGTAAATAAACATGTATTCGTTACAACTATACGGAATGTACGAGTAATTTTAATAAAATTGACAAAAATAATTATATTTGGCATATACTTATAATTAGGTACAATACAACATTTTTAAGACTATTCGATATTTTCATAACGTTCAAAGTTAATTTCAATTTGATCTGTACTTACAAAAAAATTAGTTTCCATATTGTTTTTTAGGACATATTTAATAATAAATTTCATTAATTACAGAATTGCACGCAAAATTTTATTTTCAATTTTTGAATTCCTTTCATTTTTTGAAGTCAGTTAAAATTGTATAATATATTGAAATGCACAATATTACAGGTACTGAGAAAAATCTTAAAAATAATAATTCTTTAGGAACAGTGTAAGTAAAAAAAAACTTAAGAAGATATACCCTACAATTTTAGCTTATCTAAAAGTTTTTAGAATTTTAAACTTGTTTATGTTATGATATTTTTAATATTTTGGCCATAGTTTTTTAATTGCTACAGATAAAAAGAAACTCATACTATTTTTTATTATTATTATCAACATTGTGATATCTAAGCATGTTTTAATACCTATCTACTTTTTTGCACACAATTACGAACATTTTATATATTTTATTAAAATAGTAGAAGTATGAATGTAATACATCTAGTAGTAATAGAAAGATATATAGTAATAAAATGATTTACTTTAATATTTATCAAGAATATTAAAAACATGTAAAAATAGATATTTATTAAAAATAAAGAATGACTTAATATATTTAAAATTCACTTAAAATCGAGTTAGTAATTGATAAATTGAAATTAACATATTTTTAACTTTTTAAGTAGTTAGTATTACACGGTTATGGATTTTGGGTCGCAAAATGTCGACCACTTTAGACGACGTTGCTTAGCAACCAGCTAGAGAATGAGTATGACAGAAGAATCTTTACGACAAGTCAATTAGGAGCTTAGCAAAGTTATAAATTAGTACAGATTTTTAGAGTCAAATAGTATGATCGTAACATAATCTAAAGTAATAAAATGTTATTTCTATATTTTTTATAATATTACTGAGTGCGTACGTTTCGATTGCCTGCTGACTCTTCATAATCATTCTTATGTGTCATTGGTTTTAAAGAAATATTAATTAAATTGTTTACGCATTTTCTAACTAATAAATGTATCAGAATGCCAGGGGCTTCTTAGTATTACTATGAGATAATATTTATTCAGTATTATTAGTAAAGAAAGAAAATTAAAAGAAAAAAAAAACATAAGTAAATTTATTTAAAAAACATTTAAAACATAAAAATTGTTAATATCTCTTGTCATTTTAAAACAATGGAATGTAAGAAATTCACGGAATATTCTAAAACCAGCTTAACATTAAATAAAAAAAAAAAACAAACAAAAAATTAAAAAATAAAAACAATATGTCATAACCATTCATAAACAGAATAAATAAGTTCTTATTTTAGATTTTAATCAGTCGTTTATATGTTAATGCCTGAAAAAATATCTTATTTAAAAAATAAATAGTGTATTATCTGTGACATAAATTAATCATTTTATCTTTGTACACAAAATATATATTTTAAAATAACTTTTAAGACAGCCATATTGAGCTATCGAGACAATTACGAAGGTGTAGCACCTGCTTGAATATAACCTGCGTTTTATGAACGAAATATTTCCGTAAGGCGAGAATTACACTTAACAGTTTTGCTATCAGATTTTCATAAAAATTTACATAAATCGTTTGTCATCGCTTTACACCTGAAAGAATTTACTGACAGTGTATTTATTTGGACAGCCACAGTATTCGTAACTACTTACGACGTAAACATATAGGTTACAGAATTGTATTATATTAGATACGTGAGTAAAACTTACAAAATCCCGCCTCATATTATGTACCTATATTTTAATAAAATTTATTTAACGTCATGGTTAAATAAAAATGTAAGGAATGTAGAAATACCGCACATCTATATCTATCGAGATGTCAAGAAATTATGGTGGAATATAGTGGTAATTTTTAATAAATTAAAATCTTTTATTTTTGTTTTACGTTTTAAAAAGAAACATATGTAAATACTAGTTATTCTAAAATACAATTTTCTTTTTAGTTTAATAACCTTCATTTAACAAATAACACAGACGAAAAATAACATAGATTAAAAATACTTCTTCAGGCATTAATCGTTGTTGAAGCCGTTACGTTTGACGCTTACTTCTTCTTTTTCATCTGTTTTAACTTCTTCTTCTCTTCTCGTTTCTTCTCTTTGTCTTTTATTGATTTGTAGAGTTTGTAACCGAAGAATACTGGAAATAAAAAAAAAGTTAATACAAATGTCTGAAAAATTTAAATTAAATGTCGGTTGAAGTGGCGCGAAAATTAACAACAAAAAGTTTTAATTATATCTAAAATATTTTTTTTTTAAGATTTAACGCAAAAATCATATTTGTTACGTTAATTATAAATATTAAAGATAGCTGGATAAACAGAGATATAAGTTTTTTTCAGGTAAAAATCACTAAACAAATTTTGATAAAATTTTACAGTAACAGAATAACACATTGGTTCCTTTTATAATTATTTCACGTACTACAGATTTGCAGCACGAGATGAGACACAAATGAAAATAGAAAAGAAGGCCAGAAAATGAAATGGGGGAGTGGGTTAGGCTTCCGATTCTCTCAGTCACCGTACTTCACGCCGATTTACTGTAAGAATGAGGTAGGTGAGTAATCAGTGGGCTACAGCTAGTTTCTACCTCTATTTACGAATCAGTTATTATGGCAAAGTTTTTATAAATAAAATATTCTATCTCTAGATAGGAAAATGGAAATAAGAATGAACATAAAGAAAGATTTTTTATTTTGCATATCGCACTCTTTACTAAAACAACTATTCAATACGGAATTTGAACCATCAGTAGTTACTATACATAGATAAATCAGTATTTAACAAACTACTGTCATACTACAAAAGACACAATAAAACCATGTTCAACACGTGTCTAGCTAAACAGTGTTTAAAAATTAAACATTGCTTAAAATATTATCTAAATTGCTTAACAGCGAATAAACTCATAAAAAAACTTATTGATAAAATGTTATACGTTACATTTGACAGCTGAAATAGGTTTTAGACATCTATTAAACTCACTTAAACGTATATTAATGAATCTAAAGAATGTTTAACTCAAAACGTGGATTTGTAGTATGGATTTTTTTAAACACGCGTTTAACGTCTGCTTAAATTTTTTGTAGTAAGGCAGTTAGTGGTACTTTTTATATAGCTATGAATGTTAACTTGTTATTAGACAAAACGTTTTATAATACTCATCTGCTTTTTGTTCATTATATCTTTTATCAAAATAAAAAAGAAAATATAGATTTATATTTCTTCAAACAAATGTTTTACTCGATTTGAGGTGTTTAGACGCCATTTTCTCAAAATGAAGTCCGTGTGGTTTGACACAGTATTTCTTATCAGTGACCATTAATAAAGCTACATCTAGACATACGACGGAGAATGTTTTCGTTATAATTATATTACAGGAAGCAACGTATTTGATTCTAAATCATAATTATTTCCAGTAAGAATATGTTTTAAACTATCAAGTCATTGTAATCTAATATTAGATTAGGGTGGTTAATCTTATCACAATCTATATGTTTAATGAGAAATCACTACTTATGTTTATAGATAATTTGGCTTTTTATAATTAAATGGACGCTGATACGCAATACTGTGTCAAGCCACACGGACTTCATTTTGAGAAAATGGCGGTTTAATATGTCAAACCTATTCTTAATAAAGTTTAAAGAAGTATATATCCATGTTTTCTTTTCTATTTTAATAAAATGTATAATAAATTAAAAGCTGATTGATATGGTAAATAATTTTATCTTATAATAATTTTTTTTTAAACTACGGAATACACTTCATTATTTTAAGCATTAGATTAGGAAACTTTTTTCCGTACTTATTTAGTTCAGATGACTTGAAATTTTTATTAATGTTAAATACTAGATGCAGTATCAGAATACATAAATATCTCTGAATTTTTATGGGTTAACACTTTATTGCTTATCAATTTATAACTGACTGGTTGGTTAGAAATGTTTTTTTTAATATCGCATATTAAGCAAAGGATTTTAGTGAAATAAGTAAAGTTTTATATTCAGTCAAAGAAGCCATTTTGACTTACTATCCTATACTATAATATACTATTAGGATCTTAGCGATGACATATTGTTTAGACGGGAAAGTCCCTGTTTTAGTAATTTATTACACCACTAAGTGCGGGGATTTTTTATTTCGAATTTATCAACGTTTATATAAATGTAATTACCGTACTATACACAGCTAGTTTCTTAATAAAGACACTTAATACTATAAAAACATACCCAAAATAACGATAAAAACGAACACGCAAGCCGCTATGAAGTAAAAATGAGTTACCACTGACTCTTGTACCGAATCTTCGACACCGCTAAAGTCTACCTGCATATCTTTAAATTTGGAAGTCATTTTGTTTGCTAACAGTTCTTTTAATTGGGCTGCGAACTCAGCCTTATCCTGTTCCGGCATAACATTGTAGTGACCGAGTATTCCTTCTAGCTTCTGACGGATGTCTTCGGAATTTTCATCCTCGGAAAGTATTGCTAATAATTTCTTTAGGACAGACACAACGTCTGAATTTTTTATAGACTTCGCGAGTTCGTCCTTGATCGTATCTAAATCCATGTTTGACATTTCGATGTCGTTTTGCTTTTGCGCGGGAAAGTAAATTATATTAGAAATTTATTTATTAATACGACGCTATAAATATTTATTTTAACGTGTTAATCGTGATACGTTATTTGTAAACTGATATTGCGAGCAGGTATGTAAACACTTCATTCAAAATAGATTTGACTCAAGCACAGATAACATGTTTTTTTTTTATCGGAAAACAAATGTAATTCACCGCACGTTGTAAATAAACACCTTTCGATAAATCGATCTTCGTGAATGCAATTTAATTTCAACATCCCAATCGCATGTCCAAATGGCGATAGCAACTGTCCTTACAGACACGTATCAGACACGTATAAAAATATTTAAATATTTTTTTTATTATCATAGCTAACTCGTTTAAAAATAAAAAAAATAATCGTACAAGTAAAGCGCCACTTTTCCCTCCAAAAAGTATTATACAGTAAACAGTAAGTTACTGGCCGCTTTGCTTAGGTGGCTTTTAGAATGAAATGTAAAAAATGTTTAGTTTTACTTTATAAAACTATTATAGTATTATTTAAGCGAAAGAAGGTTTTTAATTATAAAAAAAAAACACCAAAATTAATAGATTCCTCATTAATATTATATAGTCGTTGCATTATAAAATTAAACACTAAGGGTTTCAATAACAACATTATTAACACATTACATATAACAAAGTTATTATTAAATTTTAGTGTCACCCTAAATAAATCGAATATTAATTAAGAAAACGTAAGTGAACAGCTCTAAGTCTCTGATATACTCATAAGTATTTCAAAATGGTGTATACAAATATTATAAGTATTGATACAAACGCATACTTTTCTTATATTTTTTTAACCTTTTGGTTAACACACCTATATTTTCCAATTTTTCTAACATGGCAACGTCGTCAACCATCGAATTCATCTAAGAGCGCCGCAACAACGCAACGTGCGCGTTCTCGTCTACGCTGCGTATACATTCAACGCCTACGCTAGACAAACGCCAGTGTGTAGGAGCTCTAACTACCGTAAATTTAACAGATAGTCGCTTAATACAATAAAAATATGAAGACATACCTAAAATAATGATAAAAACGAATACGCCAGCCGCTATGAAGTACATCTGTGACACTACGGCGTCCCTTATCGCATCTTCGACACCGCTAAAATCTATAGGCGAATCTTTCAATTTCATAGCTAACTTATTCGCTAAGACTTCTTTTAATTGCTCTGCGAATTGAGCCTTTTGCTGTTCCGGCATACTATTGTATTGACCGAGTATTCCTTCTAGCTTCTGCCGGATGTCCTCAGATTCTTCGTCATCGGAAACTGTCGCCGACAATTTTTTCAGTAGTGACACGACGTCTAAATTTTTTATAGACTGCGCCACTTGATCCTTGATCATACTGCCTAAATCCATGTCCGGGTTTGACATGTCGACGTCGACCATTTTCTTTTTGCGCGGGAAAGTAAAATATATTACAAATTAATTTATTTATTATAACGATGCTAATGCTGCAAATATTTATTGTAACTTGTGCTAAGTTATTTAAAAACAGATATTACAAGTAGGTATATAACCTCTTTATCCAATATAGATATGTCTCAAGCACAGATAACAACTTTTTTTTATTTTATCCGTAAATAAATGTAACTCACCGCACGTTATAAATCAACACCTTTAGATAAACTAATAAAGTCGTCGAAGGACGTATACTTATCTTCGTGAATGCAACTTAATTTAAACTGCCCAATCGCGTGTCTTAATGGCGATAGCAACTGTCATATCAAAACAGACACGTATCGTTTTGATAATTGTTGTTATTGTAGAAATAATAATCATTATGATATCAAGTGGAGACGTGATTTGTATTAACCAACTTCAATAAAAGAGAAGGTTATAATACGTGACGTATTTTTTAAAAATGTTTCTTACCTCGTAATACCGTCATTTGTTAACCAATTTTGAAAATTCTGATTGGACGCATAGAAATTTTATCGAAACCGGTTTAGCGTCGCTTAAAAATCGAAATAATTTGTATAAATTTCTTATAAGGCAAATATGAAAAAAGGACCAGTTTTTTTAATCTAAGACGATTTGAATTAGTTTTTTTACTTTCTGAGCACGTAATGTCAACATGCGTTATCAGTTATCAACAAGTTATTTACGCAACAGCTGTATCTAATACACATGTCGATTGCCGGACCGATTTTAGTTGTTTATCTGGATTATGTAACTAAAAATTCGTTCGACCGTTTATTTAAACTTTAACGTCGCGAAATGTTGATAGAATTTTTTTTTAATTTTTTTTTAGAAAATCATAGATTTTGAATCAAAGAATTATATGAAACTAAATTTTAATTTAGTAATTAAATAAAAAAATTGAACATTTAATAAAGTGAACGTTAGCTAAGTTAGTACTTAGCTAACGTTCACATAGAATTTGACTTCGGTCACTTTAAGACTATGCTATGTGTGAAGAGGCACATATCGTTGGTTTGCAAGAATATCGTAGTGACTCAAAATTCTAACAAATAGTACTAAGTATGTCAAAAGACCACAAATCTTTATAGTTTTATCCTGAAAAGAGTTGCGGTGATGAATTTTCTTTAAATCAATAAAGTTATAACATCAAGGGATCGTTTAAATTTTGCAGCTATGCACCAACACATTATTAAAGAAATTTAAAAACCCCATTCCCTAAAATTCATCATTTTTCATTGCATCGATATCCTTAAAAAGCAGCGATATATTGTTATAAGTATTTAGTTTTAAAATCCCCAAAGACCTATTTCATTCTTATCGGTGATGCTTATTGCAAAATAAGCCTATATAATTATGTCTTTTTAAGTCCAAGCTTTCTTCATCTTCTTTGTTAAACCTCTGGTTTATTATAATCTATAGTCAATATTTTTTTATTTATCGCTGTAGTCACATTTTTCTAATACAAAACAAAACATACTCATCAATACAAATACAGTATTTGTCATCTATGTCCCATAATTAATAATTGCCATTTTTACCGGCCGCTCAGCTTACGTGGCTATTGTATTGCCCAAATTCAAACTTTAATCAAACACAAATCCCTCATTTTACTTTCATAGGATATATGAATTTTCAAAAATCGCTTCTTAGTCCTCTCTTACGCTATGTAAACTTGCGCAAAGTTCTTTTTTCTAGATCCAGCACTTTTGATTGTGCGATAATCATTCTTATAGCATTTTTATAGTAAACATTTAAAATATACTATTGTATTCAAATAGGTATTAAAAGCATTTTTAAATCGTCAATTCACAAACTAGTCTTTTATAGTCTATTTTTCTTTACTAGTCTTTATTTGGTAACAATGCCCCCAACGAAAATCAAGAATTTTGAACAAATTTTTTTCATTATAAAAACGATTCTGTTCAATCAATCAATCGATAATTTTTTAGCTAACTCGTGTGTGTGGTTAGAAATAAGGCATTTTTGTCTGCTAAATAAGACAAGTAACGAAAAATAGACGATAGATATAACGCTACCACGCACCGTAGTAACAGGAAACAAAGTGTTTTGAATTAAAAATATACTGTCATACTACAAAAGACGCATTAAAACCATGTTGAACACGTGTCTAGCTAAAAAGTGTTTAAAAATTAGACATTGTTTGAAATGTTGTCAAAATTGCTATACTGCGTGTCAAATTATAAAGAAACTTGTTAATAAAATGTCACACGTTATATATGTCAGCTAAAATATGTTTTAAGCATATATTAAAAAAAACCTAAGCGTAAGTTCGTACATAATTAAACCATGTCTAAACCATGTTTAAATCAAAACTATCGTTAGATGCGGATTTGTAGTACAGGATTTTATAGACACGCGTTTAACGTCTGTTTAAATCTTTTGTAGTAAGGCAGATAGTTTTCCTACAATTTTTTTGTTCACAAACTGCAAATTATTTGAATTTAACTTATTTTTTTATATTATAATAAAAACGGTTATTGACACATCATTTTCGAATTTAAGATTACAAATTTTAGCTACTTGCAAAACATTTTTAATTACAGTAGCGAAAACATCGCTATCTATTGCGATTTCATATCAAAGAACACTTGTATTAGATAACCTTAATTGGTAACATAAAAAAACACTTACGAATAATTAAGAAGATTATAGACGCGAAGAGAATAGCTAACATGGTACCGATGCCTTGCCCACCGAAGAACTGTGGCACGTCACCAGCGAGCATACTCTTCAAGCTTTGCTTCGTCTCCTCATCTAAATCAGACGTTTCCAGCATCTCGAGCAGTTCCTTCGTACTCGGCAAATGCTCCGGGTCCCCATTTTCAAGAATATTTTCGAATTTTTCCAAATTATCAACGTCCATATCCGCCATTTTGTAATACTTATTGACACAAAGTGTATGGTTGTCTTAACTAAATACAAGCCGTATGGGTTATCAACGTAATGTAATCGACGCGTTGTGATCCACGTTGGTATGTTCGATTGGCTTAATTAATAAGCTATTGCACATATTTAAAATGTGCATTTTAACTATATAATATACAGTAACTAGCTGAACCGGCAAACGTTGATTCGTCATAATTATAGAGCGGGATAAAAAAAATAATTAAATTATTAAAATGGGTATTAAAAATAGGGTTTGGTGATTAAAGGGTAAAAATTTGGGGTAGCATATATTTTTAATGCGTTATAGAAAAATCAAATAAATAAAATTTTATTCAAAAATTCGATTTCGAATTCGATTCTCAGACCTACTGAATATGCAATTCATATGCAAATATATAAAATTTGGTAAAAATCAGTAAAGCCTTTTCGGAGGAGTGACTAACATTGTGACATAAGAATTTTATATACAAGACATTATTTGAGCTAAAGTAGGTTCTTGGTAATACAAGGACATGACTTATTTTTCATGCATTCTTTCAATATTTTGATTATTTAAAAAAATGCCTTTGAATATTTGATTGCTATATTTTATACAGTCTAGCTCAAAATTACTGGATCGAGCGCGTCTCACCGTTAAGCGTGGTATGAACAAAATTATTTGCTAAAACTGAACATATAAAATATATATTATATTAATAAAAAAATAAAAAAAGATATGATATAATTATCCGAATGATAAATAATAAATTAACATAGTAATAGTGTACTTCACCGATAAAACATAGGTTTATAATTATCATAAAGAATCTTAGATATCTATTAAAATAAATTGTTAGCAAAAACAAAAAAAAAATATTTTTTTTAAAATTATTAATTAAGTTCTGTGATAGTGCCACATGTCTATTGCTATGTTATTTCTATTTACCTCCTATTTTAAAGAATGTAATATATATAAATTATATATACATAAATGTTAATTATATTTGTTTGTTTAAATCTCTACATCTTATGCCTTGGACTGAACCTGACATTAACAGAACATAAACACCTGTTCCAATAGATAGTACATTAATAAGAATTATTTAAGACATTTTTAATAAGCAATTTGGAAGAATTAATTTATTTAAAATTAAATGTTATGTTTGAGCGTGATGTATCTGTCTGTGGCATCATAGCTCCTTAACAAATAGACTAATTTTGATTCAATTATTTTGTTTGAAAGCCATTATAATCGAGATGGTTCTAAGATAATATATGAAGATCTATTCAGACGTTTGAACATTATCATTTATTTTCCTTTCTGGGGCAAGGTATTCGTTTTTATAATAAAATCCCCCAGAAATGTTTGCAGTTTTCAATGAATAGTAGTAGTAGTATTCATTTCAATCACTTGTTAATAAGTCCCTAATAGCTAAAGCATATTACTGTATACAAGATTACGTTGACGATAAAGATGCGTGGGTTGAGTATATGCCGAATTTCATACAGGATGTTTCAATCAATTTGTAATTCATAAAAAATTGACAAAATTTTAAAAAGAGTACCTATCGAGTTTCGTGCCGGTTCTTCTCTCATTCCGAACCGGTGGTAGCTTTATTATTGATGTAATTTTTTTTATTGATGATTCAAAAGTGCTCTGGAGAGCCTATTTGAATAAAGTATATTTTAATTTTGATTTTTCTACTTACTGAAAGGATTTGACCAACTTATAATGGTTTAATTGTCTTGAAATTTAGTATACAACAAATGATATTTAAGTAACTTAGTTGTTTAGCCTTACCTGATGCTACAGCATCATCTGGAATTAGCAGGCTATACATATTCTCGCCAATTTACAAGTAAAAGGTATCATGTTGGAGCTCGTTACATGGTCTCAATTGATAGGTTGTGGGGCATAGATTCTATAATTTTCAATTTAATATTATAATATACACTTGGATAAATAAGTTACTGGAAAAGTCTGAGTAGGACTTTGCACTGAGTGTTATGTACATACAGTTTGTTCATATCATTGTCAATTCCGCTTGAGGCCTGCTGAATTTGTTGATAATATTAGCCTATGTTTTATTCTGATGTATAAACTATGTGATTGTAAGCCTTCAGTAAAATATGTTAAGTAGTTTATGCGTGATAGAAGACCAATCTCATAAACTTTCTCACTTATTATAATAATAACAGATACTAATAAAAATGTATTTCTTGTCTTGTTCAATCCTGGACTCTTTAATATCTTTCAGCACATAGCTTTTTATGGAAAAATTTGATAAAATATTTTCTTTGTTAATTTTGCATTTTACAAATATTCATTATATAATGAGGATTATTTGTAAAATCACAGATTTTAGAAGTCTTTTTCTTAAAAGAAAATTAATAACATATTTTAATTTCCTGATTAGATAAGAAATATGACAGTTTTTTTTAATCTTTTTATTTAAGATTTTGGTCACAGCATGATCAAGCATACCTTTAAGGATAAAAATAATTATTAATGCTACTTAAATATTCCTGCATCTTAATCCTATATCAACTAATACACACATTATTTTTGTTGCTGTTCCTGTTCTGATGAAATTTAAGAATGTTATTAAACATTCCCTTAAGACTAAAGCTAAACTTACACAAGTAGTCAGTTCTTTCAGTATTTATAAATAGACAAAAACAGGGTTCAACATCACTTTTATATTTGTAAAAAAATTATAAAATAAAAATAAATAAGTACCTGTTGTATTATAATACATTATTCAAGATATCATCAAAGTACTTGCAAAACTGTTATAAATTTTAATAGCAATTAGATGAGTATGTATAATTGCTATTTTTTCGCGCAATTTCTAAGTAGTTTAACGGATTTTAAAGAAATTCGGAACGGACCCTTTTTTTATCTCACAGCCAAAACTAAGGGACTAAATTAGTTAAATATAAGCGTAAGATAGTACATACCTAATAAGGAAACAACCACGATACCAGGAACGATGAATACTGAATTGGAAAATGCATGTTCTAAGGGTCCGTCTTGACCACCGCTCAAGTCCACCATTTTACTTTAATACTGATATATTTCGATGTAACACTACAAATACGACATAAATATATAAATCAGATCATCTGAGAGATCATATGTTGCAATTTAACACATTTTCTGCGTTAAAAACTTCTAGTTTCGGCGTTTTTCATTTTTGTTTGACGATAACAAAACATATGTCAAATTGTAGATGTCAATTATTTTTTTAAATTATTTGTGAAGACGGTTTAAATTTATACAGCCATCGATTATAAGGTGAGAATTATTCTTGTAAGCGTTATTCTTGTAACTGATATAAAACAACTACTAATATAACCTGGTAACTGTTGCCAGGTTAAAATATTTACCTTTCTGATCGTATCACTGAACGTGTCACCTTAAAAAATAATGATGAATAAAAGGGAATAAGACTTAAGGAAAGGAATGGGACAAGGTATTAGGGTTCCAGTTCTTTCCCTCGCCGTACTAGACGCAGCTACACTAGCTGTTTTAGTCCAATATGCTGAACATTCTGGATCTATAAATCCATCAGGTTATAACATATCTATATTTATATATTATTGGTTCGTTAACTTAATACTTGACGATTATTTGGCGCCGGTGCAGTTGGCTAATGCGCTGATCTCGGATTCATTACTACCCTTGATAGTTGTAGGTCATACGAATTTTTTATGGGTTTGGGTGTTTGTTTGTGTGGTGTTTTTGGACTCACAGACACAGAGTATCTTTTTGTTATAATATAATATAACCTAATATAATTTATTATATGCGAACTAAACTCCGGAATAAAGAAAAGGTTAATGGTAATTAGCTATATTGTATAAATGTATGTTGTTTTAAAACAAAATCAACTTTAACGTAAGCGAAGCCGTGAATAAAAGCTAGTCGATAATGAAACAAAAATATATAAACATAAATTTTATTACTGCATACACAATTATGTATTTCTTTTGGCCTTAAAGTAACATTAGTGTAGACAATACTTAATAATATTCCACTAATGAGACAGCGATACAACAGATTATAAAAACTAATATACACAATTTAAAATTTACTTAAAATTATTAGGATTAAAATAGTTATATTATAAAAAATAATATTATAATGGAATGTTTTCAAATAAAGCAACAATGTCATTCTTATATCATGAAAACTTAAAAATAATTTTAAATGACAATTTTTAACTAAATATTCATGTAAAATTATGCATTTCGCCATTTAAAAAAAGGTGTTACAACTTATTTGCTATTGAACATAATCGCAATTAGCTTTCATTTTGTGTCTTTCAGTTAAAGTTGACGAACATTTTAGTTATTTTATTAGAATCGCTTTCAATTAAAAGTAATTTTAAATAAGGCGAGAATTACACTTGTAAGTTTTGCTCGCTAATAAGTTTGTTTACCATTGCATCTACATTTGAAGAAATTTATTATTGGTGACTATTTTCTTCTTGACTTTCACAGCATATATGTTCAAGGTTATCTAAGTAACTGTTAATAGGTAACAGAATTGTTTTATATTAGTTACGAGAGTAAAACTAACAAGTGTAGTTTCCACCTAACGAATCACTAGTAGAACAAAATAATTATTTTTTATAATATTATATGTAATTATATATTTTAATAGATTATTTTATGATTTTTAATTGTATTCAAGTAATTCATTTTCAATCTGTCAAATGTGTCCCATTTGACAAGAATTTATAATTTCATTTCGTTAAAAAACAATTCTACAACAATTATCCAAACGTATAATACTTTTTGAAGTGCCTCAATTTTAAAAGAATTATCACAGAATTTGAGGCGCGCTTCAAATCTTTTTTTTAAATATTTTGTTAATATTTTTATGAATACATTTTTTTACTTATATTATCTATGGTTATGATTTTTTTTTTCAAAAAGTTTAAGGCACTTTCGGAATGACATTGAGCAGTTCATAATGTTAAGTTTTTAAAAAATATCACTGTTTTTTTTTTGATAAAATACAATGTTATATTAAGCTGGGTGCAGATTGACTTTAATGACGACGACTAGATAGCTATTTAAGGATTATTTATGCACGTTAGTAAAATTTACACTCTATAGACTCAAATGTCTGACTCTATTTTACTTATAAGGCAGTAAAGAGAAATTATTTAAGAGGTTTTATATAATAATAATACGTTGTAAGTCATTTAACGTTATGTAGAATAATAGTTCCATAGAAAATGTTTGATTTATGTTATTCGAAAAACATTATGATATAGACATCCGTTATGAGTTTGTGAAAATGGTAAAAAATGTGGTGAAATGGGCGTTAGTTTGTTTGGAGAAATCAAATATGGCGCAAACGAAGCGTGCGATAAACTTTATGGGCGATGTGACTGGTTTTTTTACAATTAAAATTAAATTGCTTAAAAAATTTCGCTACTGAATCGTCGTCAATTAAAGTAGATTCCAACCCAGCGTTACTGGTTATCAATTTTGGGAGATTCATTAAATATTTATTAAGAGAAAAATTTCCTATAAAATATCCATAGGGGAAACGTGAATACTACCTATTATCACGTACTTTGTAACCAATCATGGCAACATTTTTTTTTTAATTTTCGAATCGTCGATTCAATCCACACAACTATGGCAAGGACAATCAATAAATATGGCGATATCTATAAATATCGGTAGTATTTATTGACGTAAATATCAAATTTATACTGAGATTATCATTAATTATTGATATTTATAGGTGTATTGCGAGTCCAGTTTTGTCAATTAAGAGGTTACGTATACGTCAATAAATATTGACAGATTCCAAGATATCGCGGTATTTATTGATTATCTAAACCGTACCTATTATAAACGTTTTATCTAAAAATATTTTTTTTTTCGTGTGAATTGAGACAAGGATGGGTGTTAATTGCAACTATTATTAGATTTATTTGCGTTGTGTTTTAATTTTTCTTCAGGGGATCGAGGTTGTCTATTGAAAAATCATCGTTTCCAAAGCTGATCCCTCTGCTAAATCCATCCTGTAAGGAAATAAAAAATTAATACAGATTAAAAAAACACCATTTTACCATTTATTCTTAAACACATCATTTTTATACATAAATTTTAGCTTTAACACTATGATGTTGGTTATTACATGCACTTTTAAAAAATATTTTTTTAATTACTAGATTACTAAGTCATAATGAGAAAGTTAATGACAATAATGTTAAACTCACCACTCATTAAGCTGTATGAAAAATATTTATCTTAATATTTTTAATTAAAAAAGTTAAATAAGTACTGCATTTTATTTATCTGTATTACAAGGTGTTTTTTTTAAATAATCTTTAAGAATCAAACTTTAGTATGTAAGTTTTTGCTATCAAAATACAAAAGGGACATATATTTAACGTTTAATAATAATAATAAAAACTTTAATTAAAAAAATAAGCATTTTTTTTTTAATTAATGTACAATAAAAATAATAAATTAAAATCAAGTACGCACCTTCATCTCCGAAATCGTTTTATCTAGGAAACCGTTGAAACTGCTGTCCAATTCGACCGTTTGCTTCTCACTCAGATTCCCAAATCCGTTAAACGTATTACCATACGTATTCCCGAATATATTACCAGATTTCTGCGTTTCGAACGGATCGTAACCCGTTAAGCCATTCGAGAACGCGGTATTCGAGTTGAAAACGGATGTTTGTAAGTTAAAGTCACTGATGTCGTAATTCGGTTTCGCATTGGCATTGACGGGCGTTTGCGCGGCAAATGGCGAAGTGACAGGCATCGAAAATGGCGTCGAACCGAATATGTCGTTGTTGAGGGGCTGCATTAGTGTTTGTTGTGGCTGTTGGGGTTGTTGTTGTTGTTGGGGTTGGGGTTGAGGTTGGGGCTGGCGTTTTGACGCTTTCGGTGGTGGGGCCACTGTAATGGAATAATTGATTCTATTAGTAAAATAAATTAATGACACAGTAAAAGGAATAGGTTTTATTCGTTTTTTTTTTTATTACAGATAGTAAAAAAATATTATTTTATATATTTTTCGATTATTGTTAAATAGTGAAGTAATTTATTTTATTTTGAAAATAAAACTTGTTGTTTGTATCAGATCTCTTATTATATTATATTGTAACTTTACATTTTTTTTTATGAATCCTAATGCGTTTTTATAAATAGCAACATATTTTTGAAAAAAAAAAAGATTTATAACTTTATTTATAGTTTTTGGCCCATTAATAAAAGAATTTATATGTTTTAATATATTTATATATGAACTATGGCAATAATTGTTTAGTTCATATCACTTACGTAACGGCGGAGTGGGCGTCCTTGTGTTCTCTATGACGGGGGAAGTGAAGCGGGTCACGGGTTCAGTCTCGAAGGCACGCGGATCGAAATCTGGAATTGGGAAAGATAATATAAGTAAATATATTTTGAATTAACTTTAAGTAAATTAATTTAAAGAATATTATATGTATGTGAACAAGTTTACATAGGTATAGTATCTTTAGTATATAAGTCAAACTCGTGCATTTATTCACGCTTGAACGATTTTTAAAATTTGTTAGAATATCCGCCATTCTGTGAAGAAATCTATTTTCTAGATACCTAATGGTTCAAAAGCCAATAAAGGTCGCAAAATGTCCACAGATAGATGGATAATGTTATTATGACTAATTAAAAATGTCCCAGTGACACCGTTTGAGTCCCTAAAAAATCTAAAAAAAAAGTCGAAATTCGTTTGATGTCTTTCATATAAATTTTAAAACCTAATTTCACCCCTTTTGGGGACGAATTCTTAAATATTCTTTGTTAGCGAGTACCTTCATTATCATAACTATTAGCGTGCAAAAACTCAATCTGTTAAATAATTAAAACTGTGCCTCAAACACATTTCTTTTATATAATACATGTATTTATAGTAGATATATATTGTAAGGAGGCGCGATTAGTAAACAAGTACTGGCTGTAATATAAACGCGCGAGCTGGCTCTTTTAAAATAGATGACAATTCGTGGAACGGGCATTCAATATTATAAGAAAGCATTGAGAATATGTTATACTACTACAATATTGTGACTTCCAGTAAATAATTGAATATTAAGATTGTTTGAATAGTATTTTTCAGCCATCCTTTCAATATCTTACCGCTGTCTGAGTCGGAATTCAAAAGCAGACCCTCCAACTTAGTGCCAACCACTGGATTCTTGCCAGACGACAGATCGCCCAGGAATTTACTGCAAAAACATATTATTAATATTAATATTTGTGATATATCAATTCTATTCAACGATCAAATTTAAAGCATATTGTTTGAAATCGCTAATCCTGGATAAGAGATAGCCTACTATGGAAGGTTATTGGTTGTAAAGTTTCGTTTCGTCGTTTAAATTGAGTTTACGCTTACACTGGCTGGTAAAATGCAAAAATGATTTAAAAAAAAACAGCATTCTATTAATATAATTAGCTTATACTCGATTTGATGGCCTTAAAGTAGATTTTTTAAAATAAAAAGTATATATTATTTATTTAAATAATTTGTATAGTCAACGGACCCTGCGTAGATTTTAATATTTTGAAAAACGAACTCTAAATGATATTGACGATAACATAATTAAAATGTAATAAAAATACACTATGTATAAATGATTTTAAAAGAATTACTATCGAGTTTCTTGCCGGTTCTTCTCGGTAGAGACTACATTCCGAACCGGTGATAGCTTTATAAAAATCTAAAATTAAAATATGACATGTAACTTGATTCGAAAGAGCTTTTAAAGCCCATTTGAATAAAGTATATTTTGAATTTGAGTTTGATACCTGGTATAAATAGTATAGATATATGTATAACTAGCTTGTGCTCGCGACTTCGTCTGCGATGTCTGTGATGCCTACGTCATAGTAGCTTTATACATGCATTTCAGACCGATCGGTTTAAAATTGACAAATTTTCATCCCTTATTTTATCCCCTTGGGGTTAGAATTAATCAAAATCCTTTTTTAGCGGATACCTACGTTATAACATCTACCCGCATGCCAAATTTCAGCCCGACCTGTCCAGTGGTTTGGGCTGTGGGTAGATAGATCACTATGTCAGTCAGTCACCTTTAAGTTATATATATTAAGATGTGTAACTACCCACCCAGTGCTGGTTTTTCCATTGTGCGTCGGCGGCGGAGTCGACAGCAGCAAGTTATTGTCGTTGCTAGAGTTGAAAGTATCGGTCGAGTTGTTTGATAACGCGTCCGCACCTAGAAATGGAAAGAAAATCGATACCTCCCACGTAAGTTATTGTAAGCCACAAAATTGCCGTTAGCGTTTTTACTGAATACTACACGAATTTGCATTGCTTAATGCATTCAAAGTGAAAAAATACCAAAAATCTTTTTTTTTTTCAAGGAAAGTTACAACAAAATACGCCTTTTTTCAGGCGTATTTTGTTATAACTTTCAAACTAAAACGGATTAAAAGTGCTCTACTGTAAAATTGTAATTTTTGGGTTACAACAACTTACGTGGGAGGTATCGAAATGGTTTATATATATAAAAGACTTTGTGTATCCATAAAGAACATCAAGAAGAAATGGGTCAGACACTTGGCAAAGGTAAATAGCCCAAAGAATTGTTGGAGTGTTGTCCAAGAGGATACTCGGAGAAAAGAAGTAGACCAAAACAAAGACGAGACGACAATATAAAGAGAACAACGAGAGTATGGATATCACTGAAGAATACTTAAGCCAAAGTTCGAGATTAAATCTTTCTTAGATTAAAAATGTAAAAAAAAAAGAAATAACCCACCATAAATGTCTCACAGTCGGGGTAAGAGTATATTTAAGGTAATTAATAATATCTTATTATCATTGACACTATTTGGAGATCGAAGCCTAAAATAATTAAGGTTTATTAGGTTTAATTTAGGTTTTAGTATAAACTAAAACTCAAAAATATCAATCAGGTTCTTACATGTGAGATAATAAATTAGAAGGCATAATTTTGTAATAGGGTCCCATCATTGAATGATACCTTTAGGGGACAGAACCTTAAAAAGATCTCAACTCGCTGATTTCAGACATGTTGTTTCAAGTGTTATATATTGGCTCATGTGGAACTTTAAAAATGAGTTTAAAGTCACCAATTCAGGTTATTACGCGTAATGTAGTATAATAGAGACTTCAGTTGAACTAACACGCCCCTATTGGCCCCTTTTGAGGGTGGGGTTATAGAGTATAAGCTCACCGAT
Organism: Hypolimnas misippus; assembly: GCA_037950945.1. NCBI lineage: Eukaryota > Metazoa > Arthropoda > Insecta > Lepidoptera > Nymphalidae > Hypolimnas > Hypolimnas misippus. Next base: position 1,437,488 of record JBBEEQ010000008.1, on the reverse strand, counting down.
ATCAGTCTTAGTTCCGTTCATGGCGCTGAAGCCGTTCGCGAGGGTGAGGGACGATATTTGCTTCTCCAGTTCTGGGGGTGGCTTGAACTCGGCGATGTCGGTTAGGTTGTTTCTCGTGAGGTACGCTGATAAATCGTCTTTGTACGTTATTTTTGATAACTCCTGGAAATATTTGATAAGATATAATAATAATAATAGGCTGGATATCACCGTAGTAAACAAAATGGACCGAACAGCATTTTTAATAGATATAGCTGTACCTAACACTCACAACTTGCAGACAACAATATCAGAAAAACTTACAAAATACATAGACCTCAAAGATGAAATAAAGCGTATGTGGAATCTTCAGACAGTAACTATAGTGCCTATTGTGATTTCCACAACAGGGGTTATACCTAAATCTATACACCAGTCGATTAAAACAATAGATTTACGAATACATTTATATATAACTTTACAGAAAGCCATAATTTTAAATACATGCAGAATAGTTAGAAAATTTCTACAATCGGATCAAAATCCTCTAGATTTCTCAAATACATAATAATATAATATTTTTATAGAAATTATATTCACTTGGCTTTGGCCCGTAAATATCAAACCGGTAGCAATGCCGAGGGTTTCAAATATACCAAAAGCAAAAATAATAATAATAAACAGCTTTATTGCACACGGAAAATAAACAAAATACAAGAAAAAAGCTTAAAATCAAAATCACTACAAAAGTATGCAAAAGGCGGCCTTATCACTAACTAGTGATCTCTTCCAGGCAACCCTACCTATAGGATATATTAGGTAAGTGTATTTTTATAGTGTTAAAAATAATAATAACGATACATTGATGTTTTATAATTAGATATGTTATGTTAATACTATTTGAAATTAAAAATCGGTTGACATTTTTAACTTTTTCAATTTCATCAATTGACTTGTTGGCCTAAGGATATTTTCATCTGTACTCTGCTGCTTGGTTGCTAGGCAACGTTGTCCAAAATGGTCGGCATTCTGGGTGCCAAAATCCAAAAGCTATATATAATTTCATTGTAATGGTGATTTATAAGCGTTTTTTTATATTCTATACTAAGAAGTTGCCATAATGACAGCAAAATTAGAAATCATTTTAATTTATAAAATTTCATTAAGGAAAAAGATGGTTTTGTTAAATTATATTAAATATTTCTATATGTCGAGGTTACGTGTCTAATTTGCACAAATAACATTATAATTGAATAAGTATTCGATAATATTACCTGTAAGCGATTTTTGTACGCGTTCATTTGTAATTCGAGTTTCTTGTTTTGTAAGGTCAGTTTTTGCATCTCTATGTATTTTCCATTGTCGTTCAAGAACCGCCTGGAAATATTACAATTATTATATTAATATATATATTTCAAGAGCAGTCTAGCTATAGCTCACTTACTACAGCTCGTAAACGGACTCGTTGAGGGCAGGACCTCACTCTTACAGAAGATCAGCGTGAGGTAGCTAATATAGCTGAGTTTCATATGGCGAGTCGGAGAGCCAGAAGCCTAACCCCCTCCCCATTTCTTTCCTTACTTCCTATTCCCTTTCGTCAATAATTTCTCTTTAAGCTGGCAATGCATTTGTGACTCATCTATTACAAGCAGTTGGACAAATACTAAAAAAAAGTAACTAGTTTTGGCTTACGGCTTCGCTAGTGTTCAGTTTGATTATTCTCAGCATACATTTTGATTCCCCATTTCACCCCTTTTGGGTATTTCCAAAACTCCATTCCTATCTAACGTTCCTAAAGTTAGCAGATTGGATGTTTATAGTCTCTATCTATAGACTTCCTACCAACTGAATTTCAGCTTCAAAAAAATTTTTCGAGATTTCGTGTTTAAGTGAGTGAGTGAATAAATTAGTGGAATTTCCCTTTTAGAAAATTATGTATGCATATTTTATATTTTTTCAATACAAATTTCCTATTTCCGAAAAAATAATTAATATTACCTTGTTAATAACATCACGGGTCCCGTAAACGCTAGGTGTCGCCACTAACATACACATAACAAATTTAGCAATACTTAAGATATATGTTTGTTGTTTTTAGCTATAAATATGGTTATATAGCTTACCTATAAGCTAAATCGAAAGCTTGTCCAATAGTGAGGGTAATTTCTGAAGCTAATTTCGTGGATATGAATACAAAACATTCATGTTTCTCAGCGTTGCCGCCATCGTGGCCGTTCACCCCGTTGACAGTGCTGCCACCTGTAAAAAATTATAATTTGGTTTGTCTTTTAGAACACATACAAGAGTTATGTGTGGTTAGTTTTATATAATAAATAAATAAACGCATCACACTCAACGGCCCCCATTAAGATCGCGTGACCTTGTGTCGGGGGTCCGGAAACAGACAACACTAACACAAACACCCAGACCACGACAAACATCTGTATGGCCAATACAGACGTTTGCCGTGAGCGGGGATCGAACCCGCGACCGTTAGCGCTTCAGTCATTTGCAGTGACCACTGCGCCAACGTGTCCGTCAATAATACTGGCATTCGACTTTGTCCGTGTGGAATTTGATTATATCGTGCATTTCCATTATATTCCCATGGGGACCGTGAATTTTTTTGAGATTTAAAGTAGCCTACATCTTTTTAAAATTGTATCGCAATCGATCTAGTAGTTTTAAGTTTATTTGTTACGAATATATATACAAAAATACAAATCATTTCTCTTTGGAATATTAGTATAGACTAGCTGTACTAGATACGGATTGCAATGCAAGCTAAATTATATAATTTTTTTGCGCTAAGAACCCTCGAGGACGTCCGCAGAACACTCTGGCAAAGTTTCATCACAATCCGATCAATACGGAACGCGTCGGGATATATCAACAAACATACAAATATTGATTTTAATTTAGAAAAAAGAAACATTTTAAAATAATTTTTTGCAACAATAAAATTTAATTTTTTTTTCTCCGGATACAACTGTATGATAACCTTTTTAAATATTTAAATGACATGGATGCTGATAAGCAATAATGTGTCAACCCACAATAAGTGAATTTCGGAGATATTGATGTATTCTGATACGGCGTCACCTATTTAACATTATTGAATAAAAAATAAAGTCATATAAACTAAATAAGTAGGTCCAGGTTCCAGGTCGTACCTTATTTTGTAATTTATACAATAATCTTACATATTTAAAAACTTTTTACTAGATAATATATTAAATATATCAACCTGCTTTTAATTCATGATACCTTTTATCAAAAAAGAAAAGAAAATATGGACAAATACTTATTCAAAAAAGTTTATTATGAATAGGATTGACATCTTTAGACGCCATTTTCTCAAAATGAGGTTCGTGTGGCTTGACACACTATTGCTTATCAGCGTCCATATAAAATAGTGTTGCAAGCGACAAAAAGTTATTGTTTACCTTTAGCGATGAACGAGAAATACTTTTTGGCGCCTTTGTCATCCGCACAGTAGGATATCCTGTGCAGTGGGAACTGGTACAAGACATTGTTTGATCTTGGCTCCTATAAATAAAAAAAAAATATAAATATAGAAATATACTACGTCTAGTTGTACGTACGTACTGTGTAGCTTACGTGAAACGAGGTATATCGATTTCGCTATTTCTTTTTTTTAAATATTCCTTGAAGGATGAGGGTGGTTTTTCGGCCAGAAAAATGAAAAAAAAATGCCTGGAAACGTTTAAAAATAACACTTTTCTGTAGAGAAGATTCTTAATAATAATTAAAAGAATTTTATGTGTTTTATACTTTTTATTTCTTAGCATAATGTAATTGTTGATTTATTAACTTTATTTTTTTATCTTACTAGCTGACCCGGTGTCCCGAATAGCAGAAATAAGTGTTAAAAAATAAAAATAAAGACTCGACTGTTAAACAGTAAAAAGTTCGTCGGGTTAGCTAGTAATTAATAACTTTTTATATTATAATCTGAACGTATCCTTTCGAACAAAAAGGAATTTTGCAAATAAATCTATATACGGCTGTTAATAAGCAATAATGTGTCAAACCACAATAAGTAAAATTTAGATATAGTATTCTGATAATCCATCACGTATTTAACATTAATGAAAAAAAATTAAGTCATTTGAAATAAATGGGTATGTAAAAATTTTTCTTAATTTAATGTTTAGAATATTGAAGTGTGTTCAATATTTTGGATTATGCAATAATCTCATATATTTGAAAAACTTATCATTAGATAAAACTCTTTACTATACCAATTTGCTTTTAATTTTTTATCAAAATAGAAAAAAAAGATGGATATCTACTTCTTCAAACGAATTTGTTAAAAATAGGTTTGACATCTTTGGACGCCATTTTCTCAAAATGAAGTCCGTGTGGCTTGACGCAGCATTGCTTATCAGGGTTTATATGACAAAGTTATGCCCCAACATATGTAAATTCAGTCTGAAGTCGGTTAAAAATTTTACACATAGTAATTTAATGAATTTTTCGTTAAAAAATCGTAAATAACAAGTATAACCGTACACTGAACGTATTCTCAACTCCATAATCACAGGAAATGATTACAGAGGCGGTCGTTAAGGCGATGACACGAATTGCCGTTAATACAGTCTGTGGACGATGAGATATAATCATAGATGGGTCATAGAACATGTGGTTTGAGAAATGGCATATATTGCCTTGACATTGACAGAGAAATACAGACTTATTTATGAATTTTGAGATTTAGTTTGAATATTTATGTTACTTTTATTTCAACAGAAAAAAAATTAACGAAAAAGTCGATTTTCGAAGCAAAATATATAAATTTCGGTTAGTGTCGTTGGATGAGACATTTATTATAATATTGATTTTTATAACAAACTGAATCGTTTATAATAAATCTTTATTGAATCGCCTAGAAAGTATACACATATAAACAAAAAAGAATGGATCAAACTGTTTTCCTATGATTGATCCATCACGCTGCTTCACTGTGGGTTGGCGGATATACATGTGTCAGAAATTATTCCGACACATGCACGAGATGAATTTAAACACAAATTTGAAAACTCAGCGATGCTGGCCGGAGTTAGTTGCTGAGATCGACGACTTCAATCCACTAGACCGTCTATCTCATTATTAATTACAGACAGATATTAAAAATTAAGACATAATGATCGCTGCCATTTCTATGATATTACTGATCTATGCCACATACAGTTGACTTAGTTCCGCAATATACATCGTGAGAGAAAGAATAATGAAATACGTTCTGAGGTAAAAGTTGCGAATTAAAATGTTCTTAGACAAGAAAAAATTGTTATTATGACGAGCATAAGCATTAATTTAAATGTTTTATCGATTATTTCTGGCGTTTTTTTAATGATAATTGAATGCTGTTTAGCAATGATGTGTCATCATTTCAATTCATCACATATTTAACATTATTCAAAAAAAAATTTAATTTATTTTAACTATATTTAGTTCTAATCATCTAAACATAAAATTAAGAATTTTTTCCGTGCTTATTTGTACGGAAAAAAAACTTAAGTTAATGTTTCGAATATTGAAGTGCGTTTAATATTTTGCAATATGTAATAACCTAATATACTTAAAAAACTATTTATTAGATAATATTTTTTATTATATCTATCTGCTTTTAATTAATTATACTTCGCATCAAAATAGAAAAGAAAAAATACTTCTGCAAACTTCTGATTTATTAAGAATAGGTTTGATATGTTTAGACGCCATTTTCTCAAAACGAAGTTGTTTGACATTGTGCTACACCTAAAAGTCAAGTCAAGTTACTATCATTGCCTTATTTTTGTATGTGCACAGCTTTCGTAAGGTTACGAGAGTAAATTACAAATGTAATTCTCGTTTTAGATTCAGTACCATGCATTATTGTATTTCGGAACACAGCCATAATACAACGCAATAAATTTTAATTACATTACAGTTGCTTAACAACTGAACCATTAATGTATTTTAACGTTATTAAAAAACATTCCACACACGGAAGCCGAACCGAATCGAACGTTATTTGAAAAATTGACAATTGACATAAAAAACAAATAGTTGCCATTACATAAAAAAAGAAACTCGTTATTTTAAAACGTTACGCTACGGACGCGTTCGTAATTTAAACTATTTGATTGCGAAATGTGACGTGTGTTACCAAACTTAGTTTGAATCTAGATTGAACAATGGCTGGGGCTGGATGTCTTGATAATTACGTTACAATGAATTGCAGATTGACAGAATTTTACAAATTAAATTATTCTTTTTATAAGACTTCTTAAAAATGAACCGACTTCAAGAGTAAAATATACAATTTAATTTACATGGATGATTATGATGATTCAAAAACTAAACTATGAACTGACTTTGATAAATATCTGAAAGTATATACCCTTCGAAATAAAAAGAAAAAAAAACTTTAAATCCTTTAAGAAATTATGGACTCCTAAGGACTTCTAACAATCATTAAAAAAAAAAACACACCACGAAATGAGAACCTCTTGTTGATTAAAAATAGAGTTGTGGGCTAAAGTATATTATTACTAGCGGCCTTTAGCGGTACTTTCATACAAACTTCCAAACTCCGCTATAGGGGTCGAATTTTGCAAAATCTCGTCTTAGTCAGCACCTTCAAAAAAGAACCCCCATGCAAAATTTGAAACTCCTAGCACTTGTAGTTTCTAAGATTTTGTGATGAATGAGTTACCTTTCGCTTTTATAAATATTGGTTATTAATATTGTAAATGCGAATCCCAGTTATATTTGAGGTACAGCCTAGCTGACGTCTGGTGACCACAGCTCGGGCGGACTCCACAGGGCGGTACCTCACTCTAACACACGGATTCCCAACCAGTGAAGTTTGGTGATCTAATGGAGGAAAGAGGGAGCAACGGTTTTGTTTGTAAAGAAGTATTTTATTAAAAAATTTCAAATTTTCGCGGAGCGCTGACACGGTTAGCGATGTGAATGAAAAAATAACACATCGCAACAAGGATACACCAATGGGTTAATCAGGTGCATAATGCTCTCACCAATTGTATTTTTTACTTTATTTTTTTCTGTTACTTGTTTAATTACTTGTCTTCTGGATAAAAATAAATACGTTCATTTATATTTTGACCGTTCGTTTCATTGTCTTATTTCGACTCCCATCGTGGTGTCTTAGTTTAACTTAGTGTGAGGTGCATAAACGTTGGGAATCCCTGCTCTAATAGAAGATCGACGTAAATTAGCTAAGGTAACATTTCGGACAGTGAGTGAGAGAGCCGGAAGCCTAATCCCCTCAACACCAATTCCTTCCCACATTTCCTCTCATCCTTTATTCTTTATACGCTAGCAACGCATTTGTGTCTCCGTTGATGCTATAAGTTTAATCGGCGGGTTTTTCTGTCGAAATGCCTAGTTGTAGCCCACTACCACCAGTATCTCACGAGTAAAGAAGATCGGCGTGAAGTGACTAACACAGCTGCATTTTTTGCGGTGAGTGAGAGAGTCGGAAGCCTAACCTCCTCCCTATTACTTTTTTCACTTCCTATTCCCTTTTATTCCTTTTTAAGCTGCTAACGCTTTTATGTCGCTAGTGCTGCAAATGTCCACGGGCAGCGGTGATCATTTAACATCTGGTGTCATCTGCGCGTTCGCTAGTTATTCTTTATAAAAAGAAGATTACTTAACACGAAATGACCTCTCATTTGCCTAGTATACTAATAAAAAAAGTTGATAAAATCAATTAGTAACACTTATGTCGTAATAATTAAACACTTCAAAGGCATTCCGAACATCGTTCTAGCGAAACGTTACGTAGTACAAAAGTGAAAATGTCTACAAATAAGCGTCATTTTTGCGTAGTTATGGCTAGTTCGTGAGGTAAATAATAAATCACTTATTAGTTTGTTTCGATTCGACGAATAAGTTATATCATAGACCCGGCTAACGCCTAAATCTTTCAGTGGCATTTTCTCCTCGACGTGATGGTCAAATGAATTTATTTCTCACTAGTTTTTACAGACACTCATCAGATTATTACGCTATCAATAGAAATAATGTATACCTCGTTTCTCGTAACTGTGTCGGTCTGAACTATGCGCAAGACGCTGCGCAGAACACAAAATTAGGCACCAGGACAGTTGTTTAGACATTTCTTTAATTTTAATTATTAAATGCTTCTTATAGAATAATGTTTGTCAAATTAATGTCTTTAGATCAATAATTAATACAATTTTTTGTTCAATTTATATCGGATGTATTTCCCAATTAGTTGAAAACATTATTACTGAACGAGTGTTATTATTCGAGAATTATTGATTCCGGGATGAGTTTATATAAGTTAAGTAAAGATTTAATAAATTATAAATGTTAATGTTTATAACAATATTGTTTATTCGACTGTACCACGCGCGAGTTCGGACTAGCCTCGTATTCAGACCGACGCTTTTACGTGAAACGAGGTATACCTTCTAATATAAATTGGGTTTCTTATAACCGATTCATAGAGCATACCATGTTCTTTGAATGGAATATTTTACAGTCAATTATATCGCGTATTCAATTAACGTTAGGTGATGCTATTTATACTAAAAATGCGTTATACTTTAACACGAACGCTTTTCATCTGAAACTCCCATAACGTTTACTCCCTTTTTTGTTAGCAATAATGGTTAATTATAATTGACTAAAATTGAAAATTAAAAAAAAAAACACAATCTATGAGACCATTTCAACGAGCACCAACACGATATCTCTGCGTAAATTGGTGAGGAGTGATGTGTCCTGCTGATCCTGGCTGCAGCATTAAACCAAGAATTCCATAATTTTGCATAGTTATGTTGTTGTTAAAATATTAGGTCACATATGTATATGAAAAGTGAATCAAATACTTATCGTGAATCTAAGATTAATACCGCAGCTAAGAAGAAAACAGCTCATGATCTTGATATGGTTGGACTGATTTTTGTAGAACATATCTAAGAACTACTAGAAAACCCTCTTTCATACACACACCGCGTCCAAATCGATTCATTCAGATAGACATTTTTGCGTCGGGAGTTTAAATACTGACCTGTATGGCAACACCGTCGACGGAAACGGTAATTTCCACTTTTTTACACTTCGCGGCATCCTTGGTCTCAGATTTTTTCAGCTGCTGCGTGAATTGTAACTTTTTGATAGCATCCTTTACAACTTCTATGCCTTTCGGCTGGTCGACTTGTGTGCAGCCTAGGAACTGGAACAAAAAAAAGGACGTTAAATATGGTTTAAATATTATAAAGTACCATTTTAAAAACCTAAAATTATACATATTTATTTGGTTCTTGAAATTTAAAAAAAAATGCAATACAATTTAATTTAATTTTTATGACTTAAATTTATATTTAACTAGCACCTCCTCGCGGTTCGATTCGCGCTTAACAAAAAACTTTCACATAAACTTCCAACCCCCGTTTTACCCTCTTAAGGGTCGAATTTTGCAAAATCTCGTCTTAGTGAGGAAATATGGCCTAAAAAGGGAGCGAAAGGTCACTCACTCACTCGTCACGAAATCTCAAAAACTACAAACTATATCTATATTAATATTATAAAGCTGAAGAGTTTGTTTGTTTATTTGAACGCGCTAATCTCAGGAACTACTAGTTCGAATTGAAAAATACTATTTGTGTTAGATAGTTTATTTATTGAGGAAGGCTATAGGCTATATTACATCACGCTACGACTCATAGGAGCGAGGCAGTGACAATAAACGCGAACGAAACCGCAAGTAAAATATACATATAGATTGTTAAATAATTTCCATTTATGCAGGATTAACGGGTACGTTATATTACATTCAGTACAGGTGTTAGTTTCGTGATGAAAGTTTGTCTATTGAGTAATGATGTAAACACTAAAATCGTTAAAATTCTTATACGTAACATATTCATATGAATCCAGTTTTGTCAAACTCTTGTTTGAACGAAGACGATGAACGTAAACACGTTATGTACGGAAGCCTAATTTTCGTACTAGGTACTTCAGAATAATCGAAAAGTTTGAATTTTAGAGTCCAATGGAACATGATTTTATTGACAAAAAATAATGTCTCTATATCACAATATTGAAAATTATAAAAGCTCCGTTAATTTAGAAATGAACTAATTTAGAAAGGAGAGCTTATCAACGAACCCCAACATGATCCTTCTGCTGCATGCTTTAAGGCATAAAATAAACGAAAATATAGTTTTCGTAGCCGCCCCTCGCAGTTTCACTTTCTTCAATAAACGGGCTATCTAACTCAAAAAGAATTTTTAAAATCGGATCTGTAGTTTCCGAGATATGAAACGTAGCTGAAATAGCTGGGTTTCGTACCGTGAGTGAGGTCTCTCGACCTGGAAGCCTAATCCCCTCCATAATCCTATTTCATTTCCTCCTACATTCCTTTTAAGCTGGCAACGGATTTGTAGCTTCTCTAATGCTGTTCATTGACGACGGTGATCATTTAACATCAGGTATCCTGTTGTATTTAATAGTATTATATATATATTATCTATTTTTCTTCACTTGTCTCATTTTGGTAACAATACTTAGAAAGATAATCACGAATTTTCGAACATTATTTGTCATTATAATTTTTAATTATAAAATAGCATTCAGTTCAATCATTTGATCGATCATTTATCAAAATTTAACTCTTATGTGTTGTTAGAAATACTCGACTATATATAAATAATTAGATTTAGTGTATCCTAGGTGTTATTTTTGGACCAATATTGTTCCTTATATATACAAATGGCCTTCCTCATTTTATACATAATAATACAACTCCGCTTGCTGATATCATATCTCTGTTATTGCTATTATAAGCGAATGATGTAACATGAATTCAATTTGTTATTAATAATTGAATAGTTGAATTTTAATGACTGGGAAAAGTTCATGTTTCTAATCACGAAGCTCGACTATGATATTTACTTGGCGAGATAAAATAATATTAAGACAATATTTTGATAATATAATTGAATAAGATCCTGGTATAACTGGGAAATGCTAGGTAAATGATGATTTGGTGTAGTGGTTATCAAATGGCGGACCGCTGTCCTATTATGTGCGGATCTTGACAACGGGAGGAACACCTAACAGGAATTTAACCTTCTTAGACTTTCTTTAGAAGTTTCTATTAAAAATTAACTTGTATAGCTTGGACCGGTAAATATCTCCAAATTTTAAATACACATTTAAAAAATTTTGTATTCTGCACTCCTTCTCTAAAAACAATATCCTTTTATAATAACTACAAGTGTACGAAATTTCATATTCCTCCCTCCGCTCAATTTTCGTAAAAAGGGGTAAAATTAGGGGGTTATTATTACAATTATTTGTTTATAAGTTAAGATAAATGTTAAGGTGAGGGGAGGGGGTGCAATTTAAGATCAGCGACGATTATAATATCTTTAAAAACGTATTCCAATGTAGACTAATTGATGACTCCTAATCAAGCGTATATTCTGAAATATATATATTTGCCAGAGTTAATGACATTTTAAATTTACATCTGTATACGTCTAACAAGACTTCTTACAATTCGACATCGATTTAAGGCGCCAATATAACCCTGGACTTTGGCTTGGAAAACCACGTAAAGCTGTCGGTCCCGGGTATCATAATTATCTAATAAACATTATTATTCTTAGTCAATCTTTTATCAAGATCTATCTATTAATCAAGATTTTAATTCATATCGAGTTTAGTGGTAAAAGAAAACATCGTGAGAAAGCCTACATGTGCTGGGAGAAATTGTGACACATGTATATCCGATAACCAGCGTGGTAAGCTCTAAAACCCTCTCCATAATAGGAGAGAAGACTTTTGCCCAGCCGTGGGACAGTTACAGGATGTTACTACTCTTGATAAGACAATCATTTTAGTCTTTATGGTTACTGGCTAAGGTAAGTCCCTTAATTGCGGTATTCAGGTGACAAACGAATTGTGTTAGACGAAAAAAACATTTGTAAGTTTAACTCTAATAGTTAATAATATTAATAAATAATAAACACATCACACTCGACGGACCCCCATTAGGATCTTATGATCCTGTGTCAGGGGTCCGGAAACACACAATACAAGCACAAACGCCCTGACCACTGCAAACATCAGTATTACACATTTGCCGTAAACGGCGATCGAACAGGTGACCAATCAGTTACAGTGCAACGTACGCCAACCTGTTAGTCTGTAATGGATATGAAACAAGTCTATAACCTGTTAACAGTTACCTAGATAACCTTATGAAAACTGTGGCTGTCAAAAATCAGGCATTGACAGTAAATTCTTTCAGGTGTAAAGCAATGACAATCAATGTATGTTCTGTATAAAAGTCTGAGAGCAAAACTTATAAGTGTAATTGTTGCTTAAAAATCAGTAATTGACATATCCAGATTAGAACATTTAGCAGACCCTAATATAACCAGGAAAAACAGAAGAAAACAGACTAACCTAACCATAATTACGACGACACAAATCAATTACAAATTAATAAACTGGACTGAATAAAACGTTTCCATTTGCATCCTTTTGGTCTATAGACTTTTTTGAGTCTGTAGACTTAAAAAAATCATAAACTGTTTTATCAATTCTAATATTTACTATTAAACACGACATAATAAGATTTAAAACAATACTAGTACAAGACGAATAAGGTCAAGGAAGGTCATGTTTGTTTGCGTGATAGGAATTAATCGAACACAGCCAAATATGGCCGACGTTATGCAATCGTTATATATTTATGCAATCAAGTAATTAACACGCGAAATCCCTTTGTTTTTGATGATTACGATTATGTAGAGCTTGAGTGATTATGTACTAAATTAATTGCTGTATTAACGATTTCGCTTAAAGATTAATGCATGTTTTACACACTAAAAATATGGTGTATTAAATAGTTTTGTCTATGGGCCGTAAAGTGACTTTATAATCTGTGATAATCGTACGATTGTGACTCTGTGGCTTCAGATCGGGTCTGTGCTCTTGTGCTTTTGCAATGCGTTGTCTCCAACACAGTAAATGTTTGCTCCGCCAAATCATTGTTTATTTACTAACAATATAGCTATGTGTAATAAAGAATGGTTTTATAAAGGTGTCTTTTTGAGTTTTTTGAATATATAACAATGATGTGAATATCTGTAATAACCTACTGCTGGGCAAGATTTTTATAGGAAGCGAGAAATACAATTATAATTCGAGATCGTTAGGATTTCAGTCAGTTGCAGTGACCACTGTGATACGTCGTCTATGTCAGGTGCCATTAGCGCTAGCCAATACATCATATCAGCCGCACGAAGTCCTCTGCTGGACATAGGCCTCCCCAAAAGATTTCCTAAAAGGACCGATTCGAAGCGGCCTGCATCAAGCGTTCGGCGACCTTAATACAGTGCAACCTTAATATAACGTACCTCAATATAACGACTTCCTTGATTTACCAAATTTTTTGAAATCCCCGTGTTCATAAGAAATAATATAAAATATACTTTTACAATGTGAAATTTTTTTGTAGACAACCTCTTTGTAACGAATTTTCTCAACCCAAAACCTTAATATAAAGTTCCTACCAAAATATTTTTTTAATCTTATAGTATGTGATTCATGTCGCTACATGTTTCGACATGCTTTTGTTCGTAAAACAATTATTGTTGTTTGATGGAAAGTAATGTACTCTTTTGCTCGTCACTATTGTTAAAGATTTAAGTTAAAATGACTCAGAAACGTAAAAGGTGTACCTTATAACGAATTTTAGACCAACCTAACCTGACATAACAAACCTCAGTTCAACGAATTACTTGATATAACGAATATTTTCTTGCTCCCCTCCGATTTGTTAAATAGAGGTTGCCCTGTATACTAATAGCCCGGCTAATACGCTGGTTAGTATTTCAGAACACACTTTTAGAACATTAGACATATTTGGATGCTGATATGCAATAATGTGTCAACCCAAAAAAGTCAAATTCAGAGATATTTATTTATTATGATAGTGCGTCATCTCTTTAACAATATTCAAAAAATTTGAAGTCATCTATCTAAACTAAATAAGTATGGAAAAAAGTTTCTTAATTTAATGTTTCGAACACTGAAGTGTGTTCCATATTTTGCAATATAAAATAATCGGACGTACTAAAAAAATATATTATTAGCTAAAAAATTCCATTATACCAATCTGCTTTTAATTCTTTATACTTTTTATCAAAATAGAAAAGAAAAAATGGATATAAATGTCTTCAAACATTTTTTTTAAGAATAGGTTCGACATGTTTAGACGCCATTTTCTCGAAATGAAGTCCGTGTGGTTTGACACAGTATTGCTTATCAGTGTCCATTTAATAATAAATTAAAATCTACAGTAACACTATATATCAACATTATTAAGGTTCGTTTGTTTGTAACAAAGAAGATATCGTTTATCAGACACGTGCGCGTGCGCAGATGGCGTTATCATAGATGGGGGCGTTGTTGCATTTCCAGATAAATGGATAATTCATTACACTATTAATTGCTATTGTTGTTTCTATGATATTACTATCCTCCTGGTGACAAGGAAGTTTATCAAGTAGCATTTGTTGTTCACAATAGATGGTCGTGGCCAGGCGCGGTCCGTATTTATAATTTTTTTTAATGAAAGTGTTTTTCATATGCATTTAGTTATCAGCCGTTAATTAAAAATTACAAACAGACACTTCAATTTTATTTATTTATATAAGATTTTAAAACAATCCTATGTGTTTTGTTACTATGTAATTTTAATTTGTGTTTAATATTTTAATAATTATTTATTTTTGAAATTATTTCAATTTTTTAAATGGAATTGTTTATTATGTTAATTTGGAATTGTTATATGTATTTTTGTTTTTACTTAAAACTATTTTATAAAATATGTGTATTGTAATGTTATAAGTGCATGATGAGACTGCCTGTAATTAGTAGAACATTTTCCATGATTCAAGTTGTTATATTGTATTAAATGTGTTATTGTATCTACTGTTGGTTGTCCTAAGTAAATAAATAAAAATAAAAAATAAAATAAAAACAAAATCTTAATTAACAAGCTACCTATCGAGCTTCTTGCCGGTTCTTCTCGGTAGAATCTACTTTCCGAACCGGTGGTAACTTTTCCTTAATTTAAGTACCTTTTGTTTGTTTTGACGATTCAAAAGTGCTTTTAAAAGCCTACTTTAATAAAGTATTTTTTGATTTTGATTTTGAATTTAAGTTATAGTCCATTTTTCTTAAGTTGTCTTATTCTCACACACAAGAGTTAGATAAGAAATTATCGACTAATGATTGGACTGAATATTTTTTTATAATGAAAACAAATTGTTAGAAAACTTGTAATTACGAGGTATTGTACCAAAGCTAAGCTACTGTTACATAAGGTAATATTATATTTTACATACCTTTACTAAATACGCGACGTGCCCTTTCACGAGAGCGTCGGGCGCGTGGATCCAGTTTCTGCCGTTGGGCGCGCCATTCGCCTTGCCCTTGCCCTGCCAGAACAGCAGGGTTGACATTCTGAAACAACATTAATTATATTATTAGGAGACAATATAGTCACTACTAGAGACTATGGCAAGCCACACGGACTTCATTTTGAGAATATAGCGTCTAAACATGTCAAACTTATTAAATATGTACTACTTATTCTTCTTAGTATCTTTTCTTAATTTATTATTAGGAGACAATATTGCCACTATTATAGACTGCAATACAATTGGACGCTGATAAGCAATACTATGTCAAGCCACACGGACTTCATTTCGAGAAAATCGCGTCTAAAAATGTCAAACCTATGTTTGTTATGACGCCATTTTCTCAAAATTCCCAGATCCTAAATAAATACGTTTTAAATAAATACCATATTTAATTTATACTACATTATTTTTACATAAACCCTTTAAAAGATATCTGTTTTTAACTTGTGATTTAATTATTAAATTATTAAGAAATAAATAAACGCCACACACACTACGGCTCCCATTAGGACTTCATGATCCTGTGTTGGGGGTCAACGCGCAACACGAACACCCAGACCAGAACAAACATCCGTAAAGCCAATACAGACGCGTTTACCGTGAGTGAAACTGCGACAGTTAACGCTTCAGTTGCATTAAGCACTACGTCAACCTGTCTATTGAAATAAAATCCGAAAATATTTTTTTTCCAACATTTCAAATGCCTTTGGAGATATTGTCGGTGAGCACTAGCTCCTAGTGCCAATATGGTAAATCCAGAATTTGCAGCCCAATGACTACAGTATACAATTTGTGTGTAAGGGATAAGCTCAACAGGCTAAGCCCCCAGCACGGATTGCAGGAAGATCCGTGTTTAATGAAAATCGAAATATACTTTATTTAAGAAGACTTTTTTCAGCGCAATTTTTCATTAAATCTACACTAATACATGTTATAAAGCTGAAGAGTTTGTTTGTTTGAACGCGCTAATCTCAGGAACCTCTGGTTCAAATTGAAAAATTGGTTTTGTGTTAGATAGATTATTTGGAGCTATAGGCTATGTTACATCACGCTACGACTCATAGGAATGAAGCAGTAACCATAAAAGCGGATGAAACCGGAAGGGACAGCAGTGTATTATACTTTTGACTGACGCCATACAACGCTATACAACGGCCGTTAAATGAGGGTGCTGTACAGGTAAACTAGAGCTTAAGGCCGTAAATGGGAACGTATTTATAGTCTACGCCATAGACTGGTTATAAAGTTAATACACAGCGCTGATAGGAACGTGTGAATATCGAATCACATAAAACCCAATACTT
Source organism: Hypolimnas misippus (assembly GCA_037950945.1). Lineage (NCBI taxonomy): Eukaryota > Metazoa > Arthropoda > Insecta > Lepidoptera > Nymphalidae > Hypolimnas > Hypolimnas misippus. Next base: position 1,420,693 of record JBBEEQ010000008.1, on the reverse strand, counting down.
CGTTAATAAATCTTAGACCGCGTTCACACTGGGCGTTAACATTAGCAACGTTTAAAAATAAATATGATTAAAACTTAGTATAATTAACCGTGTTTAAAAAAATCGAAGTGTATGTTTTTTAAAATGTTCGTTACATCATAAATCCGTTTGTAAACCTCTGGTTAACATCCTCTTATAACATCCTCTGGTTAACATCTCTTGGTTGAAAATACTGCTCCTGGGATTGACTCCATAGAAATTTCATAGAAATCAAACTACAACTACTAAATAGATTGTTTTTTTTAATCGATTTAACTGTTATGTATTTGAATTTTTTAATTTAATACCTTTGTGGCACTATTTAAATCAAACGCGTTGGCCGAGGTTCGTCATGACGGCGCGAATGTCATAGCATAAAAATTTGTAAAAATAAAAATCGCCATTTTGTACGCCATAATGTATTAAACATACGCCATAATGTAATAAAAGAAAATGATGAAAATCAAAATCATTTAAAGGTTTCTCATATCGTTTTTCAATCAAAATTGCCGTTTAGGATGTTTAAAGTTGGTTAGAAACGATTCTCACTTTAGACTTTTTGATAGAACCGATATTGATACGGTACTGCCGACAGAGGACCCTGTTACCCAGTCGAGTTTTTAATTATTTAAAATAATTACTTGTCTTAAAGTCTTAGTTGAACGCTGATAAGCAATACTGTGTAAGCCACATGAACATTTTGAGAAAATGGCGTCCAAAGATGTCAAACCCGTTTTAACAAATTTGTTTGAAGACGTATATATACATCTTTTCTTTTCTATTTTGATAAAATGTGTAATAAATTAGATTATATCAATCTATATATAATGTGTTATCTAATAAAAAAATTTTCAAATATTTAAGAGTATTGTATAAATTGCAGAAAAATTAACGCACTTAAAATTAAAAAATATTTAATTAAGTAACTTTTTTCCATACTTATCTAGTTTATATGACTTGATATTTTTTGAATAATATTAAATAGGTGACGCAGTATCATAATACAATAATATCTCCAAATTTGACTTTTTGTGGGTTGACACATTATTGCTTATCAATATCCAGTTATCCACCCGTCCAATGTGTAAGCCCCTTTATTTCAATAAATAATACGTAATAATCAATAGAGTTTCGTAATGAGCAATACACACGTGGCCTTAATTGGATCCTCGCTGTATTCTCGCGGTTATTTTCCTTATATTTAATTATAATATTAATCTTTACCGTATACTAATACATAAAGATGAAGATCGTGTCTGTTTGAAAACACTAATCTTAGTAACTATTATTAGTCCGATTTCAATTTTTTTTTACAGAATTTAGGTTATTTCTTTTAGCCTGTTTATTGAAAAAATGTTTTTAGCTTTCGTTCGTGTTAGTTTAAAAAAAAATAATGTATCAAATAATTATAAAATTATAAATATGACTTTGTAAGACGGGGGAAATTACTTCAAAATTAAATTTCGTTTTTTCGAATGACATATTTATTCCAGTTTTGATTTAAAAATCAAAGTACTGAACCGAATTTCTTGAAACTTCTAAAGGACCAATGGGAGAGACCTTTCAAACAAAAATATATATCCTCAACGAATGGAGAACCTTATCCTTTTTTTAAGTCTGTTGAAAATAGATTCAGTCGTTCCGGAGTTTATGGTACCATTATATGTATATGTATGGTACCATTCGCAACGTACAAAATTCTTAATAGTCATAGGTATTTAATGTAGGTATATATGCGTTATATTTTAAAACATAATCCACATTAACGCGAACAAAATCGCGAGCAAAAGATAGTTAATAAAATGCATATAATCATTAAACGCTTCTGTTTAATTAACAGTGGAATAGTTTAATATAATTAATATTATAGATTTAATTATTTAGGAGGAATTTATAAGTAATGACAATAATGTTACCTATTTTTAATGAATGAGTTTGAAGAAATATATATCCACCTTAGTATTTTGAAAAACGGTATAATAAATTAAAATCAAATTTTGATAATAATAAGTTTTTTAATTTTTTTTTTCGCTTTTTTCTTTCCTTAGAAGGAAAAGGCAAAGGTATTCCACCGTACAGCAAAGTCTTTTGTAATTTTTATTCATATTCAATTAAATTGTAAGGCATAAACCATGTCTTCCGTTTAATTATTACCTTGTAAAATAAAGAAATTAAGAAACTTTTTTCCGTCATTATTTAATTTAATAGACTTGATTTTTTTTTGAATAATGGTAAATACGTGACGCATCAGTAGATTATTAGTTTAGTAAAGTATACATTTATTTTTTCTTTTATATTTTGACAAAATGTATATTCAATTAAAAAACAGATTTGTATAATTAAGAAAAATTTTCTAATACTAAGTGTTTCCAATATGTATATGAGATTATTTTTTTTTTATGTTTGAAAAAAAAAAACTAAATAAAAAATCGTCAATATATCCGTTACGTTACTTATCGATATCATGATCTCGTGTTTGTTCTGTTGTGTTAAATAAGGTACATACTCCATTGTATTAAGGTTCAAAATAAATTAAAATAGTTGGTCGTGATCGCCTGACATAAATATTATTATAGTTATGGACTAATTGTTGATTATACATCTAAATTAATCACGAAGCACCAAGGCCCAAGCCTTTTAACTATCATACAGCCATTCTATGCAAACTTTTTATGTTATTTGTTTTATTAAAAAAGTATTTTGACGTTTTGTTTTGCCGCCATTTCATTCCTCTTTATTCTTTTCTTTAAGGAAAGGGCAGTGGTATTACAGCGTACAGCCTAGTGTTTTGTGTTTAAAAGTTTTTGTTTTTTCATTTGAACGGTATTATTGTATCAGTATTAATGTTATTCTAATAATTGCTTTTTATTACAATCTACAAATATTTTTTTTAATTTCTTCAACTGTTGATGATATAAAAAATACTTTTTTTTATTTATATATGTATTAAAAAAACGAACTTTATGACGATGTTCTTTTTGGGTACAGTTGGTTTTCTGTATACGTACTATACCGCATATACCGAATTTCCCGCCAAAACTGAATAGGACATTTTTTTAACACAACTAAAAAAACAATTTTAATACAAAGGTTTATTCGCGCATCCTTGACACTCGCTTTAATATCAATGTCTCGTATTCACACTTTATCATAAAACCAAAGATTATTTATATTTTTAACAATTTCCTGGTAAGAGAGAAAGGGACAGTGAATTCCATTATGTATCTTTGTCGTGGTTTTATGAAGGACTAGCTGTGCCTTGCGGTTCTACTCACGTTTATGGTTACTGCCTTGCTCATATGAGTCGTAGCGTGATGTAATATAGCCTATAACCTTCCTCAATAAATAAAGTATCTCACAGAAAAAGAATTTTTCAATTCGAACAAGTAGTTCCTGAGATTAGCGCGTTCAAATAAACAAACTCCCCAGCTTTATAAATCTAATTTATTAACCGATTTTGTTATTTAATTTCATTCGAAAGAGTATACTTTCAAAATCGTCATACATAGTCATTGAATTTTTATCAAAATCGGTTCAACAGTATGGTTTTAAATCAAAATATCTGGAAGTAGTATATTATACAAGTAAATGAGTTCATGGAAATTAAATTTCTTATTATGCTTTTCAAATCGCGTTATTTTTTAAAGTTCTTGTTATCTTTTAAAAACCAACACTACAATCTACAGAAGTCATATAATTCTTTGTTAAGGCTGATTAGATTACATTTAGTAATACATGAGAGATGAAGAAAACGCTAAAGATTTTTTTAAGAAGAATTACTACACTAAAGACTGATCGCTCTTTTGTAAATTGGACGCTGATAAGCAAAAATGTGTCAACCAACAAAAAGTCGAATTCTGAAATATTGATGTATTCTAATAATCAATAACGTATTTAACATAATTCAAAATTTTTTAAAGTCATCTAAACAAAATAAGTAGGGAAAAAAGTATCTTAATTTAATGTAGCGAATATTGTAGTGCACTCTATATTTTACAATATGCATAATCTAATATATTTCAAAAACTTTTTATTATACCAATCTGCTTTTAATTCATTATATTTATCAAAATATAAAAGAAAGATGGATATATATGTACGTTCTCAGAATGAAGTCCGTGTGGCTTGTCATAGCAGCTTATCAGCGGCCACTTAACATTACAATCGACGAGGCGGTATGGTTTATGCCTTAGCCTGCTCGAGCTCGAGCAAATGAACAAAATATATGGATGCTGATATGCAATAGTGTGTCAACCCACAAAAAGTGAAATTAGGAGATATTGGTGTATTTAATACGGCATCACCTATTTAACATTATTCAATAAAAATAAAGTCATGTAAACTTAATAAGTACTGGAAATAAATCTTAAATAATTAATTCCAGGTCGTTCCTTATTTTGTAATTTATGCAATAATCTGATATTTTTAAAAACTTTTTATTAGATAATCTATTAAATATATCAACCTGCTTTTAATCAATTACAGCTTTAATCAAAAAAGAAAATAAAATATGGATAAATACTTATTCGAACAAAGTTATTAAGAATAGGTTTGACATCTTTAGACGCCATTTTCTCAAAATGAAGTTCGTGTGGCTTGACACAGTATTGCGTATCAGCATCCATATCTTTGTGTTAGCAAATATGTACTTAGTTACCCACTCAGTGTTTTACTGCATTTTATGATAATACAAAGCCATACAATTTTTCAAAGAACAGTTTAAAAGTAAATTATGATTATGTTAATTTTTTATTTTATTCCAAGATTCCATGATGGGTTTTACCTGATTATATTTCTAACGTGTTCGTTTTTGCGTCGCAAGCGTGTATCACGCGTTTATTAAAAAAAAGTTATTTTGTTTTTTATCTGTGACGTATTGTATTCTTTTTAACATGGATAAAAATGTTGTATCTATTATATGTTTACTTTGAAATATATATTATATATAAATAAAAGATAACTGTCGAACGTAAGTTCGTGCATCACTTCAGAACGGTAGTACCTATTGGACGTTTTTTAAACTGACTTTAAAATAAAGGAGATTCTTAATTTTTTTAATTATGTTCACTGATTGCGCGAAAAGGGTTTGATTGATTTGGCTAATTCTATTTTTGAAAGGGTACCACTGACACTATAGAATTATCATCAAAATCGGTTCACCAATTTGGTTTTGAAATCGTACTTCTCCCTTAAATTAAAATGTGTTGTTATTTTTAATTGTCAGGAAAAGGTTTGTATGAATATAAATATCTAGAAGATCGTATAGAAATCAAAATTTCGGGTTAAAAAGTCTCTATTTGAAAAGTTAAGTGATAATAAGTACATTCGGGCGAACAGCTGGCAATATTATAAACTAAGTGAGGTATTTCGTCATATTTTTAGAAAAATTATGTTATTTCTGGGGTTCTAGTTACTGGTTTACTTGTAATTATGAATATATTTGTGAGGGTGTAGACGAGCGATCTATACTAGAGAGAGGGAGGGTGCGTACTGCCGATATATAATAATAATTAACTGATCAACGAGCTACCATGGACAAAATACAGTATTATTAACTTTTACGATATATTCCTAATACATTATAATACATTTTGTATTGGCGCAGTGGTCAATGCAACTGACTGAAGCGCTAACGGTCGCGTTTATGATCCTCGCTCATGACAAACGCTATATAGATATTTGTCGTGGTCTGGGTGTTAGTGTGTGTTCTGTGTTCCGAAGCCCCGACACAGGGAACTCTTATGTTATAATAATATTAATCAACGTAATTCTGAGATATAATATTATTTTTATGGAAGTACATAATTGTAGTAAAACACTAACACTGATGTTGACGTCAGTTCAATAAATGGTTTTTGTTAGAATGACGTCAAATTGTGTATGGTGTTACGGACAATGGGTTTTTTTTTAATTTTTCAATCTCTTCAATCAATTTAAGAATCAATGCGTGTCTGTTTGTTCGTATCTTATAAGCTGCTGTTCCGATTATTCGATTGCCACTTTGTCAAGTTAATACAGTAGGTAATGTATGTATTACCAGTCACAAAGAAGAATAACTTTTAGATGTTCGTGCAGTATTACAAAATCTATATCAATCAACATGAGCGAAGATGCGGGTAAAAGCTAAGTAAGTGGCATATAAAAAATCACTCGCCATTAACATTCAAGCGATACACCTAATTTTACTTTCATAATCAGTCAAGACTAGTTACGAACCATCCCAAGAATGTACCAGGACCACATAACCAAAGAGAGTTTACCTTTGCACTAAATTCGATCGTAGTTCATCCGTAAGCATGTCCCATTAAATACTTCAAAGAAAAATAGCAATAAAGTCCAAAGCAATAAGATTCAAATTCATTCAAATAATTTACGATATATAACGTTCTTAAAACAAATTAAACACCAAGTTTTACGTCATTTAAAATGAGTCTTAAATTGTAGTGGAATGGTTGAAATTCGTTTGAATTGTATGAGAGTTACGACGTTCTAAAAATAATATAAAAGCCGAGTTCCGTACTTAGCACGGGCTGATACGGCGGCTCTGGGCACACTGATGCAAGTGTACGTTCATTCACACTTGAATCAGCTTAGTGATGTATTTATTCGTTATATCGATAAAAATGTTTTTACAAGTTTTTTCCTTTTATATGTTTTATGTTATTGTCCTGGCATTTTATATGTTATTATTATTATTATTATTATTATTCTTTATTGCACAAAGATAACAGTGTACAAAGGGCGGACTTAACGCTACTACAGCATTTTCTGCCAGCCAACCCAGAAATGTACAAGAGAAATTTTTAGTAGGCGTGCACATTTAGTGATATATGTAAAATAAATAAATAACAACAGATACGTAAATTATTTTAAAATAAATAAAAAGATATAATACATATATTACATTAAACTATACATACATAAATATAATTAAACAAATATAAAATAAATTAAATATATATACAATAATAGATAAATAACATATTATATAGTATATAGAAAAATATGAATTCATTGACGACAGAACATTTCACATTACATTGTTGTCACTGTGGTAGTATATAGTTATATAGTTATATAGTTATACTTTTTTTTTTTTTTTTTTTTTTTTTTTTTTTTTTTTTTTTTTTTTTTTTTTTTTTTTTTTTTTTTTTTTTTTGATCTACTATCGTTGAGTATTTTTTTTTTTTTTTTTTTTTTTTAATACATTTATTTATCCACCATAATTATAGACTATGTACAATATATACAAATAAAAATAAATTAAGGAAAACATTTAAAATAAATTACAATATAATATATATAAAAAAGAGAAAATTAACTGTTTAAAAATTACTGTATAAATCATGTCCGCGCGGAATGGTGGCAAGGATGCTAGCAGCATTTCCCCTTTGAATCGCAATTCCGATTCTCTGGGCGTTATACTTATATGTAACTTTAAAGTCAATGAATTTGTTTATTTGTTTGAACGCATTCATCTCGAGAACTGCCGGTTGGGTTTGAGAAATTATTTTTTTGTATTATCATATTGAAAAAATTATAAAAAGTAAAAAAAAACTCGACAGAGATTGTCTTGTCTTTTTAACCGATTTCCAAAAAACGAGAAGAATTTCACTTCATGTATGTTCTCCGATTACTCAAAAACTTTTTTTATTTTAAATGGATTATTCCACACTGATTCCAAACAATTTTCATTAAAATCGTTTACAAATTTAATTAATTAAAATAAGTTTGTTATCATAGTAAACGTAATTATACGAATTAAGCATTATTATTTTTCTATTCCTCGGGAATTGTACTTTTTTTTGTGAAAGATACAATGTCCTTTTCTGAGCCCCAGACAACGTATATGCAAAATTTCATGACAATCGATTAAGTAGTTTAGGCGTGAAAGCATAACAAACTCACATTTGCATTTATAATATAAAGTTAAACCTAGTAACTAGAAACCATGTTTAATCACCGGCTAAATAACGACAAGGTCGTGAGAAAACTATCGAAGTATCGATAGTCGATAAAATATCTCTTTTGTAACACACACAAACGTACAGGGCAGTTACTGAGCTATCCTTTGACTCGTACAGGAAAAACTAGTGATAAGCAGATTCCACTACAGTGGACCTGATGTAAAGATCCTAATATGCAGCGCTTAAGAGTCAAAATTGAATAAATAGATGACATTATAATGAATAGATTTAATATTGGACTTTATAATTATGAATCAGTGTAAATATTTTTTGATTTCAAATGTTTTTAGTTGTCAATTTTAGAAGACCCGTGTGTACGCTTCGTACCGTTCATAATTTGTTTAGTAATAATTTTAATCTGCTTTTTTTATGAAAACATTAATTTGAGATATTGACTTAGTTTTTGTCAAAAGGGCGAAAACTTGTCATTAAAAATGGCGTATTAAGAATTAATTTTGATGCAATATAACGGAGGATATTTCATACCGTTTGAGAAATAATTTATCTATGGATTTGATTTAGTTATAATATATAAAATTACCCTAATTTTATGTTCGTTTTACATAGTATGTTATTGAGAAAGAATACTATATACTATTTTTTTTTATTAAAAAGGCTCCTTTTATATAATCAAAAGATGACATTTTTATTAAAAATATATTTTTATCGATATTGTTGTAATTAGCTGGCATCTCTTAATTTTTTTGATTGTTTTTTTTCAGCTGTGTGTATACAAACACACAAGGTTGCGTTATTCAACCTTATAAATACAGGTAATAAATACATTATATTTATATAAGTTTTTTTATTTTAAATTAAATTAACAATTTGAGCATGATTCTTTATCTACTATTGTTAGTTTTCTGTTTATTACATAAATGTTAAATTATTTAACCATAAATAAATCCCCTATCAGTAAACGTGCAAAAGGACAAACGCCACATGCGGAATGTAAAATTAAAAAAAAAAAACAACAACAAAAACCTTATATAAGATTTTTCTAAGAAGCTAGAAGGTATTGTTTATAAAAATACCTAATTATCATAATTAATATTTATTAATATTAATATTTTTGTATCTGGTTATTAGGAAGGAAAACATTTTTCTTGCTTTTAATATTCTATTATTTAATTTGTGGTTGAAATATTTTTGTTGATTTTTTTATTGAAGATAACTTTATATAACATTATAAAATACACAATGTATAATCAAAAATAAATAATAATGTATAATAAATATTATGTACAGAATCAGTGTTTAGTTTGATATAGAATTTTATACTTCATCTTTTTAACTAAAATCGATACAAATTTTTTTGGGGATGTAAAAAGCTTAAAACTGTCTCCATGCAATTTTTCTCGTCCAATCCCGTCCCGTTCAAGTATTACTAAAATCGATCCAGATCAGTCCTAAAAACGGTTCACATTTGCATTCATAATTATGATTATTGACTTTGGACCTATGAACTAAACTTTCAAGTTTCGTAATACTAAATGTCACGAACCTTATCTCCGAAACATGTACATGACTCATACGATGTAACAACCTAATATAACCCTTAATATGTATTACATAAAGATACATTTTGTTTTATTATTTTTGTGGTATTTAAAGCAACGTTTACCTTAAGGCTATATACTAATAAGTATTTGAAAATAACTTAGAATCATGAAAATTAATTAATACATTTATAAACTTGTTTGTATGTTTATATGTTACAACTTTAGGCCTAACTTTAACGCACTTCAACTTTTACTAAAGTAGAACCTAGTAGCCTGACTCGACCAGGTCCTCACTCTCACAAGAGATAGACGTTAAGTAGCTAATAGCTTTGTTTGGACCGGTGAGTGAGAGAGTTGGAAGCCTAATCTTTACTGTAGTGTTTGTATCTATACAATGGATATATACATTATCTCATGTACACTAGACAGGGGGTAAACGTTAGACGAAACATGGGTTGGACGTGCGCTTGCGCTTGGCCAGTGTAATAGTGAGCCAGTGAAATAATAAACGCATCACACTCAACCATTAAGATCATATGGCCTTGTGTCGGGGATCCGGAAACACTCACAACACTAACACAAATATCCAGACCACGACAAACATTCGTATGGTCAATACAAACGTTTTCCGTAAGCGGGGATCGAACCCGCGACCGTTAGCGCTTCAGTCAGTTGCAGTGACGACTGCGCCAATGTGTCTGTCGAAATATAAACATTTCTAGTTTTCCCTATATCGTTATTAGATCAAAACACTAACTAAAGTCCGTCCTTCTTCCATTCCTTCTTAAGCTGATAACACATTTGTGATTTCTCTGGTGATGGAAAAGGAGCTGCTCGTTTGCTGGCTTCTTTTATATTGTGACAAAAGAAGTCGCCATTTTGATAAGCGTGTGTTAGTATAATAGTTAAGTTCGTGTTTTTTATATTTGTAGACACGCGGTAGCGTGTCAAGCCAAGTTCAGGAAACAGAACTGGCGTTGAGTTTTCATATATGAATTATAGCCTTCGCAAGTTCTGAACCTACAAGTATTTGTCGGTTCTTATTTTATAATTCCGAAAATTTGTGTTGTTGGTAGTAACTAGCGATCGAACATAATTATTCCTTGGTAAGTTTATAAAAACTAGCCAAGACAGACCTTGTAACCTACAATACATTAATATGTTATAAGAAGACATGATATGTTATACAGTTACTTATAAATAAATTTCAGGACTGACCATTGAACTTGGCACCCATTTAGATCTCACTTCTTTTGTCGTTGAAGTCAACAACCAAGGCATTTATCATAATATTGAACTTGGCTCTCATTTCACATTTGTTTTTGATTGGATACTTATTACCTGTATGTAGTCTATATTTAGATTTCAACGTTTTCGCATATTTTTGACAATAGAAAATTACTAGCTGCTCCTAGTTTCACTCGCGTTTATGGTTACTATGTCGCTCTTGTGTATCGCAGCGTGATGTAATATAGCCTATAACCTTCCTCAATAACTAGACTATCCAACGTATAATATATTTTTTTAATTGGATTAGTGGTTTCAGAGATTATTCCGTAAATACAAATTGTACTGCTTTATAATATTAGTATAGAATGCATATTAGCTTATGCTCGTGGGTTTTCTTGCGTTAATGTAGATTTTGTTTTGACCAGACAAAGGCGATTAATGAATTACGTTTATAAATTTTAATCTCAGACTTTCATAAAGATTTACATAAATTTGTCATTGCTTTACACCTGAAAAGAATTCACTGCCTTTATTTTTGAACCTGTGTCTAGTTCTAAGTTCATCATAGTTCCCTAACGAATGGACCGATGTTGGTGCGGCTTCTTTGTTTATGATGTCATGGTTCTTGGGAATTATTTATGATGATTTCTTCAGACGTTTTAAGGTTATCATCTAGTTATTAGTTAGTTGTTAGTTATAGTAGATACTAAAATAACATAGTTTTGTAACCTTGACCTGATGTAACATCACCTGGAATCAGCAGGATACACAACTCACCACCTTATAGCAGAATCGCGTTAGTGCTCGTTGAAATGGTCTCAATTAATAGATTATGAGTTTTTTTTTAATTTTAAATGATTTAGAACGTTTAAAATTGAATCATCGGATTTTCGTTTTGAAAAATAATTAGAAAAGTCGTATTGGGCACCTTGAAATGGTATTAATGAATAGATTTCGACTTTTTTTTTATTCTCATGTTTAAATGTTTTTTTTATTTTTTTAAAAGTTGTCTAATCTGCCAGCCTGGTCACTGTATGCAAAGGAGATGAGTCAACACCGAAGTATTTATTAAGACATCTGTCCAATTATCATAATAACGGTGCGGCGTCATGTAATACATATTAATAAGCGTTCGACATTGCAAAAATAAACACTAACAAAAAAACAAAATTTTAACCGATTATTTTAAAACTAAGATTTAGAACAAAGATTTGTTTAACAACAGTCAATTTGTTTTATATTTAAATTATTGTATGTATACTAATTATTTCTGTTCGTCCTGTTATTGAAATCCTAAAACGCTGAATTTATTTTGATAATTTTTTGTATTAGTGATGAGTGGTTGGCCGTTAGGTTATTTTATAGGGAACATAATAAAGTGGATAAAAATGGGGAGAAAGGAGAAAATATTTCCACCTGATATTAAGAGGTTACTATCGCCCGGACATTTGCAAGTTTAGGGGTGTTGCGGGTGCTTTGCCGGACTTTGAGGGAATGGTGTCTATAATGATATATAGTGTACTCATCTTTACTTGTCTTGTTTACTAGCCAAATATAGCATATTTCTAGCCACATAAGAAATTATCGATTGAATGATTGAACTGAATATTTTTTTTTTTTCGAAAAGTCTTGATAATTCGGATTATTGCTACCAAATAAAGACAAGCAAAGTAAAATATACTATACACTCGACGTTTGGAAACAGCCAAATTATAGAGGGAAAACTCAGGAAGAAAACCATTTTGCTTGAGCAACGTTATACTAATAAAAATATTCTGATTAAGGTAATCATTATTTTATTTAAGTTAATTCTGAAAATAAATATAATCAAACTCCTTTAGAGATAAAGCGATTCGACGAGGCGGGAAAACACCTCTTTGAAAAACTTTTTTGCTGTCTCGCTGGACCTGGACCTTATAGTTTTAACGGATGTGAGCATATACTTAATAGTCTGTGACGTGAAGTTTTGGCGGGAATTGTCAAATCGTAGGTTGATATGTATTTTATTGGAATTGAGGAATTCGATAGAAAATAAATAAAATTATTTTTATATTGAATACTTTAATTTAATAATAATATTTTGTCGGTTTAAGTACATCAAATATTTTTATGAACGCAAAATTCTAATGTTTTGCTTGACTTTATCTTCAACAATACGTACAATTCACTTGATTTTATATTTTGAGATTTGATTTGAACACAAGGTGGTAGTGTTGGTGGTGTTACTGAAATGTTATATACATCACGCTACAAACCATAGCAGCGAAGCAATAACCATAAACGCGAGTGACACCGCGACATCCAGCCAATTTAAAATAAAAATATATAAAAACTTTTTGGTCCAATTAGCTTTTTTTTATTTTGTAACAGTGACTCATAACTGTAACAAAACAATTTCAGCCTTTCACTTTTAGCTGTTCCGCGTCTCGGTCTTAAGATCTAGATATTAATAGTCTATATGGAACTATCCTTGAATTAGATTATTTATAAATTGACTAGCAATATTATGTAACTTTTTTTTAGTCTACCCTTCTATTTTTTCAGGCGCAATGATATTTTATAGCAATACTGTGTCAAGCGACACTTCATTTTAAGAAAATGGCGTCTAAAGATGTCAAATCTATTTTTAATAAATATGTTTAAAGAAGTATATGTCCACCGTTTTTTCCAATTTTAATAAAATGAACCGTTAATTAAGAACACAATTGATATAATAAAAACCTTTATCTAATAATAAGTTTTCAAATACATGAGATTAATGTATAAATTGCAAAATTCGGAACATTAAATTTAAAAACTTGTTTTTTTTTTTTTTAATAATGTTAAATAGGTGACGCTGTATCAAAATACATCAATATCGCCGAATCTGATTTTTTGTGGGATGACACATTATTGCTTATCAGCATCCAGTTATCGTCGGTCTAGATGTGATAGCTCGTACATGCACACGGCTGTGTGATTCGAAATTCGGCTGAATTTTACAACAGAGTCAAAAAACTATTTTTAGAGCTAACTGTAATAAATACGTTTACATTTTTAAATGATTAAAACTTTAAATATTGTAAGAAATATTATTATTATAAACGTAAATTATTTGAATACCGTTTTCAATGAGAAAATCCATTTTTACCAAAATTGTTACTTACGAGGTTTAATCCGCTATTTTATCATAGTTTCAAAACAATATTTTGTAAGTATAGGTATTTTATGGTCATATTATTTAACGTCAAAAACCTGTATACTAAGCTTTGACAAGCTCGTCAATTGGCAGATACTCTCGCCTGTCACATTTACTTAGTTGCTAGGCAACAAACTGATTATAACCAACGCAAAACCATTTTTCAAATCGGTCTAGTAGTTTCGATTCAAACAATCAAATCTTTCTTCTTTATAATATTAGTTCAGATAATTTGTAAAACAGTCATGTGTTAAAATCTTGTATTACCCAAAATAACCGCGAAATAAGAAGTGAAATTGACATTGGCAGTTTTTTATTTGAATTAAGTATATAGACGTAAGTACCATTCAAACAGCTTAAAACTCGAAACGTCCACCACAGAGTAAAAACACAATGGAAAGATCGGTGAAACAAGCGAGCGGTTCACCTGAAGTACAGTCACTATGAGCATTTTCAGCACCAGAGGAGACTCAAATGGTTGCCAGGTTATAAGGAAACAAGACTTTTTTAAATTGGGAATCGATTTCAACACATAATACCTTCGTCATGTCGTTTACGTGAATTACAAAATTATTTCAGTTATTTCGATTTTAAAAAAAGTTCTATAGGACCGATGGGAAAATATATCCTTTCCAACAAAAACAAAAAACCAAATTGATCCAACCATTTTTAAGTAGTCGATGGTCGTACAAAAAACGACGAATTGAGAATCTCCTTCTAATTTTAAAGTTGGATAAAAAACACCTCATCAATCCACCATTTTTAATTACAAACACTTTTTAATATTTAAATAACTCGATCCCCTTTCCAAATAATCAGGTTCTGTGCCGATCGACAATAAATGACACTCGATCCTATTTCCAAATAACCATGTTCTGTGCCCATCAACAATGAATGACAACATCAATGGTGGCTACTACGAGACTTATTTATAGCCGTTCCTATAATGGCCCGTCCCGCCAGTGCCAGGGTACGGATTTAGCTCGATTGGACCAAATTGACCTAAATATGGGCCATCGGAAGGTTTGTAGGACGTCTTAAGGAACTTTGGACCTTTGGTGTGTTAAATTAGGTATTCTATGGTCACGTTTTGGTTACTAATCTGCTCGTATTGAATTAATGAATTAATATTTTATTTCCAATATTATTTGTATATGTTTCATAATAGTATTAATTGTAGTTGGTTAAGAATAATAATGTGGAACTGGAGAACTAGGTAAATCGTGTGCTTCAAGTCATCAAGGAGTAACTATTCGGAGTAACGTGGTGTTTTACAGACTATTGTCTTTATCATTAATTAGGTTTTTATTGCAATATAATTTTTTTTTAATTGCTTGCGTACTTCAACAAACTTTTTGACTCTGAAGATGAAGTATAGATTGCTTAAAAACCATCGTCAGTTACTTTATGTTATTCTTAAAATTGAGGAATTTCTTGACATTTACACGTTAAAACCCTCTAAGTCGTTTAGATAACAAAGCGGGTCAGTCGGTGGACATACAGTCATTCGAAAAATGTAAACTACCACCAAAGTTCGTCCATTATTCACGTGATGTTCATAGCTACTTCTTAACAGGTTGGCATTTTACAGTGCAGTGTTACCAGAATCGATAAAAAAAAAAGAATTATTTTTTTTTATTCAAAGATTTTTTTTATTAATAAATTTATTTTTATTGAAACATTGGATCTTGTAATCTTAAGCAGTTAAGGCATTATTTATGAAAAAGATTAAAAAAATCACTCTATTTAATAAATTTATTGATTTAAATTTTCAATTCATTCAAGTAGGGTGACTCTGAACCGGCTCAAAGGGCTTGAACTCAGAGCTGTAAAACAATAAAAGAACCCGTAAGAGATTTGAAACAGCAGTTTATATAACATGGGAATGTGGTTGTATTACGATAATCGTAAACCTCAAAGTTATTACGCGTTTGTTTCTCGGGTTTTGCTAACGATTACACAAATTGAGAAGCTGTGGATAAAAATTGAGAAATCCATTCGCGTCGATGGTTCTGTACGATATTTTGTGTTGATTTATAGTTTTAGATAAACATGTAAATAATTGTGATGTTTTTTCAGTAATTTCAGTTTATTTTTCATTAATAATATTTAGTCTGTGGTAACTATTTATATAAAGGTTTAAAAAACTGTAATGACATGTATAACTTGACTAGCCGTCCCTGGCGGTGTCACTCGCGTTTATGGTTACTGTTTCGCTCCTATGAATCGGAGCGTGATGTAATATAGCCTATAGCATTAGTGAATAAACTATCTAACACAAAAAAAAAATTCAATTCAAATTCTTCAGCTTTATAATATTAGTATATAGTATTTTATGTTGTCAAATAATATAAACGTAAAATATCTATAATTACAAAATATTGTTTTAAAACTATGATAAAATCGCGGAAGAATTTACATTTATTTTTGTTTTTAATTGTATATTGTATTATTTGATACGTCTAAATAATAACATTAATAATCATAAAACATATTTAAATAAATAATGACATTGAAATTTTAATAGACAATTCAATTATATTCTATAATCACATCTGTTATCTATAAAAATATTTTATCTATGCAATTAATATTAAAATGAAATGCAAATATTTTCTCACGTATTTTATTTTATCTGTGCACACAATGGCGTCATGTTCACATAACGTTTATATTTTATCTATGAAACGGATCGTATTTGCAAGTATTAATATGTTTGTTATGTTATCTGTGGTGTCTTGTGGTTTATTTGAAAACATTTATTTATTTATGTTTGTATCTTCTATTTATAAAATTAACATTATTCGTAACTTATGCGCGCGAAAGATAAGCGAACAAAAAAAATTTTTAATACGAAATGTCATGTGTAATAGAACGCATTTGCAGAGACCTTAATTAAAAGTCGAACACCCAGTATACCATATCATTTTTCATAGGTATTTTGTATAAAACATCTCCCTTCGTCAAAAGTAATGTTTGATACGCCATTTTAAAGATTAAATATATAAAAAAGTTGTTTTTTTTTTTAATAATATTATTTCAACATATTATAACAAAGCCATAGTAGCGTGTCATAAGGTCTTATATAATTAACAAAGAACACAAAAATATAGACCAAAAATATTACTTACCGAAAGCAATTAAAATGCAATTACAAATAATTCTGTAATTAAAACGGAGATGAACATTTTATGCATTTTTGCTTCTTACAAAACTAAAATGATGTCGAGGTCAGTGTTACAGCTGGAGTTATATTATTTAATTATATCAAGATTGTTACTTTAATGTTAATTGAAGGTTTCTATGCAGTCAGAGAATACATGTTGGGACTTTAAATATATATTTAACTGGCTGCCTCTCGCAGTTTCATTCGCGTTAATGTTTCTCCTTTCGTTTCAGATTCGCTCCTATAGTTTCATTTTCGAAAGATATACCGTACCGTATGTCCTTCTACAAGGTACAGTTTATATACCAAAATAAATTCAAAACAGTTTAACAAACGAACATACAGACAGACAAAGTTTTCTTCTATCGACAGTTTGACGTGAATTTGTAAAATATTAAATTTAAACAATTTAATACAATTTAAACCTTAAAGGAATGTGATACAAGCGACTCTTAAGGGAGTAAAAATTTAATATCTCTTTTGACAAATTCATGCAAATCAGCATGAAGAAGCTAGTCTATAGCAATATTATAAAAAACTCAAGCTGATTAAAATGGGATATTAATGATAATATAGTTAATGTTTCTTTAAAATAGCATTAAAAGTACAAGAAAAATGGCGCTAAGATTTCTAAAACATACATTTATCTAAAATACATATAATAATGTTATTAATTAATCTCAAATAATTTATATTTTAGTATAATTGAATGTTTAAAATTAACTTTTATTTTTCCATTAAACCCTCATTGTTAATCTGTAAAAGGTCAGCCATAACAAGATGGCGGTTGGCGCGAAAACGTTGAATCGTTTGAGGTTAAAAGTGAAAGAAATCACGCCCGCCATTGTTACAATGGGAACCGAGTTCGAATCGAGGTAAACGTCCTGCGGTTAGATTAGAATTAAATTTAGATGTTTCTAGAATATTTTATAACAATAGATATGTTACGCTCATACTAACATTTACGTTAATAATCTGATATTTTCATTTACAGCTAGACTTTTAAATGGTATACCTCGATTCACGTAAGTGTGTTGGTCAGAACTACGCGCATTACGCTGCGCAGAACACAAAATTAGGCACCAGAACATTCTTTTGGACATTTCTTTATTTTAATTATTAATTACTTCTCGTGTCTAGTAATTTTTTTTACGAGTTAGTGCAATTCATATTGGATGATTGTATGTATCTCAAATAATCGAAAACATTAATGCAAACAGACTAAGCGTTTAATTCAAAATTCTTGACTTTCGTTCCGGGATGTGTTCATTTACCAAATAAGCGAAATGTGCGAGATTATTGAATAAGTTTATAACTTATAAGTTTAAAGTTTACTCGACTGTACCATGCGCTAGTTCGGACTCGTCTCGTATTCAGACCTCTCAGATTCACTTACGTGAATCATAGTATCGTTAGGCAACGGATCTATGGACAATTTTCCAAAAGTGTAACATTGTTTGCCAAAGCTCGTGGGCTAATAATATATCTATAGGTTTTACGCATAACACCAATGACGGCTGAATGTAAGTAATGATGATGTCCAACATAATATGCGCCTAGAAAATGTCTATTGTGAATAAAAGTCATTGTTTCTATGTCATTGTCTTCCATTTTTGAGATTATTATTCTTCTAAATAAAACTATTTTAAACCGATTTAAATCGCGTATGATATGTAGTATGTATTAACTATTGTTATCATCCCGACGTTCCGACTCATCTCGTATTCCTCAGTCTACCCGTCTAGTCTAGGTCAGTCTACCCGTGACCACGAACGCTGCAAAGTGCTCGAAACGTCGGGATGATAAAAATAGTCAATATATGCGATTTAAATCCGTTTAAAATAGTTTTATTTCATTGTTTCTATATAGAAATATAACTAGGAAAAAATTACTTAGTAATAAATTTGACGGAATTATAGAAAATAAACATTTTACTTGACGACAGATTAATCACAGAGTTTATAAGATCTGAGTTTATTACTTATAATTCATTAATAACTGCAAAAGTTACGTCTGCACGGAATTATTGTAAGAAGCTCGTCTTTTAAGCTAAGGCCGAACCTGGACTATTCGATGTTGGTCCTGGCCAACCTAGGCTCGAGTGCTGTATTTAAAATCTAATCCTTTATTATCAACCCAGACGTTAACCAATGTTGGGCCAACGCGAGTGTGCTCTGAGCCAAGCGTGATAAGCATGGCGTAGGCTTGGGCTGATGCGGAACCAATGGTCATTACCAACTAGGTATGCTAGGTATGGCAATTCAGACTTCATGGGCGAAAAATGCAAGACACCATAGAGGCAATAAAATGAGATATCTTTTAGAGTAATCTATAGCAATATTATAAAGTTAAAGAGTTCGTTTGTTTGAACGCATTCATCTCAGGAACTACTGGTTCGAATTGAAAAATTATTTTTGTGTTAGATAGCTTATTTATTAAGTAAGGCTATAGGCTATATATTATCACGCTAAGACCAAAAGGAGCGGAGTAACAATGAAGAATGTTTCATAATCGGGGAATACTTTCCTATTGAGAGATTTTGAGTGACAACATAAAATGCTAATACTAATATTATAAAGCTGAAGAATTTGAATTGAAAAAATCTTTTTGTGTTAGATACTTTATTCACTGAGGAAGGCTATAGGCTATATTACATCACGCTACAACTCATAGGAAGGCAGCAGTAACCATAAACGCGAGTTAAACCGCAAGGAACAGCGAGTATATTTGAATATCTTTTGTTTGTGTTAATATTAATAATAATATAAACAATATGATAATTCGTCGTTCTAAACATCACGTATGTAGTTGACATTACCATAGCTATTAACTGATACACAGTGATATATTGTATTGAATTTGTTTAAAAAGATTTATTAATCATCTATAAAACGTAGTTGATGTTAAATTGACTTAAGTGAACATATTGTAAGAAGATTATATAATAACGAGCAGGTACTCGTGATTTCGTTTGCGATGTCTGTAATGCCTACTCAGCCCGACCGGTTTAAAATTGACAAAGTTTTAGACAAACTTTCATCCCCTTTTTTATCCTCTTGTGGGGTAGAATTAATAAAAATCCTTTCTTAGCGGATGCTTATGTCATAACATCGGGTAGCATGCCAAATTTCAGCCCGATCCGTCCAGTGGTTTGGCCTGTGCGTTGATAGATCACTATGTCAGTCAGTCACCTTTGAATTATATATATTTAGATATTTTTACGTTACATGATTTTAATTTAAAACAACTTTACCAAAAAAGTATTTTGATGTATTCCGAATGACAAAAAAATAATTTTTAGACGATTTCCCGGCGTAATATACCATTTACGAGCGAAACCGCATACGAAATCTAGTATAACATAAAACTCAAAATCTAATAGCAAAATCAAAATAATAGCAATCTCCACAGCAACCAGAACAGGATATCCTGAAGGCCATGCAGTGGCAACACTGACGATATGTCAGACTCGTGAACGCCGTGATATTATCGAGATTTTGAAATTCGAATTTCATTTGCAAATCTAAATACGTTATTTTTTATCTGTTACTATGTTACTCAACATTCTATATAAGTGATCATAGCACTATAAAACAAAGATCTATTTTTTTTTCTAATACTGAAAATAAATCTTAACATTACTCAGAAATTTTTAATTTTTTGAGTAATACAATAATTTTGAATATCATTCGTACTGGTTCACTTGCATTATTTTTAATTTTATGAATAATACAATAATTTTGAATATCAATTATTTTTAATCTATGTGTGTGACTTATTTTTAACCTATACCTCAGACAAAATAGCGGGATATTTGCTGATGTGTTTAAAAATTAGATTTGCCCTTAATAATCGGTGGTTAATATGGTTATTAACCTATAAAGGATTTTCCTTCTATTTAACAAATGGACAATGCTTTTTTGTTCTTTTGCACTAACCAAAAACCACATTCATTTTCATATCTCACGCTTTATTAAAGTGACCGAATCCAAAATCTTTGTAAAACGAGTAAGCTAAGTTAGTAATTAAAATTTTGTTTCCTATAATTCTGTGGTTTATTTTCTTGTATTTATATATATAAAAGCTAAAGGTTACTCACTCATCACGAAATCTCAGAAACTACAAGTGCTACGAGTTTTAAATTTTGCCTGGGGGTTTTCTTAGGACATTAGATGCTTACTAAAGCGGGGTTTTGCAAAATTTAGGGGTTAACATGGGGGTTGGATGATTGTATGAAAGTCCTATGTTAAGTGCGAGTGAAATCGCGAGGGGCCGCTAGTGTGTATATAAAACGGCTAGTATGTATGTATATAATACCACTTACAGACTTATCACAAAATCTCAGAAACTATAAAAATCTACAAGCTTAAAATTTGGCTGGTAGGTTACTTACAGGGTGTAGAAATTCACGAAACTCCTTCCTTTAGGGGGTAAAACGGGGCTTGAAAGTTTGTATTAAAATCCTATGTTATTGAATTAAGAAACTTGAAATTTAAGTATGCTCTATAGATGGTGTGGTGTGTACTAATAATGTATCTTTAATATAAAAAATCAAAATATATTCAAGTAGGCTTTTACAAACATTTTTGAATCGTCAATACAGAAACAGACAAAAAATAATGAATTTAGTATTGGTTCAGAATGTAGATTCTACCGAGAAAAACCGGCAAAAATTCGATAGTTACTCTTTTAAAAAGTTTTACAATAGGTAAATAGGATAGGTAGAAATCGACCCCCTTCTGTTGTGTACGGGATGTTATTTAAACTTTTGCGATCTTTGCCTTATCGCGATATCTAATAGTAGTAATACCTTTTTACTGTCCGACGTTTCGACGAAGTTGCATTCGTCGTTGTCACGAGCTGACTCGTGGTCTCAGTCAGCTCCAAAGAACCATTATATTAAATATGTGATGTTATAAAAAACTAGATTGCACACGAGCGAAGTTAGAGCGGATCGCTAGTAGTACTATCATTTTTACAACAGGTTCAGCAATTCCGGAGTTAACATCGCACGTACAAAATTCGCTCTCTTTAAATTATATTAGTGTGTACAAATAAGGTTCAATTTCGTTTGACATCACACTTATGACATTACAAAAGTGCCAACAATTATGAGAGCTATGTATATTTTTATTGTTAGCGTTTTGTTACGTTAGCGAATATGTGTCCTAGACACAGTTTGGGTTTAATGCCAGTATTAACTTTATAATAGGATCATTATACTAAGCTGCCAGCTATATTTAGACGTTTAAACATAACTACATATAGATGTTGAAAAGCAATAATGTGTCAACCTATAAAAAGTCAAATTTTGAGATATTCATATTTTCTGATAATGGCGTCATGTATTTATTAAATTAAATATATTATAAAAATTATAAATTATGTGTTTCATGTTTTTTTGCAATAAACAATAATCTATTAATCTCAAAAACTTATTAGTATACCAATTCTGCTTCTCTATCATCATACCTTTTATCAATATAGAAAAGAAAAGAAAAGATGGATATATACTTCTTAAAACAAATTTAATAAGAATAGCTTTGACATCTTTAGACGCCATTTTCTTAAAATGAAGTCCGCGTGGCTTGGCTTAGTATTGCTTATCCATATACTTCGGTAGTAGAATGCAATGGCTTTTTAATTTATTTAGGTTTTTTTTCGTATGTACTTTTTGCCAGCTATCAAATAAAAAGACGCAATTCCGATTTTTTTGTATGTATGCAATAGCTTGGTGAATTTTAATTTTATTTTATTTTATAAACTAGTTGTGTCTCGCGGTTTCGCTCGCGTTATTTGAGGAATAATATAATAATATATAGTGAGTGAAAGTTCCAATCAAAATCAGTCCAGCCTTTTCTGAGAATAACCGCAAACAAACACACGACAGACAAAAATTCTAAAAATTGTGTTTTTGATGTAAGAATCGTATATACTTCCATATGCATTTAGTTAAAAGCTGTTAATTTGAAATTACAAGCAGACACTTCAATTTTATTTATTTGCATAAATATTTTTAACGAGCAGGGAGGATATGACATGTAAATCGATTTGAAAGGGCTAATATAACTGCGTTTTACGGTGAGTGAAAGAATCAGAAGCCTAATCCTCCCCCACTCCTTTCCTTACTTCCCTATTCTCTCATACTTTATTCCTTTTGAAATTGGCAACGCGTGTCTCCTCTGGCGCTGCAAATAGCCATGGGCAGTGATCGCTTAACATCACGTGTCCCGTTGTTCGTTTGACAATTATTGTATGAAAAAATATAGGTAATACCTAGGAAAAATACCGAAGACGTAAAAACTCGGATTTTTCCCACAAAAACGGAAACTATACCTAATTATTGTACGTAAAAACGTTCTGTTTTTCCACTGATCGTAATAAATTATAATTAAAACTAATGTGAATTATGCTTCTCGAAGGAGATGTTTTTCAACGGATTTTAAAACGGGGGTAGTTCTCAATTTGTAGTATTCTTTTAATGTTTGTCACTTCAGAACTCCATCTTTAATCGATTTTAAAAATACTTTTGAATTTTTTATCTAAATTGGATTTTTCGTTTTTTTTTTGTTTTAAAATTAAATTAACAGCCTAATCTCCTTCCCCCCATTTCATTTCTTACTTCCTATTTTATCTCTATTCATTTTTAGGGTTCCGTACCTTAAAAGGAAAAACGGAACCCTTATAGGATCACTTTGTTGTCCGTCTGTCTGTCTGTCTGTCTGTCTGTCTGTCTGTCGGGATGTCAACTCTTTTTTCTCAGAAATGCATAGACGTATAATGTTGAAATTAATATCATATACTCAAATCTACGATGACATGCGGCCGTGAAAATATTAAAGTTCTAAGTCAACGCAATCAAAAGATAATGGAAAATATGTCGTATATTTTGACCATTTTAGCGTTTTCGCAAGGGAATCAAAACCTATAGGGTACTTCCCATTGACCTAGCACGATGAAATTTGGCAAGAAGTAAGATCTTATGGTACAAATAAAGGAAAAAATCTGAAAATTGTAAATTTTTGTATGTATGTTTGTCTGTTTGTAAGTTTGTCTTTCAACCTTTTTCTCAGAAACGCGTGAAGGTAACAAATTTTTATCAACGACATATACTCAGAGTTGTAATTACTAAGAGCTGTGAAAAAATCAAACTTCTAAGTTAACGCAATCGAAAGATACGGTCATTTATCTCACATATTTTAAGTATGATAGCGTTTTTAACGTTTTCGCAAGGGAATCAAAACCTATAGGGTACTTCCCATTGACCAAGCATTATGAAATTTGGCCAGGAGCAAGGTCCTTTAGTATACATAAAGGAAAAAATCCGAAAACTGTAAATTTCTGTTCGTGTGTCTGTCAGTCTGTACGTCTGTCTTTCAACCTTTTTCTCAGGAACGCGTAAATGTATCAACTTGTAAATTGATCAAGCGGAAAATATATTAATCTTAGAATTAAAATTATATGTACTTGTAATAAATTAACATAGAAGTTGACCATGGTCAAAAAAACAATTTTACAAACACTGAGAAGAAATTTGTATCAATACGACAACATTAAAAAGCAGCAAATCTTTATAAACAACGCAATGCAATCTATATATCGCAGCGAACAAAATAATAGCGCGATGCAGCGTACAGCTAATGCCATCTATTACAACATTATGACATTAACTGTGATATAATTCTGCTCGATTAATAAAACTTTTTATTTTAATTATTATTTAAACGCGCTAAAAATTATAAAATAAACTTTTCATTTAAAAGTTTTATCGTCGATTTATAACGTCATTACGTAATTAACATTCAATATAAGAGCTTCACGCGATTTGATTTAAGTACTCGTATTGACTTAGTACGAAAATTTTAAAATTAAATTCAAACAGATCGAGTTATTTAATTTACTTATTTATCTACACATATAAGTCTTCTGGTTATTAGTAATATAATTAGTTATTTATAAATAAACACTTAGTTTTGTTCGAATTAAGGACTAATTATTTTCTTCTTGGCAACACTAATAATATATATTTCGATATTTTGATTGATAATGTAAATCTAAATATTTTACGAACGTAGTGCAGGGGTAGTGGAGTGTAGTAGAATATAAATAAAAAAAAGAGAATAAAATATAATATAATTATGTTGTTAATGTCAAAGTCAACAAGGTAGTTCATTGAAATTGTCAAGAGATGGCGCTAGGTGTATCCTGAATCGCGCTATAACTTTTTTTTTTGAAAGTATAAGGTGTATTAGTACTTAAAATAAAATTTTGTGTTTCCATGGATTGCATCCATGATCGTGTTTTAAATTAAAGTGCTCCTAAGTAGTTTCAAAATAGTTTTTGGGACGTGATCCATATTTACATAATATTTGATTATATTTAAGCGACTTCTAAAAAGGAGTGTTTTCAATTCGACCTTGTATTTAATTTTTTTTTTTATGTTTGTTCGCCGATTACGCCGCCATTTGGGTACCGATTTTCAAAAATTTTTTTTTGTTTGAAAAGGTATACTTCCAAGGTGGTCCCATTGTCTTCAGGTCAGGATCAGATGATGGGATCCTGGAGAAATTGAGGGAACTCCTCAAATATTATAGGCAAGCGTATACCGATTTAGGTATTTTTGATAGTAACTTATGTTGGAACTGATGATGAAGACCACAAATGGCATAGATGGGTTAGTCTTATATAGATTTCTATAAGTTTGTACGGAACCCTCGGTGCGCGAGTCCTACTCGCACTTGACCAGTTATTTTTAGCTGGCAACACATTTGTCTCCGCTGGGCTGCAAATGTCCATGTAATATGTGTCCTTGCTCGTTTGTCACCTATTTTCTATTAAAAAAATGGAAACGTAGAAAAATGGCTGAGATGTCATTAGCTGCGGCCATGTTGTATTTTGGAACATGTTTATAGTATTGTATAAAGGTGGACGCGAATCAAATGATATGAAATAGAAATTCTAGACCAACTTTCTAGTTAGGGCGTCTAAGTGGGCCAGAGAACTGGTGTTATGTTTCACTACTTTTACTAGTGTACTACGAGGGAGATAATGAGTCTGTTTTTTGTATTAATTTTTAATCGACTTCCAAAAAATTTTTTTAATTAATTACCATAGAATTTCGTCGTTTCTTAACGGGTTTTGGATTTTTTTTCCTAATATAAATTTCCCATAGAGTTATTATCAAAATCGTAATCGATAAGTAAGTTATTCGGGTTTAAAGTTTTGTTTGTATGTATTATTATATAAATCACTAAAAAACGAGCCGGAGGTTTACCTGATGTTTAGTGATCACCGCCGCCTATGAACATGTGTTGCCCATTAAAAGAGAAAAGGGATTAAGAAGTAGAAAAGGCTTCTGACTCTCTCACTCACCGTAAAGGTGTTACTGACCATGTTACTCCGATTTTCTGTGGGAGTATACTACTATCTTCGTTGAGCAAAATTTATACATAGGTATGTTATTCCGCCATAAACTATAAGTCTCAATGTAGATATTGACATAAAATTGTATCATGTAAAATATTTTTCTTCTAACTATAATATTATTATTTATTTAATCTCCTCATGTGAACAAGAAAAGCATATCCTTCTTGTACATTTTCAAGGTTAGCTGGAATATAATATCATTATATATAATAATAACCTGTCTTTACTTATATACAGGACTAGCTAGTCCTCGCGACTTCGTCTGCGATGTCTGTGATGCCTACATCATAGTAGCTTTATGCATACCTCAGCCCGATCGATTTAAAATTGACAAAGTTTCATGCTTTATTTTATCCCCTTGGGGGTAGAATTAATCATCCTTTCTTAGCGGATGCCTTCGTCATAACATCTAGCTGCATGCCAAATTTCAGCCTGATCCGTCCAGTGGTTTGGGCTGTGCGTTGATAGATCAGTGTCACCTTTGAATTATATATATTTAAATATGAACTGGGCTTGTGTTGGACGTTTTAACAGCGTTACCAGAATCGATATATAAAGTAATTTTTTTTTAAATTCTTTTTCATTAATGATGCCTATACTGTAGGAGTCTACATCTAACGTTTCAATTTAAAAAAAATCTTTTTATTAAAAAAAAAACAGTTGTTTACTTTTAAAAGTCAATTCTGGTGACATTAGAATCTAAACTAAACAGCCGAATTTTTGTCGGTATGACTCCTTAAATACTGCATCAAATTTATTGATACGCCATTTAACCCCCGACCCAAAAGGTGTTCTAAACTTGACGTGTGCATCTGTGTGTCTGTGCCATCGTAGCTCCTAAACCCATTTCGATACGGTTTTTTTTTGTTTGTATTTTTTTAATTTACAAATTTTATATTATATAATTCGAGAAAACATAACAAAAAATATCAAAGATTATCCTTATAGATTAACTAATAACATTCGTGTAACGTTATTGCATTCTTAATAAAATCTGTAAAAAATATTCATTAGTGTATGGACACGAAGTTCTATTTACCAACATTTTGTACAAGGTAAAAAGATTTATAGAATTTTTTTCCTCGAATCCTATTTACATCGGGATTTCCCACGTGTATGTGTATACATACAAAAACTAATATTATAAAGAGATAAAATTCTTTAGTAAGTTTGTATGTAGAAGGTAATTTCTGAAACGGCTTCAGATAGTCCATTTATTCAATAGGCTATATTACTTCACGCTACGACACATAGGAGTGCAGCAACCATAAGAGCGCAGAAACCCCTACAGCTAATCTAATCAATAGTACATGTCTGTTTGTTTGTGTACGAATATTATAAATAAAGCAAGTAATTCTGGATTCATTCGTGTAATCAACTAAGAGAAAAAAACGTTACAATGGCAAGTTTTAAGAGAACAGTATATAAAGCGACACATAGCGGCAAAAATAAAAACTAATTACGGTTGCCTTCCATTTCTAACAGTTTGTAACTTATGCTGCCATACCGATCTTCCAATTAGGATATAACTTTGTCAACTTATTGTTTGTACTTTCGAAAAAGTTTAGGTGTAATACAATTAACGTTAAGTAGGTGGCGCGCGTGCATGGGCGGATCCGTGGGGAGGGTCATGGGGGTCATGATCCCCTGGGCTGGATCCAAGACCTAGGTAAGTACTAATTATAATTGTTAAACATGAAAATGATTAACATGATTTTTTTTTCGTCACAATATAGATTTTATGTAAGTACCCTTAATATTTAATTAATTTAATATAATGTGTACGATTGAAGAACGATGAAGAAGAGAAGATGAAGAAGTGATAACTTTTTACCTGTATCGATTATTATCAAACGTAAATGATTACTTCTTGTGACTTGGCCACAACTAAATTACCCCCCCCCCCCCCCCGGCGGCGAAGTTGGATCGGCCCTTCCGCGCGTGTTGCCGACTAGACATAACATCACTGACAGTCGTCCGTCATAACGAAATCTATATAAACGCGAACGAAATCTAAAAGCAATATTTATTATATACAGTGAGTGACTAGCTGTCCCTCGCGATTTCACTCGCATTTATGATTACTGATTCGTTCCTAAGTAGTGTAATATAGTCTATAACCTTCCTCAATACACAGGCTATGTAAAACAAAAATATTTTTTCAAAATGGATCTGTAGTTTTAGAAATTATCGCTCATATATATACGAACTTACAAATTTTACTTCTTTGTGGTATTACTAAAGATGGTATAGATTAAAAGAAGAAATGCATCATTTTCCTTATGTTATTTTTGTGTGTCCGCGATATCTCCGCGGATTGTAAAACTACCTTTGATTCTGTTTATTTAATAATTGTTTTCGTAGAAAACTATAAACGACTTCAAACTAAATTGTTTATGTATATCGATACCTCCCACGTAAGTTGTTGTAACCCCAAAATTACAATTTTACAGTAGAGCACTTTTAATCCATTTTAGTTTGAAAGTTACAACAAAATACACCTTTTTTCAGGCGTATTTTGTTGTAACTTTCCTTGAAAAAAAAAAAGATTTTTGGTATTTTTTTACTTTGAATGCATTGAGCAATGCAAATTCGTGTAGTATTCAGTAAAAACGCTAACGGCAATTTTGTGGCTTACAATAACTTACGTGGGAGGTATCGATATCGTCGCTCTATATGATACCTCGTAACTAACAATTTTGGTAAAAATTGATTTCCTCAGTGAAAACGGTATACAAATATTTTTTTTTAATATTATTCTCAATTAATTTACTTACTTTAATTTACCTTTATATTAACAATATTCTTACAATGTAAAATGTAAACGTATTTATTACAGTTAGCTTTAAAACAAGTTTTATGTCTCTCCTGTTAAGATCGGTTTTCATGTACGAGCTATCACATCTCGACTGACGATATGTTAGAGGGAAAACTCTTAAGCAGGTAAGTATTAGATTTTTAATATAAACCAGTGGTGGATATGCGGTCAGAATTCGACCGTAATTCGTTAATTTTTCAACCAATTTCAATATTGACCACAGATTATCTAATATCAATTTGACCACCGACTTTTACAATAAACAAAAGAGTGTATGTATCGAATACATTTCAGTGTGTGTTATTCCTTTAGGTAATGAGCGCTCCTGGACATAGAGGAGTCTTCCGTCTTATTGGCAATGGAAGAAACTTAAACTTCTCTATGGTTTGGAGAAGCGCATGGTGCAAACGGAATTAGACTCCTTGACTATACTTAAAGTTTTGTAAAATATTACCCTTTTTATAAGGAGTACTGCGTTTGTTTACCTGAAACAAAAATATAATTATTAGCAATTTAAATTAGTAAAACAATACAACAATAATAAAAAGTAAATATGTACTTTGGTGCTAAAAATGAGATATAATATAAATAGCTTTCTAAAACGACTTTAAAAAGAAGGTCGTTCTTAATACGTCGGGGACTTATTTGATTAATTCTGCTTTTATTTGAAAGGGTATACTTTTAAATTTGCCACATTTTTTATCAAAATCGGATTAGTTATTTGGTTTTAAATACAAATACAAATAGTATAAGTTCGTCATTCGAGTAAAGGAAATTAAGTAGATTGCTTAAAATTAGTTCCTCTTATTATAAAAAGTTTTGTATTGATAAAATACGAAATTGTTCACTTTTAATGACAATAATTCCTATACATTCTAAACTTTTCGAATAAATTTTGACTCAGAATTTTAGACTTTTGATAGTACCTAATTTATAGTATATATTGAGAAGATACCTTCTTAATCGATACTAATATTATCGACTTTTTTATCGACGAATTTTCAAACATCTATTTTTCATTATAATTTTGCATTATATATTTTATATGTATATATGATTTTTTGAAACGTCGGGCAATAAAAAAAGGTATTCATTGAAATAAAACAATTTTAAACGGATTTAAATCGCGTATATTAAATATTTTTATCATCCCGACGTTTCGAGCACTTTGCAGCGTTCGTGGTCACGGGTAGACTGATCTACGCGATTTAAATCCGTTTAAAATAGTTTTATTTCAATGAATAATAATCGCGAAAATCTAAGACAACGATAAAAAAGGTATTACTACCATTAGTTATCGCGATAAGACCCGTTATATTAAATATGAATAAATTAGCGTACAAAAAAATGATTCAGTTCAATCATTCAATCGATAATTTCTTATCTAACTCTTATGTGTGGCTAGAAATATGCTAGATTTGTCTACTAAATAAGACAAATAAAAAAAATAGAATATATACTAATATTATTATGAGAAAAGGTCTGATTGTTTGCATTGAATAGACTCTGAAACTACTGAATCGAAAAATTCTTTCACCATGAGACATCTTACATTATGCCTGATATAGGCTATCGAAACTTATAATTATTTTGTTAAATACCCATATCTGCCCGTGCGAAGCCGGAGCGGGTCGCTAATTGTTATTAAATTTAAGTAGCCTTTAGTTTTAAGGAGTAACGATAATGAGGTAAATGCTAATGTTTTTAGCTGCGTTGTACCACTTAAATCTAATTACACATAATTACAAGCTTCTACCAGCGAATTTCGGTTTACCAAGAAAAAGTTTAAAAATACTTGAAACATATTTAACGTTTGAACATTACGAAAATTTAAGTTTTAGGATTTTTAAACGTTGCGTCATACTTGAAATTTTTATTTTTTAATAATACCTGGATGACAGCCCTTTCATAAGTATTTGAAAATAAATATTAGAATAAAATACGACTTTTCCAAAAATGAAAGCTAGCTACATCGATTTATCGCCTCCATGTACCCTTGGATGCTTAATTTCATGAAAATCATTGGAGCCATTTCAGATTATATATGGACACTGATAAGTAATACTATCACAAGCCACCCGGACTTCATTTTGAGAAAATGGCACCTAAAGATGTCAAATCTACTCTTAATAAATTAATTTGAAAAAGTATATATCCATAATTTCTTTACGAAAATCAGATTGAGATAAGAATATTTTTTTTTTAATTATATCGGATTATTTTCATTGTTAAATAAAGAACATGCTTCAAATGCGTAACATTAAATTTAGAAACTTTTTTCCATAATTACTTGTTTTTTTTTTAATAATGTTAAATACGTGAAGCATCAGTAGAATACATCACTATCTCCGAATTTGTCTGTTTTGTGGGTTGACACATTATTGCTTATTAGCATCAATATATATTTATTTATTTATATTTATATATTTACATTATATATTAATTTATTTACTAATATTTATGTATTTTGGTGCTTATGGTAAAATTTATAATATTTTATTTATTTATTCAACCCACAAAAAGTCAAATTTGTAGATATTGCTGTATTTTGATACTGTGTCACCTGTTTAACATTATTCAATAAAATTTCTAATCATCTAAATTAAATAAGTAAGGAAAAAAGTTTCTTAATTCGATGGTTCGATTTCAACCCCTATTTTGCAATTTATAAAATATTCTCAAATATTAAAAAAAAAAAACTTATTATTAGATAACACATTAATATCAATGTTATTTTAATTCATTATGCCTTTTATTGAAAAAGAAAAGAAAATGGATACACACATCTTCAAACAAATTTCTTAAGAATAGGTTCGACATCTGTAGACGTAATTTTCTCAAAATAAAATACATGTGGCTTGACACAGTATTGCTTATCAGCGTCCATATAGTAAATTGTCGGGTTATTTAAAATTGTGTTTATTAATATTATTCTAGACCCTATTTTTATAGTATTGATAGAGTTAACTACTACACGTGTGTCAACGCGTCTTTGTAACGCGATGAACATTAATTTCGTAATAAAACTGTCCGTCCTGTAGTTTTAAAACCGGTCCGCGTTTCACACCATTCATAATCGATTGTTATTTACATTATTCAATAATAATTCTCTCGTAATGTTTATACGTAATAATTTGTTTTATCAATTTAAACATAGAGGTTCTCATTTCGTTTTTTTTTTCGTTTGTTTCGTCATCCGTCATTTAGTGATCGATTTGAATGTTTCTTGTTTTTATTTGAAAGGTTATCTTGAGGTTGGTTACATTGAAATTTTGAAAAAATCGGTTCAGTAGTTTAATTTTTAAATCAAATTAACTGGAATAAGTTTAACATCCAATGAAAGTAATATCGTGATTAAAATATTTGTTATTTGATAACACATTAATATCAATGTTATTTTAATTAATTATGCCTTTTATTAAAATAGAAAAGAAAATAGATGTATACGTCTTCAAACAAATTTATTAAGAATAGGTTCGACATCTTTAGACGCAATTTTCTCAAAATAAAATACATGTGGCTTGACACAGTATTGCTTATCAGCGTCCACATAGTAGATTGTCGGGTTATTTAATTTTGTGTTTATTAATATTATCCTAGATTCAGTTAGGACGTCACATCCGATAATATGTTTTTTGCTTAACTGTAATATAGTTAACTTTAAAATGTTTTAACTTATATTATGTTACAATTAGTTGAATATTGGTGTTTTTTATTTTTAATTCTATTTGTTAATAAGGTGTCAACCCGCAAAAAGTGTAATTCTGAGATATTGATATATTTGATACTACATCACCTATTTAACATTATTCAATAAAAGATAAAGTCATATAACCTAAATAAGTACTAGTAATAGACTGAATGAGCTCATGGAGGTTGTATTTTTATTAAAAAAAAATAGCTTATATGGATGCTGATAAGCAATAATGTGTTAACTCACAAAAAGTCAAATTCGGAGATATTGATATATTTTGATACTGCATCACCTATTTAACATTATTCAATAAAAAATAAAGTCCTATAAACTAAATAAGTACGAAAAAAAGTTTATTAATTGTTTCGAATTTCAAGGTCGTTCCATATTTTATAATTTATACAATAATATTATATATTTAAAATACTTTTTTATTACCTAATATATTAAACATATCAACCTGCTTTTAATTCAGTATACCTTTTATCAAAAAGAAAATATGGATTAATACTTATTGAAACAAATTTATTAAGAATAGGTTCGGCATCTTTACACGCCATTTTATCAAAATTCAGTTCATGTGGCTAGACACAGTATTGCTAATTAGCGTCCAAATATTAAATACCATGTAACTTTCTACTAAGTACAATGAATAGTTTCATATTTTTTCACATAGCTATTAATAGCAGTTTTTCGTCCTGAAAAATAAAATAGTAATTAAAAATAATCCAAAAAAAAACGATACTTAATATCAAACCGCGAGTATCATTTTGTACACGTATTTATTTAAGAGTTGAAGAGTTAAAAAAGCTAATGGCTTTAACAATGAAATAAATAATTTCGTTTTCACAGACGACATATGTACGTAGTCCAGGTATTTTGATCTAAAAAAACCACTAAACGACATTTTTTTTGATTTTCAATAAAAAAAAAATATTTTCATAATGTATGTTATTCATCAAAAATCATCTCAGTACATTGTTTTTTTTTTTTTCAAATACATATTCCATCTATGTATCATTCTATTTTAATTATTTTCAATGATTTTTTCTTCTGTATAATTTTAACTGTCTTGTCATTTGGCTACCAATTCATAACCTTGTATCAAACAAAGGTCAAGATTCAACCGAGCGCTTTTTAAACTTGTCAAACAGAGGTTAAATTAATAAGCACTTAAGATCCCACTTACTGGTTAAAATTTAAGAGACTAACGAATAATATTGTTAAAGTTTTTTTTGAAAATAATGTCTTTCAACCGAATTCAAGGAGGTTCTCAATACATTGATTATATTTTTTTTATTATTTGTTACAACTGCGTCATTATTTAACAGATTTTCAAAAGTTGTTTCTTTTGTTGTAGAAGCATATCATTTTAAAAGATAGAAATACATACTGAATGGAACTGATATAAATTTTATTGCAATTGATTCGGTAATTTGATTTAATTATTGAAAAGCCTGGCATAAATGTCGTTTAAATAAAAGAAATTGTGTCTTTAAAATATAATAACACAAGACGCCATTTTAAATTATTATTGCGGGAGCAAAATAACATCTTTACTAGTTGGTGCGCTGAATGTTCGAAAGCCAAATTTAAAGATATTGATGTATTTTGATATTGCATTTCGTATTTAACATTATTCAAAAACTTTTTCAAGTCATCTAAAGTACATAATAAAAATACGATAAAAAGTTTCTCAATATAATGCTTAGAATATTGAGTTGAGTGTGATTTTGGATTATGCAATAATTTCATATATTTGAAAATCTTATTATTAGATAAAACTCTTTATTATACCAATCTGCTTTTAATTCATTAAACTGTTTATCAAAATAGAAAAGAAAATATGGATATACAATACTTCTACAAACAGATTAATTAAAAATAGATTTGACATCTTGAGACGCCATTTTCTCAAAATGAAGTCCGTGTGGCTTGACGCAGTATTACATATCAGCGTTCATATATACTAATAAAATATCATTGTGAATAACAAATATGTATATTATATAGTAAAAATCCGTTATCAGAAGACCTATTTCCAGTTTGCAACAGACGCAGTGATTTGCGTATGAATTAAAACATTGTGAAACGTACATTGAACTTTACGTAAATATGTACATCTTGAATCAGCTGTTTACAATCCGCCATATTTGCTTTGTTTTTTTTTTTATAATAGAGAATTTACTTTGTTCATGGGTCTAACTGCAAGGATTGATATATTTTTTTTTAAAGATTGTATTAAATTATATGGACTCTAATAAATTACGTAGATAAGAATTTTGTATGTTGCCAGTATTAATGTTTATGGAATAAAGAATTAATAGTTAAAAAAATGTTTAATTTAATATAAAGTTGTTTAAAAAACATAACTTCTTATAATATAAAAACAATAAATTCGATGATACAAAACAATAATGTCTTTGCATAATTATAATGCTAGCCATACACGACACGAGCTTCCGCGTATGCAATATACACATGTGTGGGTGCAGATTAACAAAGAACTCGGTTAGATAACAAAGGGTTTTTGCGCATAAAGCGGGTGACACACGGCGCATACTAAGACTACTGTTGTTGTCTGTATTAGCGTTTATTGTTTAAATATACTACTAGTAACATGTGCGACTTTAATTGCTATTCTTTGGAAAAAAAGTTTGTTTATTTTGTAGTTACTATTTTTAATTATATTTTCTGATTTAATGCGCTAATCTTAGGAACTAACATTAATCTATTTTAAAATAAGGAGGGTTTTTTTAAAAAGGTTATAGGCTATATATTTATTACGAATACAGTATGAATTAGGCTGAATAAGTAATATCTGTGTCAAATAAAAAAAATGTCTCGGTCATAATTTGACGTTTGTCTTTTAACTTATATGTAAAAAAAATCACCGATAAAAAATCTTTAATTGCAGTCAAATATGTATAAAGAAACATTTTGTAAAGTAAACGATTACAAATATATAAGTTCTATGTACACAGTTTATGAGATTGTGCAACAACGAGACAACGCTATTGTTAATTATTATACGGCAGACGTGTTTTGCAAGAAAATTGTGTACATTCAATATTTAGAAAGAAATAATCATTACACATGTGTTTTTTTAAACTTTAACATGAGGTTCTTGTCACATTTTTTTTTTTAATTTCGTTCTTTATGATGTGATGTATCTGGCTAGAAAAAAAATCATAATAAAAAAAATTTAAATCATTTTCAACGCTTATATATAAGTAAAAATAGTTTTAATCGGTTTTATTTTAATTATCTCAACAAATGATGACTATACAAAAAAATTTACGATCAAAATATTATTGTAAAAATTCTTATTTAAAGTCGTATTAGGTTTTGTTGTATAATAACGTGTTGTTTTATTTCGCCAAATTAAATAAAAAAATTACTTTACCTGTCAAAAGTTTGTCTATATTTTACAAGAGACCTATTATACACTAGCTATTCCACGCGTTTTCACTCGCGTTAATGAATCGTAGCGTAATGTAATATAGCCTACACCATTCAATAAACGGGCTATCTAACGTGGAAATAGTTATAGAAATCGGATCGCTAATTTCAGATTTTACAAAATTATAATTAAACATTAACTTTTTGTATACTAATAATAACAACACCCATGTGTTGTTATTATTAGTATACATAAAAATTGATTAAATACAAATATGACAGAAAAAATGTTAAATATGTTTTGTTTCCATAGATGATAAATACATAGGATTTGTTTTGTTATAAAGATGTTTGTTTACATTCTTAACATGTTTCTTTGAAACTGTATTGAGATAAAATACATAAATATGTTGTAGAAAATAATACAAAATACTGGCCATTAAAAAAAATGATTATCATAAAATAAGTAATATTATATTTAAAAAGTACCTATAAATATATATTATTGAACCAATTATAACTAAAACGTAAAAAAAAGTAAATAACAAAATGGCGGCTTTATTTTGTTCGATAAAACATTTCCCGCCAAAGTTCATTCGGGTTTATCGGTAAATGTTCGGGTTATTGGGTCATGAATTAAGCCTGAAGCATATTATCGTAGATTAGCGAATTCAGGGCGGGAATAGGGATTAAAGGCCGTATTATTCGACTCCGCTCCTTCACGACGAAAAAAAACTTTAAATAAATAATTAATTGAAATAATCAAAAACCCGACTGTGTAACAAGATTATAGTGAATCGTTACTAACCAACTTTAAATATAATAAATTCTAAACGAATTCTAAAAAAGGATTTTTAAATACCTTTTTAACGATATCCCATGTAACACAGATCGTCGATTTTCATTTTTTTTCCACATTATGACGTCCGAAATCGGCCATTTTGATTTATCCAAATTATTATACTTTCTATGACATATACCGTTATGAAGAATGAAAAGACGAATTATGACGATTTACATAAGTTATTTCTCATTGCTTTACACCTGAAAGAATTTACTGTCAGCGCCTTATTTTTGATATTCACAGCTTTCGTAACTACTTACGACGTATCCGTAACTAGGAGTGCCTTTACTTTTGTAACATAACTTTTGTAATCTTCTGTTCGTTATCAAGTTAACTGTTATCAGGTTACAGAGTTGTTTTATGTCAATCAAAAGAGCAGTTCTTGCAAATGTAATTCTCGTTTTATACGTAGAAAAATGTGATGAGAAATTTTTAGTATTGGTCCGTTAGGTTAATTCTATTTTGGAGACGTCAGATCCGATAATATGTTTTTTGCTTAAATGTAATATAGCGTTAACTTTAAACTAAAGAAAAAATGCCATAATTAATTTGCAAATAGTAAATCAGTGCAAAGGTTATAAGAACAATTATTTATATATATATATTAGTAGGTCATTGACTCGACCTGGAGCAGGTAAATTTTTTTTCATGGATATCGTGTTTTTTAATTTAAAAATATATTTATTAGAAGAAATAAACTGCTTGTTTTTTTTTTTTTAAATTTAGCATTACATAGAGACCAGATAAAACCGAAACAGCCAAATTTATAATATTGATTACCATTTTTTTTAACAATTCAAAGATATAAAAAATGTTTTATATTATTGCGTTTTAATCCACATATGGCGAAATAATAATAAATTAAAAATCAAAAATGGCGAAGCAGGCGTTAACTCATAACTCCGTTATTCCTTAACTGACTTCGAAAATTATTTTGTTCCTTGAAAAGGTCCAAGGTTGGTCCCATGGAATGTTTAAACTTATTTATCAAATCGGTTCACTAATTTAGTGTTTAATTTTAAATTTAGGCGATTACATCTTTTGATTTTAAAGTCGGTTCATTTTTTAAAAAAGTTTTACTTCCCTATAACCTGTCAAAATATTTAAGGCTCCTCTGGTGCTGCAAATATTCATATTCACTATATTTCAGGTGAACCGTCCGCTCGCTTGCGCTCGCGGTCTTTCCATTGTATTTTTACTCTGTGGTAATGACGTTTGAAGTGTCAGTCTGACATTAGATACTAATCCGTCATCCAAGAACTAAACATTCATTTAAAGTTTAGTACCTGGACGGTATTGTATCGTGTTTTCTCCACTCCACGTGACATTGGCGAAATAATATGTGCACAATTGGCACAACTAAAAGCCACAAAATAAAGAAGCAAAATGGTTGACGGTAAATTGTGTTTTTTGGAAATTATATTAAGATTTTGTATGAAATAAAAAATAACAGTCTTTCATTGGCCGAAAACACGTATGAAACGATGTTTTCAAAAAAGGAAACCTGGCTAGATCGATGTATCGCCCCTAAAACCCCCCATATACAATTTCATGAAAATCGTTGCAGCTGTTTTCAAGATTAAGATTATATATACTATTCACTCGCGTTTATTGTTACTGCTTCTCTCCTATGAGTCGTAGCGTGATGTAATATAGCCTATAACCTCCTCAATGAATTAACTATCTAAAAAAAAATTTTCAATTCGAACCAATTGTTCCTGAGATTAGCGCGTTCAAACACTTCAGCTTTACAATATTAGTATAGATAAAGAAGAGCTCGTCTAAAGGTAGTTTAAGGGATGAAGAGCTACAAAAGGTTACTGTAAAAATACACATAACAAGTTCAAAATAATCATAACCATTACCTACTTTGTAAAATGATTGAAACTGCATAAATAATAATGAATAACATTTTTTTTTATTGTTAATTGATAAAAATTATATACATATTGTTCATTAACTTCGTTCATTGACTTGTTGCATTGATTGATGTTATCATCGATCATATTTACAGAAATAACACATCCGTTGTGGTTCAGTGGTTGGAATATGAGGATTTTAGTTAAAGGTTACGGATAAAAATTAAGACGTATGTGCCAAATTTAATGTAACGGGTCTTATCACGATAACTATTGGTAGTATCTAATAACTTTTTATTGCGCGACGTTTCGACGAAATTGCATTCGTCGTGGTCACGAGCTGAATGAGTCAGTTCGTTTCAGTCTCAGTCAGCTCGTGACCACGACGAATGCAACTTCGTCGACACGTCGGGCAATAAAAAGGTATTACTTCCATTAGTTATCGCCATAAGACGCGATATTAAATATGAATAGTATAAATCGCGAAAGTTTAAAAAATATATATGAGCCAAAATCATCGAAAAAAAGAATTTGTATTTGTGGCATTGTAGCTCCCTAACGAATAGATCGATTTTGATGTGGTTTTTATTGTTTGAAAGCTAATGTCATCGAGATGGTCCTTAGCTAATATAATTTATGAAGATCTGTGCAGACGTTTGAAGGATATCAGCTCTTTATTAGGTTTTGAAAGGATCTGAGAACTTCTAATTGTTTTATTCACTGAAAATTTACTACACTATAAATTATACTAAAATTACATAATTGTATAACCGTGAGCCGAGATGGTCTAGTGGTTACAACACGTCGATCTCAACCGATGGTCGTGGGTTCAAACCCAAGCTAGCACTGCTGATTTTTCAAGTGCTAAATTAGTGTTCAAATTCATCTCGTGCTCGACAATGAAGGAAAACATCGTGAGGGAACCTGCATGTGCCGGGAGAAATTTTGACACGTGTATATCGCTACCGCAGTGGAGCAGCGTGGTGGATTAAGCTCAAACCTTCTTCTTAATAGGAGAGGAGGCCTTTGCCCAGCAGTAGGACATTTACAGGCTGTTACTTTATAAACTTGAACTGATACTGCAGCATCATGGAATCAGCAGGATACACAATTCCTCACCAACTTACAGCAGATTTGCGTTGGGGTTCGTTGAAATGGTCTCCATAAATGTCGTTTTTTTTTATATACATTTTTTTAATATTGAAACCGGGCAAACGAGTAGACCGTTCCACCTGATTTAATTGGTGAGCTTGAAAACCTCCGATAAGTTTATAGCATATTCATGCGCATGCGCCGCTTGTGCGCGCCTTTTCTTATTTTATACGAATTTTTTTTATTTTCGTCGGCTAATTCTTAGGGCTCTTTCAGACGTACCACAACCACGCGACAACCACAACCACACCTCAACGACAACACGTGGTCGGGTGCATATTTCCTATGACATGAATTACACAATTTACGTCGCGGAATTTTTTTTAGAACCTTTAAAGGGGAACAATTCTGTCATATACGATTTTTGTGAAACTTTAACAGCGTAAACTCTCTAAATAGGAAAATATCCCCCGATTTTGAAACATTCTTCATTGGTGCTCCGCTCCTTTTGGTCTTAGCGTGATAATACATAGCCTATAGCCTTCCTCGATAAATGGGCTATCTAACACCGAAAGAATTTTTCAAATCGGACCAGTAGTTCCTGAGATTAGCGCGTTCAAACAAACAAACTCTTCAGCTTTATATATTAAGTATAAATTACATGTACCCGGTACAAAGTAACCAACTATTTATAAATCAAAACACTCGCGTATATTTATAAACATTGCTGCTGTACGACGATAAATTTGCGAGTAAAGGTTTTAGTAAATAGCGACTAGCGAAACTAGAGACTTATTTGCTTTTAATTAATTATTATACCTTTGATAGATATGGATAGAGTATTTGAATAGATATATACTTCGTCAAACAAATTTATCAAGAATAGGTTTGACATCTTTAGAAGTCACTTTCTCAAAATAAAGTCCGTGTTACTTGACACAGTATTGCTTATCAGCGTCCATTTATCATTAGGTTGCTAATTAACTCGTCTTTGTGCTATCAATAAAAAGAATCCAGATAAGTGCGAATGGTCCTAGTACAATCGATGTTCCGTATAATTCAATATAGGGTTGCCATAATTTTTCAAGACGGATGAAAATTTAATTATGTTTTACTTTTTGAGTCATTTCTTTTATTCGATTTATTGATTTAAAAGAGGTTAAAAAAAGTTTACTGTCCGTGTTATAAGTCTGACCGCTGTGTGTGTCTGTCTGTGGCACCGTATCTCCTAAACGGGTCAATCAATTTAGATGCAGTTTTTTTTTTGAAAAAGGTTCTTTTAGCGATGGTTCTTAGAGATGTTCTATCAAAATCGGCCTAGCCATTCCAAGATTATGCTCTTTTCTTCTTAGCTGCGGTATGAATCTTACATGCACAATAAGTATTTGATTTACTTTCAAACATATGTGTGAACTACAATTTTTAACTATGAAAAATTATGGAATTCTTGGTCTAATGCTGCAGCCAGGATCAGCAGGATACACAGCTCCTCACAGCAGAGGTATCGTGTTGGTGCTCGTTGAAATGGTCTCAACGAATAGATTGTGCGTTTTTTTTTTAATTTTCAATTTTATTCAATTAATGAAACAGATAATTTTAAAAAACCTTCCTGTGTCTAAAAAATAAGTATTCGGAAAGCAGGACAATTTAATCTTATTCTTGGACATGGGATAAGACTCGAAGTTCCGTGACTACCTAGAGAACTATCGGTTAAAATAAAATCTAGTCAAGTGCGAGTCGAACGCACTGGGCTCCGTAACACCGTACAAGGTATAACGACACAACTGTGTATATGAATTTCGATTTTAATTACCAAATTACTGAAAAGATTCCAATAAAATTTTTTATATTACTTTTTAACAAAAAAAGAATTTTCAAAATCGGTTAAGATATTTAGAATTGAGAATATTTTTTTTTAATCGGAAAAGTTTGTATTACTTAAGGAGTCTATGTGTCGCATCGTAGTTCCTAAACGAATACGTACGTATTTTGAGTTTTTGTTTCGTTTGAACGATTTTAATCTTTTATGTCTTAGGTTTTTTAAGCTGTTTTTTTATATTTATTATCATTATTAAAATAATTGCCGCTTCAATACGGCTACCTTTATTCTGTCCATGAATTGTATGTGTGTATGTCGAGTGATAAATGACACGCTAATTGCATTTACCGTCAAAACTGACGATAAAATATTGTTTGTTTGACATTGAATATTCCCGCCATTTTTTTTAATTTCAAATTTTTTTTTATTTTTATGAGACAGCACCAAGGAAATAAATGTAAATAAGAATAATGATAGGTATTATTTTGATTTTACCATTGAGGTAAGTAAGTATTCTTTTTAAAAATAAAATACATATTTTATGCCTTAATAACGGAAATACCTATGTATTAAACAAGACTTAAGTAAATTAGATATTAAAAACCCAACTGTCTAATCTACGGCCAATGCGTATGGTCTAAATAATGCCACAAAGGTACAAACCCACATACGCTGATAAACACATTACCCTCCATAGTGCGCAGTTGAGTAAAAAACCACGCGATATCACCTCCTGGTACGGTGATGTGTTATATATATAATCATAAAAAATCGCGTTTATAATCAAATCACTATTTAATAATAATAATCTTCGTTGTAGCTATTCGCATGTAAAAATGCTCGTTGATGCATGTGTATGTTTGCGAATAATTTTCATATTTTATCTCGAAAACCCGCCTCCATTAGAACACAGAGATTACGTTTCAATTACGTATAGAATATTATTTGCTTTGTTCATAATAACTGTTATTTACTAAGCATCTCGCGGAATTAAGTGGATATCACTAATTTATTTAAATATTCAACCTTCAAGGTGGATCATAATCGTGTAACACACATACACAGATGCATAAATATAAAATATATTTTATATAATCTAATAAATATAATATTTATAACGATTTTAAATAGAGACTACACATAGAATACTATTTTAACCAAAAAATACAATTTGAGGCTAAAATTAAAAAAAAAAATTATTTCACTCCAAACAATTATTCCTTTGTCATTTTGGTAAAAAGTTGTTAAAAAAATATATTCTTACTTAATTATCTATATTTACGTATATGTTTTAAAACTATTTTTAAGCTTGAGTTTCATTAATTAACATAATAACCTCATTAAGTTTCTACGTGAATAGCAAAATAAAAACAACCTCTAACGCTAAACGTCACATTATTTTAACCAAGCAGGTTTTACTAAGTATGTCACAAGAATAAAAACGTGCCTAAAAATCAACAAAAGAATATATTAATCTGTATTACACACTATTACGCTAATAACGTTTCTAACAATGCATACTTTAACAGATAAAACTAATTTTAAACAGACTTCAAAGAAAAGTAAAGGTTCTAAAGTTAACGGAGACTTTTTAATATAATTCCCGATTACTTATCGAAAACGGCTCCATCTTTTATTTGAAAGTTTGAAGTATACCCTACTTTCAGATCGATCATAAAGATTTTTTATGAAAATCGATTAAATACTTTAGTTTTTAAATAAAAAATAATAGAAATAACCACGTCATTATATTAAACGAAATTACGTATTTTGCTTTCAAAGTAAATGCCAATGCATTATACTTCGCAAAAGAAAAAAAAAATAATAATTTAAGTTTCATTTTTCTCAGTACTAACACTAATTAAAAAAATAGATTTTTTAATTCGTCAATAAATCCTCTTTGAAGAGAAACTTGAAAAAAAAAACACTGACCTTGAATTAGATTTTGACACTTTCCCATTCGCGCCAAATTCGATTTCGCTACCGCCGTAACTCGTCACCAATGGCATGTCGCCTTCCGCCATTATTAACTTTTTTAAATCACAGATACACTGCCGAAACTCAACGGTACAACTTTATAAGTCCACGTCAATAAGTTACGTAAAGTTTTTTTTTCTATCGTAACAACTAGCTCGTCCGGCGGCCAGTGATGCACTGACCGATTATTTTATTGATGCTAATGATGAACGCGAGCTCAGATAACATATGACGGTCTACTCCACTGTCATTGATAATGAAACGGTTTAAACAACAATGCACCCGCCATTTTTGTTTGGAGTTTTTTTTTTTTCTTATTTATATTTACGCTGAAAGTTATAATGCGTAATAAATATGTAGCATAGATGTTTTTTAACTTTTTTATATATTTGTTTGGACTTAGGCTTAAAGTTTTACAGCCTAATAAATACACGTGGAACGTTTATTTTTTATTTTATAAGGACACAAATTAGTTTATGTTAAATTCATAAATCATATCCTATAAGGCGCATGCGCGTAGATTGTAATATTTCGCACACGCAAACGTTTTCATACGCAATGTATCCGCTTTACATTTATACTGTTCCGGATTTCTTCATTTACGTAATAATGTACTATATTTAGCAACTTTATTATTATTCCGCCATATTTG
The DNA here is from genome assembly GCA_037950945.1 of Hypolimnas misippus. Lineage (NCBI taxonomy): Eukaryota > Metazoa > Arthropoda > Insecta > Lepidoptera > Nymphalidae > Hypolimnas > Hypolimnas misippus. Next base: position 1,376,049 of record JBBEEQ010000008.1, on the reverse strand, counting down.
GAGGTTCATTCTGCTTAAATTCTGCAATACAGTCCAAAAATCCACATTTTTATTTTTAACGGAAATTCATATGCAATTTTTCTTATATTAAAACAACAATTAAAATTCACACTATAGACAATACTTATTGATGTTATCAAGCGACTTAAAAAAAAATGCCAATTGTCGTGTTGGCTTATACTCTCGCCCGTTAAACAGTCGTCGGTTGCTAGGCAACATCGTCCACTGTTTGGCATTCTGAGTGTCAAAATCCATGAGCTTATAACACTTTACCATTTTATCAGCGTTCTCTGAATCGATATTTAAAAGTAAAACTGACCTATAATTTAATATAATGTATATATTTATTTTATGTATATCATACGAGCCAACAAGAACCAACGTTTAAACTAAAAAAGTATACTACTCAATAATAAATATCTCAATATATATAACCTAAAGGTGACTGACTGACATAGTGATCTATCAACGCACAGCCCAAACCACTGGACGGATCGGGCTGAAATTTGGCACGTAGGTAGATGTTATGACATAGGCATCCGCTAAGAAAGGATTTTGATCAATTCTACCCCCAAGGGGATAGAATAGGTGATAAAAATTTGTATCAAACTTTGTCAATTTAAAACCGATCGGGCTGAGATTTTGCATGCATAAATCTACTATGACGTAGGCATCACACATCGCAGTCGCGAGCACCAGCTAGTATTATATGAATCTTAAAATAACCGTTATAAAACCTCTTTGGTAAGATGTTTACATGATTTAAGAAGGTAAATCTTATTCAGAGCCGTTTCCTGTTTTGACTGTATGCCAATAGCTAAGATCTTTCTAGAAATTCGAGACTATAATACTATTATAACCAGTTGATTTTGATATCCAAATATGCTTTTTATTGTATCATAAAAACTCTCTTGGTAAATAAAATGTTTTGGTTAAAAATGATATTATATACTAACTGTGCCTTGCGGTTTTACTCGCGTTTATGGTTACTGAATTAAAAAAGAGGGGTTATAAGTTTGTCGTGTGTATCTGTGTCTTTCTGTGGCCTCGTATTTTTTTTGTTTGACAGCATGTAATCGGGATGGTTCTTAGCTATTATTTATGAAGATCTGTGCAGACGTTTCAATGTTACCAGCTTTTTTCGAGTTATTGAAAGGATCTGAAAAAATTCTACCTGTTTAATTGAAATTTTTTTATTTATTATTTAGGAAACCAACACACTGCACTTGAATTGAATTCTTAAAATTAAAAATGTTATTATACAATATAATATATGTAGTTACTGCTGTTTGCTAACTCAGCATGCAATTAGAAATGTAGCAAATTTTGCTTACTCCCAGCTTATAATTTTTTTTTTAAGATATTAAAATAACGAAGTTGTGTAACCTTGATCTGATACTGCAGTATCCTCTGGAATACTTATAAAAGTATTATATTGAGGCTCATCAAAATCATCTCAACGAAAATATTGTTTTTTTTTTACGTTATCTATTATGTGTATAACCGTATTTTGACTAAATCTAAATTAACGCGGACGAAGCTGCGAGCAAAAGCATGAATTAATTTTAATAGCAGCATCGTGTCACGCTACCGCATAACACCATCCCGCATCCCGCTCAACGTCATCACAGTATTTACCAGATAATAACGCCAGACTTCTCAAAACCGTAGGATATTCCGTACAAAACAAAACGCGTCATTTGAAAACAGATAATGTTTACGCCCAAAAAAATACGACAAACAAATATTAGTCATCAAGTAATGGAGATGTCAAAAACAACATAAAATAACAAAAGTTGGCGATAGTGATTAATTAAAAAAACAACACACAACATCGCTCATAAGAGATGGTAATATGAACGTTCATAAAACACAACTGATGTCATAATAATTAGAATGAGTTACAAACAGATTCTAAAATGGAAAAAAAAAATCATTGAATTATTAAAGAAGATATTTATTTTCACAAAAGGATGGGTACCTTTCGAAATAAGTACCAGTTATTATAAGGAACAGTCTGTATATTAGTTTTTAATAATATTAACGCTCGAAACAACAAACAACACAAATTTATGTCACTCTTATACAACTCAATAATAAATATATTTTATAATCATAGATATATTACGTTTTTACTATTTGATGTTAAAAATCTGCATCCATTTCCAACTTCGAGATGTTCGTCAATTATGTTGTTGGCCCAAAGATACTCTCGCCTGTCATACTCAATCGCTAGCTGATTGCTAGGCAATGGCGTCCAAAGTGGTCGTCATTCTGGATGCCAAAATCCAAAAACTTATAACATATCTATAGTTTTAAGATATTATTGATACTATTTTAAATAGCTGATCTCTTAAAGTTGGTATAATATTATCGCCAAAAACAACAAACAACAAAATTGTATAAGTCGTTAAAGATGGTTGAGGATTTTGTTGCAGACGGCAGAAGATGTTAAAGCTGAGAGAAGCAGTTTAAATTTCTAAGACGAAACACACAACACTTTCAAACGAAATAAGAATCATTAAAATTGGTAAAAAAATGAAGTAGTTATGAAGGATACATTTAAAAAATATGCTAAAAATTGAGAACCTTTTCGTTTATAAAAATCGGTTGATAACCGATCGCTATCGTTCGTGCTTCTTTACATTCCAATGTTCATGGTTAATTCAATTAAACTCTTTGCTTAGTGTCTTTTAGTCGTGTCAAGATCAAATTATATTGTCTATCGACAATGTCGATGATATCTCATCTATACTAATATCATAAAGGAGTAAAGTTATTAAGGTGGTTACTTCTTGGCTCGTAAGAATATATCCTCAATAAACAGACTTTCCAACGCAAAGGAAAATTTTCAAATCAGTTCCCTCAACCCTAATCAGGGATGTAGCTATAGCTTTCACATAAGGGGGGTTTAATGTATCTACTAAGGATAAGTAAATTGTATACTACTAGCGGGAGGCACGGACCCCCTAAACTCCTCCATTCATTATATACGCCCATGGTTCTGACAACAGTTTCTAGCAAATCCTTATCTCAAATGAATAAATTGTACGTGAATCCCAAACTGCGTCCGGTAGAGACAACAACAAAGTGATTAAGATCCGGGAAATGGCGGTTTACTCTTTTAGATATTATGTTATCTGTGGCGTAAAAATTGTTTATTGTTTTGCACATTTTCCTATTATTTTTATAAGACTAACTTACTATTTAGATTTTTAAGATTTATATATTCTCAAATTAAAAGACTTTTTTTTTAATGGAAACCGACTTTAAAAGCAGAGTATTTCTTAAATGACATACATAATAATGTATACTGATATATAAAGGATATAGATAAGGATACTTTATTATAATTTATTTCCTTTTTTTTTTTATTATAAATTTCTCATGTGTTGTTTCGTCTTAAAAATAAATATTCAACTTTCCATAAAAATTAGTAAATTCAAAATAAATATTAATTAATCATAAAATATAATTATATGTTACCATGGAATTTCGTAAAGCAATGATTCTATTAAATATTCAAAAGACATATATAAAGTACGAATGGACAAGGGATGTACGTCCATATAGTTCAAAGTATATTATATAGAAAGTGAATCAATTTGTAGGCAGTCGCTATACCTTAAATTATGTTTAGTGTACGTAGTTATTGTACTCTGTGCAGGTTTGGAGACAATCAGCGCCATCTAGTTCAAATTATCGAAACTAATGACTACACATGTTCAAGGTTACGACCTTTTAAATATACAGAATTTAGAGTTTCAAAACAGTTTTGTTTAATAACAAACCATTAGCATGTATTTGTGTTTTAAATGTAAAATTATCGATAAGTATAATAATAAATTAACATTTTATAATACTTATCATTATGACTTGCGACTTTATATCGTTTTGCTAATTTTTCTAAATTGAAGTTGACAAGAGGAATACTTAATACTTACTACTTACTTAGTGGGTCTATTTTGTTAAATGGCACGTCTTTTTATTTGTCATGACGGCGCGAATGACACAGAAAGTATAAAAATTTAGAAAAAATCAATATGGCCGATTTTAAACGCCATTAATTAAATAGAAAAAAATGAAATTCGAAAAATTATATCAAGTGGGGTATCGTTGAATAGGTATTTAAAAATCATTTTCAGGTTTCTCACATCGTTTTTCAATCGGAATTACCGTTTAGGATTATAACGATTTAAAGTTGCTTACTAACTTTGATATGATACTGTCTTGTAATTGATTTGGATATTTAATTTTTTCAATTATCTTATATTATATATACTAAAATTTCAATTATAATAATAAGCCTACCAAGCAATAAAGCCTCAATAAAAGTACACGATATCCTTACTATAACTGGTCACACTTTCTTTGCTACGTGATTGCGGTATCAAGCACCACCTATAATTGGTCAACCATCGTCTTACTTTCCCCTTTGACTTTCGTTCTGTTTTCTAATGATATGGACTATGCCTTATGTCTTATTGGGCTGAAGAGTTGCGATCGTTTCAACTACGTGTCAATGACATTGACAGTTTTGACAGGAGAACATTTTTTTTTTCGCTTTTTTATTTCTTTAGAGGGAAAAGGCAAAGGTATTACACCGTACAGCCAAGTCTTTTGTAATTGATGACAGGAGAACAATTGATTTGTTTATATTTTATTAGAATTACATATTAAATTAAATGCCGTGCCGTGAATGTGTCATTAATTTATTAACCACCTGGTCTATTGTAATGATCATGCTGTGCACACGTGTTTAGTAATACAATCTAGATAATTTTTTTTAATAATGTCAATTTTATTGTATCTTTTGATTGTATTCTGTTTGTGGGCCTAAATAAATAAATTGACGCAACTTTATCAATACTATTTTGTATAAATAGATCTGTTACGCTCCTACTATTTAACGTTAAATAAATCTGTAACTATTTTCAACTTTGTTCGATATAGTCAATTGACTTGTTGACGTAAAGATTCTCTTGCCTGTCAAAATCATTCGCTTGTATTAACTATCGAGTTTTTTACGGGTTCTTCTCGGTAGAATCTACGTTCCGAACCAGTGGTAACGTCATTATTGCTGTAATTTTTTTTTGTTTTTCATGTCGGTTCAGAAGTGCTCGTGAGAGCCTACTTGAATAAAGTTTTTTTTTGTGTTAAAATAATAGACGACGACCAACGATTTATTCTGACAAACTCAAACTCAAACTCAAAATATACTTTATTCAAATAGGCCTTTGCAAGCTCTTTCGAATCGTCAATTTACAAATTTGTGATGTCAGTTCTACGTGAAGCTACCACCGGCTCGGAGTGTGGACTCTACTGAGAAGAGCCGGCGAGAAACTCAGTAGTTACTCTTTTAAAAATATTTTTGTACAATACTGTTTGATACAATTAGCTACAGTTATCCTGCGAGAATATCAACGCCCTATTATTCCACGAAAGCCTTTTACCACTAGATTACAACAGTGTTTATACCTGCCCCACTACCGCCGGGTGAGAGACGGATAAATCTAAAACACTCTCTATTAATTAATTTAATTTGATACTTTTTATTTACCAATACTTTAAAATTACAATTAATACAAATAAATAGTTTATTAACAATAAATCAATATTCTACAAATACATATATATATAAATGCAAAATAACAATCAATTGCTTATACTTGGTCGCTAGGCAACGTCGTCCAAAGTGTTCGGCATTTTGTGTAAATAATAATAAAATACATGAGTGTAAAATATCTAGTTATAAAATATTGCCTGGCAGTAAAATAATCAATATAAAAAAATATATTATTATGGTGCTTTTACAAATTCTTTTTTTTAATATAAAAATAGCTGGCAAACGCACATGGACTTTTGTAAGGCCAGCGCCACAGATGTGTTACCAACTTAAAAAGTAATAAGGAATGGAAGGGACTAGGAAGTGAGGAAAGGAATGGAAGTACGTTAGGGTTCTGGCTCTTTCACTCACCGTACGAAACGTTTTATTACCTACTTTTTAATAGTTTGCACAAAAAGAACGATATACAAGGGACGGACTTAACGATATTACAATATTTTCTACCAGCTCTTCTCTGAGTGTACTGTCCCAGTCGTCCACGTATACGAGCTATAGTCAGTAAGCTACAGATAGCCTCAGTTAATAGATTTTAAAGATCAATTAATTAAAACATTGATCCAATACTTTATCTGAATGCAGTGAAAGTAGACGAACATAAAGCAGGTTGTGATGGCCATGACTTTGAGAACGGGTAAATTATTTAAAAGTATGTATAAATAATAGATATTTATTAGTAAAACGACATCAACACCGGGGAAGAAATAAATAGTCAGACTCTTTCAATAGAAAACTTCAGTATATTTTCCATTAACTTCTTTTACATCGAATATCACCGTTACTTTTACAATTTTCGCTCGAATCTTCATTTACTCACACTTTATCTTATTTTTTTCCGAAACTGTCCTTTTTATTCCATCTGTCATGTCCATCCAAATTTTCCTTTAAAAAAAAAAAAACCTGATAACTAAAGTGCCTGTATTGTTTTTAGAAATCTTTATATCAAAATAGTTTTTAACATAAAATTACATCTTCTATTAACAAATATTTACGCAACCTTACATTTTACCAAAACTAGGGTTTATTGAGCGTACTTTTTTTTTATATTTTGAGATAATATTTAACATTTGTAACCGATTTAAAAAGGAGATGATACATCAATAGTCGTAACTTTTTATTTTGTAAGCATTCACTAAGAAAGGATTTTTGGAAATTTCAGCCCTAAGTGGGTAAAAGAGGGATCATTTCATAATTCATCTTCAAATGCAGAAACACGAAATTTGTGTGCCTACTTCTAGTTAAAAAGAAATGGCCCTGCATGTCCTGCAAGAGGATGAATTAGGAGTTATAAAATACTAAACCCTAATTCACCCGAGCGATGATGGGTGGATAGCTAGTAGGCTATATAACATCAAGCTACCTTCCAGTAACCATAAATGCGACTATTTTTATTTCTCATTACCATATTAATTATATATTTAATTTACATTTCCTATAGAAACAAGGAATTCCTGAACATAATTACCACATTAATAGAAAATTAAACCTTCCCGGAAATATTATATTCCATATTTTATTATTTCAAGCTAATTACGTACTTAAAATCTAGTTAACCATGAATTGTATAACATGAGATTCTACAAGCCTGCGTATTTAAAGATGGCCGCTTTAGCTTGCGTCATGTTTAATCTGTGCTTGGTTAATTATTAAAGTAAAAGGCGAGAATTGCATTTGTAAGTTAGTAAAACTCGAGAGCGATATAAAACAACAACTGTAACCTAGTAACATGTACGTCGTAAGTAGTTAAGAAAGCTGTGAATATCAAAACTGAGGCACTGACAGTAAATTCTTTCAGGTTTAAATATCTTTTTATTTGTTTCTTTATTATATTACTAGATTTGCCCGCGACTGCGTCCGCGTTTTCGTCGTTTTTTATAAAAAAGTAGCATATCCTTAGTACCTTCCTCAGGGTTCAGTGGTTTTGACGTGACAGACAGATTAACTATCGTATTTTAGTAGGGAAATATAATATGTAAATACACAATTACACGTAAGAGTAAACAAATATAATCAGAATGCTCCGAACTGCTAAGCTATCAGGAGCTTCACGTGTTATTGTGAGTCAACCATAAAAGATAGACATATGCTGTTGCGGAATATTTTTTAGAAAATTTTATGTAGAATATTTCTGTCATACATTATTTCTATGTAACTTTAACCATTAAGGCTGCATACGCGACGGAAGCTTAAAAATTGGAGTAACGTCTCCCGTTTTCCCAAAATTTCCCTTCACTACTCTGCTCCTATTGATTGTAACGTGATGAAAAGTATACTGTAACCTGCCCAGGAGTATGCAGAATAATTGTACCAAGTTTCGATAAAATCCATCGAGTAATTTTTGTTTCTATAAGGAACATACATACAGACATACAGACAGACAGACAAAAATTTTACTGATTGCATTTTTGGCATCAGTATCGATCACTAATCACCCCCTGATAGTTATTTTGAAAATATATTTCATGTACAGAATTGACAGAATCTACAGATTTATTATAAGTATAGATTAGTATAGTTTCCACCTGCAACTTCGTCTGCATGTTAATAGGATTTTTTCCGATTCACTCACACAATCTATTCTAAGGCGAGAATGACGTTTGTAAGTTTTACTTTCGTAATTGACATAAAAGAACTCTGTAACCTGGTGAGTTACCTAGGTAATTTTACGAAAGTATTGGCTGTCTAAAATAAAGGCCTCGGCGGTAAATTCTTTTTAGCATAAAACAATGAGAAATAACTTATGTAAATCTTTATGAAAGTCTGAGAGATAAACTTATAAGTGTAAATCTCGCCTTTAAGGCATGAGAAAAAAAGTTCAAATATGACTAATTATCTACCATAATTACGCTTGAGAAGAGATTGCATGGTAGGAATCGTCAGATGTTGCTTAACGGATTCAGAACGCGGTCCATTTCAAATATTTTCGATTAATATTGATTTATGAATAACTGCCCTTCGCGGTTCCACTCGCGTTTATGGGTACTGTTTCGCTCTTATGAGTTGTGGCGTGATGTAATATAGCCTATAACCTTCCTCAGCAAACAGGCTATCCAACGCTAATAGAATTTTCAAATCGGTCAAGTAGTTTCAGAGATTACCTCCTACATACAACCCTTTACCTCTTTAAAATATTAGTATAGATATTTTACATTAAAACATATAAGGCATGACAGTTTTAACTTAAAATAATTTCTAAATCTATATATTAGGCAAAATTTACATTTGTACTTACAAGATTTTTAATAAATTTGACATTATTTATTCATGTTTCAACACCTGAAAGAACTTACTTTAGAGGCATATTTATAAGCCCTTACAGTTTACGTATAGTATATTTAAGTAATTGTTACAATGTTACAGTTACTTTATCACTTATGAGAGTAAAAGTTACAAGTGTAATTCCCGCTTTAATCATAATTCTAACATTAAAAGATCACCATTGGTGTAACGAATGAATTAAAACCGTACCACCAATGAAATCATTGCAAAATTTTTTCGTCATTTTAAACAATTTTGATTGGTTTGTCTCTGGTTATGACGTTATCGATAGCAACGTCAAGTACGTTTTAGGACTTTCATGAATTTATTTAAATGTTAATTAAAACGTACTTTCATTTATACTAATGAAGTATTTCCGTGTAGTTTTTTTGTACTATTGCATATATGAATTTTGTTTGTTTACTTTTTTTAAGGGTTCCGTACCAAAAAAAACTGTAACTCTTATAAGATTACTTAGTTGTCCGTCATTCTGTCTATTAATAATAAATAAATAAATAAACGCATCACACATGTTGAAATTAATATCATATATTGATGTCTACAATGATTTAGCATCATGGAATTTGGCAAGGGTCCGAGATTTTATAGTACTACTAAAGAAAAATATCCGAGGACTATAAATTTCTGTCTGTCTGTTTAGCTGTACGAGTCTTTTAACCTTTTTCGCGAACACGTAAATGTATCAAGTTGTAAATTATCCAATATTCATATAAAGTTCAAAACGCAGTCAAGTTTATTAAAAACGTATTATTTTTTTTTAAATAAACCAACCTTGTGTGTGTGATATTACAATTATAGAGCGTATAAAGCGGAAAATAGTTTAAACTTACTATTAAAAGTTAAGGTACATATATAATAAATTAAAAGGTAATCACGTCCTAAAATCAATTACAATCACCGTGGATAACTTTATAATAAAAGAAAACATGTTTTCAAACCTTAGAAAGATAACACAATTTTATCTATATGATGCAATTACCAAAATGATAGCGTGATTTAAACTACAGCTAGCGCCATCTCTTGACAAAATAACAAACTAAATTAAGTATAACAATATTACAACAATATTTTAAAATTTTAGATCAAATTTGTTTAAAAAAAAATTAAAAACTTTTTAAAATTAATTTGTATAATATCTTATTGTTTCCATTAAAAAGGCAGTTTAAAATTATGTAAAAAAAGAGAAAGAGATTAAATTATATAAATATGCGCTTACGTTGAATATAAGGACTTAGTAAGGACGACGTTTACATAGTTGTAATTTCTCAATGTAGATACTTCCAACAAAGGACCTTCTCAATTCGTTCAGGACTTTCACCGATAACTCAAAAACTTGAACGATTTTGTTAATTCTAATCTATGGTTAAATCTTCCTCCTTTTTGGACGTCGTTTAAAAAATTAGATTTTTTTTCATCTCTCTCTCTCATCAGAGACCTTTCTAAGTGTTATGTAAGGTGTTGCAGATGTAGGTTAAGTATTTCCTTGCTCTTGCTAACAAAGGAAGTGGAGACCCAAATATTTAAATGTTAAGAACAAAGCAAATATATATATTTATTATACTAGCCGGTGCTCACGGTTTCGTCCGCGTATATTTCGGAATTTGATAGAAGCGATTTAGAAAACTGTTAAAATACTACTTCTGATTTATATTTCACTAGTTTCCACCCGCAACTTCGTCCGCGTGGAATAGTTACTTTGGGCTAATAATAATGCATTGTTTTAGAACAAATTTGGTTAGCATAAAATAGATTATAGTGAGCTAACCTTAAAAGATAGACATATGCTGTCGCGGACTTTTTTTTAGAACTTTTAAAGGGGAACAATTCTGTCATACATGATTTTTGCGAAACTTTAATCGTTTACGCAGCGCACGCAGCGTAAGCTTTCTTAATAAGAAAATATTCCCCGATTTTGAAACATTCTTCATTGGTGCTTAGCGTGATAATATATAGCCTTTCTCGATAAATGGGCTATCTAACACTGAAAGAATTTTTCAAATCGGACCAGTGGTTCCTGAGATTAGCGCGTTCAAGCAAACACCCAAACAAACTCTGCAGCTTTATATATTAGTATAGATTATTAGTATCAATGTGTGTTAAGTTTTAAGTTCGAAAGACCACGTAATAAGACTTTCTATACAAACGTTTTTACCCCTTTTCCCCCATTTTAGGAGTAGATACGAAATACCTTATTTTTAACTTATAATCTAAAAGGTAAGCCTAAACCGCTGAGTCTACATACTTGAAATTAGGCAGTCGATACCTTTTATGACGAAAGCCTTGACTAAGAAAGGATTTTTGGAAATTGCACTCCTAAGGGGCTACAATAAGGGATAAACGATTGTATGAAACTCCGTCATTTTCAATGAAATACGTAATTTCATATAGTTACTTCTGGTTAGAAATTAATGCACAGGTTAATAGGCGTTTTTAAATATCACCGATGGGTGAATACGGATTGTAATATCTATAACAACACATACCAAGCCGGTGCAGGCCTAATCCTGTGTACTTTAATCAGACATCCAGGATCTAGGATTTTGTTCAGGGAAGCTGGAACAATTTTCGTGGGATTTAGGTATATAGGTAATGTTTCAGAAAATTATTAAAAACAAAATTACCAATCGTTACAACTAATTAAGGTCAAATAATTCTGTGAATAGATAATGGTGGTAAAAAGGGTTTCCATTATGAGGCAGGAGGGGATCCGCGCTTGTACACTCGTATGTCTACAGCTCGGTTATATTCAATAGAATCCTTTAAAGGAATATTAAACGTGCACTAAGCGGTTAACGGTAAAATGGTGACTATGGGTGCGAGTGAGATGGACATATGCGGTCATATTGGAGTGACAGAGACGAATGACAGGCGTACTAAGAAATGGATTTGCGAATTGCTGAGCGTGTTAGTTTACTTCATTGTATTTTCCGTTGTTTAGCATGTCAGGTCATTTGGTTTTTTCCTTAACTATGGATGCTGATGAGCAATAATGTGTCAATCCATAAAAAGTCAAATTCGGAGATATTTTTTTCGGAGACTCATTTTTAAAATTAATCAATTTTTTTTTTAAATAATTTACACTTAATAAGTACGGAAAAAAGCTTAAAATGTACTTTATTTAAGTAAGCCCTCACTTTATCCGTCAAAACAAAGAAATCGGAGTAAGTTAATAGAAAAATCAAAAATCAAAATAAAAAAATACTTTATTCAAGTAGGCTCTCCACGAGTAGTTTTGATTCGTCAATACATAAAACAGTTATATGAATAATGAAGCTACCACCGATTCGGAACGTAGATTCTACTGAGAAGAACCGGCAAGAAACTCGATATGATACCATACCGTTTTTTATGAATTACAAATTAATTATTTATCCTGTACGAAATTCAGCATATACTAAGCCCACGCATCTTTATCGTCAACGCAATCTTGTATAGAGTAATATGCTTTAGCTATTAGAGACTTTTTAACATATGATTTGAATCTACTCATCATAAACTGCAAACATTTCTGGGAGATTTTATTATAAAAACAAATACCTCGCCCCAGAATGGAAACATTTACTTTGTGAAATCGAAAAGATGTTATGAGTTTATCTTTCTTTCTCGTGTTAATTTTGTTTATTACTATTTTTTTCAAACTACCACCGGCTTGGAATGTAGATTATATCCCAGAAGAACCGGCAGAAAACTCGTTAGATACTCTTTTAAAATTTAATCAGTACATACATATTTTTATGAATTACAAATTTATTAAATGGACGCACAGACTTCATTTTAAGAAAATGGCGTCTAAAGATGTCAAAGCTTTTCGTAATAAATTTGTTTGAAGTATATATCCATCTTTTCTTTTCTATTTTTAAAAGGTATAAATTAAAAGTTTTTCACATACACAAGATTATTGCATATATTTAAAAATATAGAACACAGAAGAAACTTTTTCCGAAACTTATTTGATTTAGGTAACATGAATTTTTATTGAATAATGTTAAATAGCTGACTCAAGGATCATCTAAATCTCAGAATTTGACAATTTGTGGGTTAACTCATTATTGCTTACCAGCATCCAAACATCTCGTTAAAACCAAAGTATATTGATATTCTTTTGTTCATGTTTCAAATTCTTCATTTACTTTTAGGATATCCTATATGTGTAGTTAAGGGCATTTGGTAAAGTTACATTTCGTCTCGCGCTCGGCGGAGCAGAAAACATCGTGAGGAAACCTGCATGTGCTAGGGGCGATATCGAACGTTTTCTAGTATAATGTATTATGATATAACTAACTTTTGCCTGCTAATTCACTCACGTTAATTTATAGTTTATATGGACGCTGATAAGCAATACTGTGTAAAAGCACATGGACTTTGTTTTTAGAAAATGGCGTCTTGTATATAGTAAGTACTAGCTGTCCCATGCGCTTTCACTCGCGTTTATGGTTACTGATTCGCTTCTATGCGTCGTAGCGTGATGTAATATAGCCTATAGCCTTTCTCAATAAATAAACTATCTAACAAAAAAAAATTCCAATTCGAACCAGTAGTATTCGTGATTAGCGCGTTCAAACAAACTCTTCAGCTTTATAATATAATTTAAAGTGTTAAGCTGTTTGAATGATACTTGCGTCTATATAATTTAAATAAAAAACTGTAAATGTCAATGTCACCTCTTATTTCGCGGTAACTTGGGGAATACACGATTTTACCACGACTGTTATACAAATTATATTACATATATCTAAAATGTAAATACTATTTACATAAATATAATTTACTATTACATTATCCATACTAATATAATAAAGAGTTAAGGGTTTGTTTGTAATTTTATATGTAGTAGATAATCTATAGATCGTAATTGAAAATTCTTCTTGCGTTCAAAAGCCCGTTTATTAAGGGAATTTATCAGTTATATTACATCACGCTACGACTCATAGGGGCGAAGAAGTAACCACGAACGCGAGTGAAATCGCGAGGGACAGCTTGTACATAATATAGATGATGCTTTGTATTGTCACGTATATTCACGTCTAATCAGCGAATTGATTTTGATAAATTTCGGTACAGATATAGATCAGACGTTGGCGAAAGATATGGGTTACTTTAGTCGAGAAAAAAAATAAAAGTGGATGTAAAAGGGAACGAATTTATGGAGTATCCATTATTTCACGAAGTTACAGATTATATAAAATAAATAGTACGTTATTAATTTTTCAATATTTTAATTAAAATATCTACAGGTTAGTCTAAAACAGATCCAAAGCAGTTTCTGTTAAACGAAGGACATTTATGCAGCCAAGTGGAGAAGGGATCTTGTATGATGTCACTGCTAATAATAGCTAGTGTAGGGTTGCCATAACTCTGGGCAAAATTAATGACATCTCGAAAAAAACTTTTTAACGGACTTCACAAAAAGGACTCAACTCGTCGGGGCCTTCTAATGTATGTTCAACGATAACTCAAAAATGGCTTCATGATTTTGTTTCATTCTTTTTTGTTTGAAAGGGAAGATATTTATCAAAATCGGTTCAGAAGTTTGGTTTTAAAATCAAAATAGCTGAAATAAACGTCATTCTAGTAAACGGAAATACTTACTTGCTTTTAAAGTCAGTTTAATTTTTTTAAAAGTCCTGTTGTTTTACCTGTGACGAGGCGCTAATTGGTGTCAAAGGTGTTATTTAGACTGACCAGCGACATATTAAATATGCAATTCAAAATACACATATTATTCAAATAAGCTTCTCCAAGCACTTTCGAATCGTCAAGTATATAGAAATAATTGTTTTAAGACTTATAGAAAGTCACCGCTATGCAATATAGTCTTTGCCAATAAGCACTAACAAAGAAAATCGATTATTTATTACTTTCAATTCAATTGGATTCAATTCTTAGGTTTAATGGCTTTTAGTTGTGCCATATGAGCGCGGATTATTTCGCCAATGTCACGTATGAAATTACTTTAAAATATTTCAAAACATACAAGACAAGTGTTCAATTCTTTGGTTTATGGCTTTTAGTTGTGCCAAGACAATTGTTATGACTTAAAAGACGAACATGTCAAAATGACAAGGCTAGATGGCGCCAAGTCAAGATGCCTAACATTGGCAACACTGGGTTAGATTAAGGAAGACGCTCTTTAAATATTCTGGAAAAGGATTCTATTAAACCTTAATTAATCTTAATTAATATAAAGTAACAACCTTTAAATGTCCCCCTGCTAGACAAAGGCCTACTCTCCTATTAAGGAGAAGGTTTAGAGCTTAATCCACCACGCTGCTCCACTGCGGGGCGGATATAAATGTGTCAGGATTTCTCCCGGCACATGCAGGTTTCCTCAAGTTTTCCTTCAAGCTCGAAATGAATTTAAACACAAATTTAGCACTTGAAAAGTCAGCGGTGCTAGCCGGTTTTTGAACCTGCGATCTCGGCTCTTAATTATTATACCTACTAGAATAATAAATAATTTTTAGACTGTACCCGCATCCAAATTTGTTTAATGTCCATGTAAAGTACAAAGCCGTAAGCCCAGGTAGTTTACCTTAAATTTTAATTAAATACTATGTACCTTTATGAATTTTGAATATTTGAAGTGGCAACCCTATTACATCTTAGTTATGAAGATAAATAATTGACCCATTTCAGAACTTGCGCAAATCGCAACTAAAACAATGAGACAATCTTACTTAAATAAACCGAAATGATTTCAAAATGTGTAGTTTACTTGGATAACATAATTATTGCACTTATTTTCTACTAGCTACCCCTTGGGGTTTCACTTGCGTTTATGGTTACTGCTTCGCCCTTGAGTCGTAGCGTGATGTAATATAGCCTATAGCCTTCCTGAATAAATAAACTATCTAACACGAAAAGAATTTTTCATTTCGAACCAATAGTTCCTGAGATTAGCGCGTTCAAACAAACTCTTCAGCTTTATGTTAGTGTAGATAAAAAATTCTTGATACATGAAGCGGTTTTGATATAAAAAATATGGGACCAAAACAAAAAGCATAGCGTTTCAAATATAATTGACTAAAATTGAAAACTTTACAAACCCTTTACTTAATTGAGGTTGGGCCGATTTATATAAAACATCTCTAAGAATCATCGTTAAAAAACCCTCAGATAAAAAAGACATTCAAATCGGTTCAGTGCGAAAGAAAAAAATTTGCTTCACGTATTATTATATATATAGTCCATTTTTCTTTCATTGTCTTATTTAGCAGATAAATATGGCGTATTTCTAGCCACACATCAGAGTTAGATAAGAAATTATCGACTGAATGACTGAACTGAATAGTATTTTATAAAGAAAGAATATAATGAAAAAAAAATTGTTTAAAAATTCGTGATTTTCGTTGGGGGCATTGTTACCGAATAAGACAAGTGAAGAAAGACATATAGTTTTAAAAAAAGTTAACGGGTGTCACTGTAAACCAGTTTTGGAGCAAAACTCCAATAATAACTGAGGGGCATTCCTTTTCGGGGACATTGCACCATTTTAGGTAGATAAGCGTTAATATTTGTTATTTTTTTTAAATAGTTTTTTTTTTTAATTTTCTTTATCATTGTAGATATATTGTTATTTGGATGCTGATAAGCAATAATGTGTCAACCCACAAAAAGTCAAATTTGGAGATATTGATGTATTTTGATACTACATCACCTATTTAACATTATTCAAAAAAAACTCAAGTCATCTAAAGTAAATAAGCACGGAAAGAGTTTCTTAACTCAATGTTTCGAATTTCAGGTGCGTTCCTTATTTTGCAATTTATAAAAGAAAAGATGAATATATACTTCTTTAAACAAATTTATCAAGAATAGGTTTAACATCTTTAGACGACATTTTCTCAAAATGAATTCCGTGTGGCTTGACACAGTATTGCTTATCAGCGTCCATTTAAGGATTACATGTTAAATTTGTTTTTATTGCTAAATATTGTAACTATTTTTTATATGTGCTAATTTATTTGTAAATGTGTGTGTTCCCGAATAAAGGTTACTTATTATATTCTAGTCTAAAACATCATTGACAATAGGTACACGTTACAACATAGTTTAAATAGTCTTGATACATGAATGCACGTCAGGTATTCCTCTGTGCACGTATTTGACATTTAGATAAAGCCGCTTGCACACAGCAACACACGGAAACGTGCACACGTGTGCATACCTTTGTTATATAGCTCTTTATAAATTACTAGCTGCACATCGCGGTTGTACTCGCGTTTATGGTTACTGCTTCGCTCCTATGCGTCGTAGCGTGATGTAATATAGCCTATAGCCTTCCTCAATAAATAAACTATCTAACACAAAAAGATTTTTTCAATTCGAACTCTACAGCTTAATAATATAAGTATAGATATGTTATGTTGGCAGTCAAAATTTCTTCCACTTTGGAAGGGTAAAGAGTCGTTGCTTGGTAACTATTTAAAAGTCCAATTTGTTGCCAAAGTTAGAAATGGGTACAGATTTTTAACGTCAAGTACGAACGTAAAATAACTAAAGTTACAAAATATTGTTTTAAAAGTTTGATAAAATGTTAAGAATTAACATTTGTTTTTGTTTTTAATTGTGTGCCTATGACCTTCCTGAATAAACAGGCAAAAACAATTCTTCCAATCTAGTAGTGTCTGAGTCTGTTCAATACAAACAATCAAATGTTTCCTTTTTATAATATTGGTATAGACTACCTATCTCTTGCGATTTCATTCGCCTTTGGTTATTGCTTTGCTCATATGAGTCGTAGCGTGATATTTTATAGCCTACAGCCTTTCTCGATAGACGAGCTTTCTAACGCAAAAATAAATTTTCAAATCAGATCAGTACTTTCAGGTATTTCTACATACAAACAAAAATATTTCACCTCTTTATAATATTATTATAGAGTAATACAGGTTAGCTTCTCGGTCGTACTTATTAATACTTAATCAATCTGTATATAGATTTTTTTTGTCTTCGGTAACATATTTCAAACATTTTTTTTTCATAATAAATAAACGTAAATAAACGCATCACACTCAACGGCCCCTATTAAGAGCGTGTGACCTTGTGTCGGGGGTCCGGAAACACTCATAACACTAACACAAACACCCAGACCACGACGAACATCCATATGGCTAATACAGACGTTTGCCGTGAGCGGTATCGAACCCGCGACCGTTAGCGCTTGAATCATTCATAGAAATCCTGTCTGTTTTTTTTTAATGTTTGTTATCTATAACTCTGTCATTTCTGAACCGATTTTGACCGATATTAAATTCTTTTTTTATTTAAATAGGTATACTTTTCTCCATCAGTTCTGTCCCATAGAACTTTTATCAAAATTGATTTAGTACTTTGTTTTTTAATCAAAATAACTAGAATTAATATGTCACCCAAGTAAACGAAAGTGTACTTTATTTTTGAAATCGTTTCCTTTCTTTAAGTCTTAGTTAGACACTTTTCAAAAAATAGTAGACAATATATTTTTTAAATTTTGGTATAAAAAATATTATGGTCTAAATCCTAAATCTTTAATCCTAACGGTGCATTATATGAGTCACCAGCCCCACAACCAAGCGCATTATATATGAACGTCGTTCTAGGTCAACGTGTGCGCACGCGCAGTGGACTGGCAGCTTTATATGCAATGCCCATATTAGTCAAGATTGAATCACAAAATAATAATAGGAAACACGTGTTCGTAACTATAGCGTTTCTTTGAAATTACTGTTAAATGCAATATTTTATAACTATAGATATTATTCGACGACGTTAAAAATGTGTACCCATTTCCATAATTGAGAAGCTCGTCAATGACTTCTTGGTCGATGAATAATCTCGCCTGTCGTATTCATTGGGCAGTTGCTAGGCAACGTCATCCAAAATGCCAAAAATTATGAGCTTATAACAGAAGACAATAATGTCCGGACACTTTAGAGATCGAAAGTTAGATTCTAAGATAGTTTTAAGCTTCCTATCACTTACAAGAATTATACTTTAAAGAAAAAAAGAATTATATATTTTAAACTTTCGCGATTTATACTATTCGTATTTAATATAACGGGTCTTATCGCGATAACTAATGGTAGTAATACCTCCATATTAAATATTAAATAAAGAATCGAAAATAAACAAGTAATTAATTTGAAAAACTCAAAAACCCGACTGCGTAAATAGCAGTTCTGTTTAAAAGACTTTAGTTGAAAATCGTTACTAACCAACATTAAATCCTTATAGATCCTAAACGGTAATTTTGATTGAAAAACTTTATGAAAAAACTGAACATGATTTTTAAATACCTATTCAAATATAGACCACTTGATAAAGTACGTCGATTTCATTTTTTTTCTTTTTCACATTATGGCGTCTTAAACCGGCCATTTTGATTTTCCCAAATTTGACATTGACATGACAATCGCGCCATATCATTTATCAAAATCGGCCCACAGGTTTGGTCTAAATAATTCCACAGAGGTACAAACCCACATACATAGTCTGATAAGAATATTTCCTTCTTTGCATTGCGTAGGTAAAAAGGCATGAGCGTCTAAGAGCCATTGGATATTGTTATTTGTAAAAATAATTATCTAAAGTTACATAATATAATTGGTTGAATGTATAATCTCGTACACCCCCTACACATGGGACAACGTTTCATCAAAATATATTCATCCAAATTGAATGTTTTGTAACTCGGTCAAACGTTATTCTATAACGGAATTCTAAAAACTGAACATATTATATTAAAATTGGAGCGTGACTATTCATTATGAGATAATAGCTGGTCCCCGCGTCTGTCTGCGTGGAATGAATATTTTGAATAGTCTACCTCTTTAAGAAATTATGTACGTACAAACTTTCGTCCCCTATTTTACCTCCTTTCAGTTTTATTTTCTTGAAAAAAGTACAAATTAATATTTGCGTGTATTTGTTTCTGTTTCATATGAGGCGGACTTATTTGGACGACGTTGCCTAGCAACCAATTAGCGATTGAATATCATCGGGCCTACAAGACAATTGACGAGCGTGTCGAAGTTGGATACAGATTTTTATCATTAATTAGTATAAACGTTTATATAAATTATTTAGTGTAATAAATAATTGGTCCCAAATATAACAACATTATAGCATTATTGTATAATTCAACAAGATCCAACATCCTTTGATACATCATTAAAGTTGTTAATATTAAAAAAACATTACTTAGAAAAAATATCCAATTCAAATAAGAACAAAAACACTTTCTACAATAATAATATTGAATTATTTATTAAAGTTTGACGTTTACGCGCGCACGCATTTGACATTTCGCATTCGTTATCTGTGCCCATAAATGGCGGCGAACAATCAACGCTCCAATAGAAAACATGGGACCGTTTTAATTGCTTTCGTCATGATTGTTATCTATATTATGTTAATTTCAATTGAACTGCGGTAAAATTTGTATTTATATAATGCTGATAAGCATTAATGTGTTAACCCACAAAGTCAATTCGGAGATATTGATGTATTCTGATGCTGGGTCACGTTTTTAACATTATTCAAAAAATTTTAAGTCGTATAAATTGAATTAGTACGGAAAATAGTTCTTTAATTTAATGTTTTGAATATTATAGTGTGTTCTATATACTATTTATATTACTATATATTACTATATTCTATAATTAATGACACCTTTTATCAAAATAGAAAAGAAAAGATGGATAAATACGTCTTCAAACAATTTTTTTAAGAATAAGTTTGACATCGCCATTTTCTCAAAATGAAGTCCGTGTGGCTTGACATAGTGTTGTTTTGTTTATCAGCGTCCATATGTATTATTTATAATGTTTTTTTTAACACGTTAACATGCCGAGATGGCCTAGTGGTTAGAACACGTCGATCTCAACCGATGATCGCGTATTCAAATCCCGGCTATCACCGCTGAATTTTCAAGTACCAAATTTGTGTTTAAATTCATCTCGAGCTCGGCGGTGAAGGAAAACATCGTGAGTAAAACCGACATGTGCCAAGAGATTTTCTGACACATGTATATCCGCCAACCCGCAGTGGAGCAGTGTGGTGAATTAGGCTGTATACCTTCTCCTTAATAGGAGAAGGCCTTTACCCAGATGTAGGATATTTACAGGCTGTTACTTTACTTAACACGCTAAAATCAACAGTTGATTTGTTTAATGCATTGAGGATATAAGACTTTAAAGAAAACACTCGAATTAAAAAAAATACGTAATTTTGTTCTAATCCATCGTAATTTATGTACCAATTTTTAAAAAATCTTTCTTTCTTTGAACATATGTTCGCTGTACCTTTGCCTTTTCCCTTAGAAAGAAAAAAGCGAAAAAAAAAACTGTTGTTGAATACGTTTATATTATAAATTTTTAATATAAACGTATTCAGTTTATATACAAACTTTATTTTGTGATTAGAGTGATTTGTTTAATTTAACGCGATTTCCTTCTGAGATTCTTTTCATTGGTTATTAAATTGACTTTTTCTTTTACATGAAGCATAATCTCGCAATCTTGTTAGTCTACCGCCAAGCAACAATGCGTATTGTATTCCGGTGCGAAGGACAATTAAGACGGTGTAATTCAAGACAAAAGGAGAAATAGCTTTACCTCAAGGTTAGCGGTTAGTACTGGCGGCATCGGACTTAAGCCCTTAACATATTCAGCCGACGCACCGTGTGTCAATTTATACACTAGCTGTTCCTAGCAGTTTCACTCGCGTTTATTACTTCGTTCCTATGAGTCGTATCGTGATGTAAATAGCTTATAACCTTCCACAATAAATAAACTATCTAACATATAAATATTTTTTCAATTCGAACCAGTAGCTATTAAGATTAGCGTATTCATACAAACAAATTCTTCAGCTTTATAATAGATTAAACATGTAGGAAAACATGTTAAGAGGTGGGTTTTTTTGGAATATAGCTGGTTAACGAGCAGATAGGATACTTGACGTTATGTGATCACCCGCACATGGACATTTGCAACCTAGAAGACACAAATGTGTTGCCAGCTTGAAATAGAATAAAGGGTAAATTTTAAGGCTTTAGCTTTTGGATCTGTCACTTACCATAACACACAGATACATTAGTTACTTCACGCTGATCTTTTGTGAGCGTGAGGTGCTGCCCCAATCAAGCCAGCCTGTTTTTAAGCTATCAGATTAGGAAGTAGTCAGTAGAAGCGAAACAGTAACCATAAACACGAGTGAAACATATTCACTGAGTGATCGATCAACGCAGACCTGAAACCGCTGGCTCTAGAAACATGAAAATGCACAAACGTTTCTTAAAGGCCGTAAATGTGCACCGAGAAAGGATTTTTTTAATCTATGTCCTAAGGGGTTCAAAAGAGGGTTGAAAGTTTTTCAAGTATCAAATTTCTAAGTATACGCCGGCGAAGCAGCGGAACTGCTATTTATGAATAATAACAAAAAACCATTCACTTATTGACGAAATCTCAAAAACGATTACAGCTACAATAATTGTAAATTGGTAGGTGATTATTATTACGACACAAAATAAGCGTCAGACGAATTATTTCTAACAGCACAATCGAAGCCAAAATTACATTCCTAGTCAACGTTTGAAATTGAGTTTCTTCGAGGGTCGGGTGAGTATATGCAAACTGTATACCCAATGATATTAAATATTTAACTGCATGCTGATAAGCAATAATGTGTCAACCAACAAAAAGTCAAATTCGGAGATGTCGATGTATTTTGATAACGCGTCATATATTTAATATTATTCAAAAACTTTTACAGTCATCTGGACAAAATAAGTTCTGAAAAAAGTTTCTTAATGTTGCGAATATTAACGCTTGTTCCATGTTTTTCAAAATGTAATAATCTTATATAATTAAAAAAAACGCATTATTAGATAAAACTTTTCATCATACCAATCTGCTATTAATAATAACTTTTATCAAAATAGAAAAAACAAGAAGGATGTATACTTCTTCAATTATTTATTAAGAATAGTTTTGTCTGTGTGGTTTGACATTGTATTGCTTATCAGCGTCCAAGCAGACTACTGATGACTTTGTATGACGTTGCCCAATTAATAAACATGGTAATAATGGAATGGTAATAAGAAATTCAAATTTTTCATTTATATTGCGTTCAAAATCAATAAAATACTTGAAAGTTAATTAATAAGTCGTTGACATTTCATTCCTGAATGTTGCTTTATACAAAGAAGATCGTTTATTTTGTTCAATGATGTTATATAAGTAATCTATAGTTATAAGCTCATGGGTTTCGGCACCCAGAGTACAGACCACTTTAAACGACGTTGCCTAGCAACCAGGTAGTGACTCAGTATGACAGGCGAGGATGTATTATACATAGAATTGTCATCATGATCGGTTCAGTATTTTAGTTTTAAATTCAAAATAACTAAAAGAAGTATAGAGTCCTCCTCTCACTGAGCACTTTGTGCTATTTCCCAGGGCCCCGCGATCGATGGGGTAATTTCGTATGAATTATGTGTTATATTTATTTTTTAAATCATTTAATGCGTCAGTAAATAGATAAATCTAAGGCTGAAAAAATATAGATAATCGCCTATTTTCTCTTTATATAAAAAACGTTCTCCGTCGAAGTCATAGGGGCCCCACCATCCTAATGTGCGCAGGGCCTTCAATCGGCTTAAAACGGCCCTGTAAGTATGTCATTGAAAATAAAAGAAACTACGTTTTTTCTTTGTTTAAAAAGTTTTATTAACTATGCATTTAGTAATTTTATCTGTGAAGGGTAAAAAAAAAAACAAACAAATTTTATTTAGTACGGAACCGTAAATGCTAATATTAATCCCACATAACCAGTTTCAGTAATAACGCGAGCGACGATTCCGAAGACATCTCGCTTGACAATATTATTAGTTATAATAAAAATAAATAATAATTATCATATAAAAAATATTATATGAAAATCATAATAAAAATATTATTATTTCAATAAAAACTAATTAAATCACGGTTTAGTTTCTTAAATCACTGTGTAAGTTATTAGCATTCCGCCCGCGACTTCATTCGCGTGGAATTCGGTCCTGTTTATATCGCATTCCTACAGAAATGGTGCATCTTACGATATTAAAAATAGCGTTTGTCCTTTCAAAGTATGTAAACTACAGCCTTGTAAAGTTTGATCGCAATTGGATCATTACATTTTGAGTTTATTTGTTACAAACATTTAAAAATATTTCCTCTTCAAAATATTAGTATAGATGTAAAACATGTAAGATGCAATAATAAAGCATTGTACACGAAAAAAAGTTGACAGCTATAAAAATTATACTACAGCGGACCCTCGATAATCCGCGCTTTGTACTACATATATAATCTTACCATTCTGATGTTTGATTAGTCACACAAGGTACACTGTTTAGAAAAGTTTTAGACTACAAAGAGATGGTGGCAGTAACCTACAATCCAGATTCGATAATTCGACAACACCTTGCATAATTCGGATGACCACGGGACAACAGTATTGTAAACATTTCAACCAACGCACAAAAATGTGCACTATAAAATACCCAAAAATAACAGCGTTCCATTTCACGTCACAACAAAATGTCTGTTCAACCCTAAAAAAGTAAGGAGAAAGCGCTCTTGTCCATTCATTAAAAAAAAGATATACGTCACTCACCTGACAAAATGAACTCGATTTCACTCAACTGACGGCTATAAAACACTTTTTAAAAACAAAAACTCCGTTTAACACAAACAACGCTGATTTTACCTGCGAAAGAAAATCCACCATTACAATTTTATATAACTGTTGTACCTACTTCCTTTTCGACCGGTTTTTTATTAAAATATTACGATAAAACAACTCACTAATATTATGTTAGTCGTTATTACGATGTCACAGAACGTTAACGCTTTATTTTCGTTTATTGTTTCACTTTTAAATTAATAATAATAAAAAATTAAGTCCAAGGGCGTGCGCACGCGACGACCGACAGCTCTCGACTGGTGCCTACTTCATTCTTGTTACTAAAGAGGTGAGAACGCAGTTGGTAAGCTCAAAAGGCTTTGTATTTTAACAAATATAAATTTACCTTTCATTAATTACACGGACGCCATATTGTAATGCCATAAGGTGTACTTTGTCTAGTCTTTAATGTTTTTTTAATGTTGGCACGACAACCTGATCATGATAAATCTCGTACAAAGGTTTATTTATCGGGTTTAACTAAGAAAAATACTTAATTGAATGTGATTGTGTGAATAAGTCGGTGCTGCTTCTCATGTTTGAATGTTCTGTGTATTTAATGATAATTCGCTGAGATCGCAAAGATTGTGGTATTTTATTTAGCTATGAAGTGTTTAACAACAAATAACGATTAGGTAATATTAAAATAATATTTGTTTTTACAAATATAAGAAGTATCTAAGAGTTATCAGTTGTTATCAAAGAGGGGTACCATTGAAAATCAGCATTAGGTGTCCACGCCTATTAATTGCTGAATGGTATACCCATTTGGGACACGTCATGCCTATATGTTTATTGTAGTAGTATTTTTTTGTTTTTGTTTCTTTTAACCTTTTTTTATCGATCGTATCGATTTGTTTTAGTGTTAATTTTTTTTTCTTTTTTTGTTTTTCATGTAAATGTTGATAGTAATTTAGTAATTGAAGTTGTTTCTTGGTTATTATTATTTTTTTTTATATATTTTCTTTCTTATCTTTAAGTTACTTATATATTTGTTGTACGGTCCCAAATAAAAGTGTTCTTTCTTTCTTTCTTTCTTTCTTTCTAAGTGTGATTTGTTAAAAATTAATCAAGCATTTTTTTAGGTTATAGATTGTGTGAAAGAAATTAATATACCTACATATTTGATTTGAAATTACTCTTTTGAATAATAAAAAGGAACTACCCGCATTATAATATGGATTTTTAAAAAAGGGTAACCGACTTAAAAGCAAAATACGTACCTAATTAATTTGCTTGATATTTCTGAAACGTTTTTGATGATATTTCTATGGCACCAATCGGAGAGTATACACTTTGTAATTAAAAACGTAGTAGTCTCCGACGAACTTAGAACCTTCTACTTTTTTAGAAGTCGTTTGAAAATTATTTAAGGTTCTTTTGCTAGATCAAACTATTGTATAGAATTAGAAAGAAACATGTGAGTCCTGTGACTGACTCATCTATCAATGCACTGCTCAAAATACTGGATGGGCATGCATACAAACTTTAAAGATCTTAATAAAATAAAAAAAAAATGTCATGCGTAATTTTAAATCCGGTTTTGGAACAAATATACATCAAAATTGGTTCAATAGTTAACAGTCTTTATTCGAGTTCATAGTCCGACTCGTACTTGGTTAATTTTCGTGTGGATGTGTCCTTTTTTGAGAACTGGATCCGCCCCTGATTGGGTTGAAAAATTTGTATAAAGAAATTATATAAGAAAAAGAGATGTATGAATTCGAAAAGTGCAAGATTACTGCTTAAATAAATAGAAAGGCCTTATTCTCATAGGGGATTGCCGTGAAGTAGCTAATAAAGCTGAGTTTACGGTGAGGGAAACAGAGCTCAATCTCTGCCCCATTCCTTTCTTTACCTTCTATTATATTTCTTTTTTTTTACCCGACTGCGCGACAAAGCTGGATAATGTGTTATTAGCCTGTATGTATGTGGGTTTGTAGCTATGTAGAACTATTTAGACCAAACCCGTGGGCCGATTTTGATAAATGTCATATCGTTTGATTCGTCATAACGAAGCGAATGTAACAGAAAGCTCAAAAAATTTGAATAATCAAAATGGACCACTTTGGACGCCATAACGTGAAAAAAAAATGAAAATCGACGAACTATGTCAAGTGGGATATCGTTAAATAGGTATTTCAAAGTCATTTTTAGGTTTCTCATATCGTTTTTAAAATAAAATTATCGTTTATGAAATATGGACGCTGATAAGCGATACTGTGTTAAGCCAAACGGACTTTATTTTGAGAATAAGGCGTCTAAACATGTCGAACCTATTCTTAATAAATATGTTTGAAGAAGTACCTATATACCCGTCTTTACATTTCCTTTATGATAAAAGGTATGTATAATGAATGAAAAGAAGATTGATATATTTAATATATTATCTAACAAGAGGTTTTTCTAATATTGGAGAATATTGTATAAATAGCAAAATATGGAACGCACTTAAAATTCGAAACATCTTATTAAGAAACTTTTTTCCGTACTTATTTATTTATATGACTTGAATGTTTTTGAATACTGTTAAGTAGGTGATGCAGTATCAAAATACATCAATATCTCCGAATTTGACTTTTGTGGGTTGACACATTATTGCTTATCAGCATCCATATAACGATATAAACTTTATTAGTAACGATTTTCATGTATAGGCAGATGGTCTTATTACGCAGATCGGTTTTCATATTTTTATTACATGTCACTTTTAAGACGGGAAAACATTTGTGGCTTCTATGTTAATGCATCAGGTGTCTTGCCCGATACGTATATTTATACGACGGTCCGTAATAACACTGGTTAGTGTAAATTAACAAATGAGGGTAGTATCGAACAGATGTTCGAACAAAGTCAACAAATAGATTTTTTTTTTACTTTGTTATTTTATTGGATGTAGCTTTATTATCACTTGCAAACATTGTAACGTAATGAAAGAATTGTAATATTGTATTTGTAAATGTTCTCCTAAAGTCGACCACACTGGTGTACGGAAAAACTCGAATGAGTTTATGTTTGCACCTTTATACCACTTTAATTGTTTCGATTTTTTTTCTTTGTATGCAATAAAAAAAAAACAAAATCTATAATAAATGGAACAAAACAGCAAAAAGAAGCAAATTTAGATTAAAAAATAGATTAGGAATTAGATCGAAATTGAAATATATTCATATCCTGGTTATGACAGCATCACGAGTAAAAAGTTAATAGTTCAAAGACTTCTAATTAAAAAAAAACAGTTATTGAAATCTGTTTCGGGGCTTTCCCCAGAACGTACACACACATATATAAACTCTTCAGTTAAAATATGTATGATATTATAATAATTTATGTAACCTACTTATGTTTAAAATTAAAATATAATTATATTTTAACGTTTACTACTAAAGCGTTTGTCTTTATTTTATTTAAATTATTATTTTTTTAAATGCACTAGTTATTAAAAAATACTGAAATTGCTATATGTGTGTTATAATACCGTAGTTACAAAACTTTAAGGTATATAAACAAAATCCAGAGTTTTTAGGCGATTTTGAACAGACGGTAAAGTTACCGAGAAAAATAGTCGTGCAAAAAGATAAAAAAAGCGAATTGTAACACCAAGTCTTTAGTTTTCGAATCAGCATTCATTAATATTCCGTCATGCGCCATTTTTGAGTTATCGTAAGGCGAGATTTATAGTTGTAAGTTTAACTGTCGTAATTGATAAAAAAATATAACTCTGAAACCTGGTAAGTTACCTATGTGGGCTTACGAGAGCTGTATCAAAAATAAGGCAATGATAGTAATTCTTTCAGGTGTAAAGCAATGTAAAATCTTTATAAAAGTCTGAGAGTATAACTTATACTTAAGTGTAATTTTACCCTGACTAATTGCTTTCCTTACTTCTTATACTTTTTTAGGTGGAAACACATTTGTGGTGCCTCTGATGCTGTAAATGGAGATGGCGGTGATTACTTATTCTTAGGAATATATTTTAAAAGTAAATATAGACTGTATTTTGTTTACGGTAAATTCTTTTATTAGTTAGTAACTATATATTGTCATTGATAGATTACTCGAGATGGTCTAGTGGTAAGAACACGTCAACTCAACCGATGATCGCGGATTCAAAGCCCGGCTAGTACCGCTGATTTTTCATGTGCTAAATTTGTGTTTAAACTTAAATAGTCGGGGAAGAAAATCATTGTAAGGAAACCTGCATGCCACGAGTGAAATTCTGACACATATATATCCGTCAACCCGCAGTGGAGCAGCGTGGTGGATTAAGCTCTAAACCTTCTCATTATCAGGAGAGGAGGCCTTTACCCAGCAGTGGGACATTTACAGGTTGTTACTTTACTTTTTTTCTCTTATAAATATATCAATAATATAAAGTAAATAGAAAAAACCCAAAGTAATAACCCGAACACTTACCTTTTTAAAAATACCAGTAAGTGATTGATTCTACTACTCTTTGGATAGAAAGGGAAAACCGTTAAACATTGTTTCATATTAAACAAAGGAAGTCAACAATAACTTTCCACTTTCACTTCAAGAAGTCCTAGAAGACCTCAAAAGGAAAACAATACAAACTAGATGACATAACAGTCATACATACATTCGATGTCTAATCATATTTAATTTATGCGTGACATATACGTAAGAATGATCGACACGCCAAAAGTAAGTCAAAATGAATTTAAGCGTTGCTCAAATGGATACACATTAGTGTTTTTGATACAAGACGCCATTTTGTCTATAATCGTTGATCCTTCTAGATTTGTCAAGTGACTGTATAGTCTGTGACAAAAGTACTATTGTGAATCTGTGGCATTAGAAGCTACCTAGCTTGCTTTACATCCAGCCTCCTGCGTGTTACACACTACTACTAGTGTTAACACACTAAATGTTAGTTTCCGCAAATCGTCGTCTGTTTACCAAGATTAAAACACCAGTGGATACTTTATTTTCTTATAATGAATAGTAAATCAAAATCTATCTGCGCATACGTAGTCACAATCACTGTGTAGTTGCTTCCACTTGACACATATAGATTGGCATATAGATTGGCTTTAAAAAAGTCTACATTCAACGTCTTAGATATAACCAAAATTAATTTAGTCTTTGAAATCAATTTAAGATCCTAAAAAAGCCTTTTCATGATAATAATTCAATTCATTTCTTTGTTTTGTGGCTTTTAATAATAATTCTATATAGTTTTAAATTTTACTTCATGTAATTGTCAGAAGACCAAACTCCAAAGAGTTTTATGATATTAAATCTTCTTCTGCTAAACTGTCGAAATTTTTCTCAGATGATTTAAATCTGTCAAAATAGACATAAGTAATTTTGTGTTCATTTTTATTACGATTATTTTATAATGTCTTATTGGTAAGTAGTCATACTTATTTATTATTAATTATTCACGATGCAATTCTTTGTACAGGAAGATTAGTAATTAATAATTGTTGTATAAATATTTATGTGTTTGTAACTTACAACACACGTGCAAAACGTAAATATATTTTTAAATAAAGAATAAGTAACTCATTCGTTGTACAGAAATATTAAAAAAAATATTGTAAATCTTTAAAAAGTCACAAAATTATTTTTAGTATTCTGAAATCAACACAAGCAAATTCACAAGTTTAAGTTTAAAAACTAACTAAATATAATAGCAAGAATACTACATCTAAATTATTGCTTTATAATTTCTCGCAGGCGCTCATTTGAGCAATTCAAGTGTGATAACAGACGACATGGACTAGCCTGTCAGTAACTTGAAAGCAAACAACTAAGCCATTTTGATGGCATATTTAACAGGCTTTGCTATTATTTTTTTTTATAATATCGCGTTTTATCTAGTTGTTCGCAGTGCAGTTTTACAGCTCAGTTTGAGAGTGCGCTGATGATGCATCGTCAGCTACACCATAAACAGCCCACTGATTGGGATTTCAAACCTGGTATATCTAATGTAAGTTATATAATATGATTTTGGTAATGTGATTTATAAGTTCGTTTTACAAAGCTGTGTGATATTAACTGTATGGTATTGGCACTGTGACACCGTATTGAATCATTTGTTGTTGTTAATAACTAACTAAAATATATAAACATGATAAACTTATTAAAAAGTTACGATACGGAATGATTTATAGTTTAGACCACCTTCATTCACCGTGGGTCGGACTTCATACGTTTTTTTACATATCTGAATATTATTTACAAGTATACCTTATTTTCATCTATATATATAAAAGCGAATGGTCACTCACTCACTCATAACGAAACGAACGAAAAATTTGAATAGTGGTTCTTTTTAGGATCTAAGTGCTCACTATGACGGGATTTTGCAAAATTCTTCCCCTAAGGACAACGAGGGTTGGGAGTTAAGCTCGAGCGAAAGCGCGAGGGGGCACTAGTAGTATAATATAATAATTTACATCTAAATCGCTATATTTTTTGTAATAACTTAAATTTCAGCCGAAGTCGAATACCGTACCTCGTACTGCGTGCTTGGAGAGAACGTTACCGGCTAACAAAGAAAATAAGGGATTGAAATGTTAGTATAAAAACATTTATCTAATTAATTTGTGAAATACAAAATATATTTAAGATTTGCTTATATATTAACTTAGTTTAAAAAAGTATCAATCAATTATGCAATTTGAAAGAACACTTATAATTTAGTCGTAAAATGAACGCATCTGTCGTTTTATACTTAGGTTTTGGCTTAATAATGGGACATTTACAGACGGATATGTACTTAAAGTTATATCATATAAATGTCCCACTGCTGGGTATAAGCCTCCTCTAGTATTAAGAAGAAGAACTGAATCCACCACGCTACTCACTGTGAGACGGATATACGTGTGTCACAATGCCTCACAGCACATGCAGATTTCCTAACGATCTTATCAACACACTCACAACACTAACACAAACACCCAGACCACGACAAACATCCATATGGCCAATACAGACGTTTGTCTGTCAATTTAAACACAAATTTATCGTTTGAAAACTCAGCGGTGGGTTTGAACCCGCCATAATGTGTTAGATCAAAGTGTTCTCTAATTCTTTCTATTCTCTGTACCACCACATACGTATTTCCATGAGGTTTCACCTAATTGTACAACACCCGTAGTGTGATGCTATAATATTGTCTATAACCCTCTTCAATAATCGCGCTAACGCAAAAAATGATATCCAAATTTGTCTAGTAAAACTTATCTGTATATCGTCAAAAAGGTAAAAGTCACTGTATAACAAAATTTCCGGATAAATGACCATTTTGCGTAGATAATGAATTAGATAATACATCTGATGTAGTAGGAGGACGAACGTCATCCGCAACTCGTTTGTTCGACAAGCTGCGCGCGCGCATCTGTCGCAGTAAAGCTTTATTTGCACACCCCGAAGAGGCTGATCGTAGTAACTTTGTGCGTGATACAAGTTTCTCAAAGTTTTTGGTTCGTATGTAATATAAATATATATTTTTTAATGTTTTCATAATTTTAATTGCTGTTCGTCTAAATTGGTGTTTTTAGATATTTCGTAAGACGAAAATTTGTCTTGACTCAACCGCTAAAATATCTTAAAAATATCTTTTAATAAATAAATGCATTGACGGTATTTATTTTTAAAAATATAGCTTAATATTTATCTGTTAAGAGGTGTCACTTTATTGTTGTATTGTTTGGTTTCCTATGACAGTTAATTATCTCATAGCGGATACAAAAAAAAAGACATTATGGTGTTCAGACTCTCGTAAGGACACCACGCTATAATACTTTGGGATACAAAGTTTAGGTTACGCCTTTTGACGTTTGTCATTAAAGAAACCCGAGCTTTATATGTATTTTGAATTAAGTAGATTCAACGTTCAATTTTATTTTTATTTTCATTCATACAAATAAATCTAAAACATCCTTTTCAGGATTTATCAGGACGAAGTGAATGTACATCAAAAGCTATGAAAGATCTAGAGTCAAGCGTGAGTGGGGTTGTCGAGTCTTTCAGAGAACATAAGGAGATATTTGCGTGTCATCTGTGTTCTTTTGATGCGGATCGGTTAGTTTCAAGTTTGAACGTGGAGAATTTTAATTATTTGCGGTTATTATTAGTGTTTCGTACCTATGAGCCATAGAGTAATGTAATACATCCTATAACCTTCCTCAGTAAACAGGCTATCCAAAGCAAGAATAATGTTTCAAACCGAATCAGTATTTTTAGAGGTATATACAACCTTAGAAATACCTCTTCATAATATTAGTGTAAATGATTTTGGCCATGTTGTTAAATTACTCACAATTAACAGCATTCTACCAGTAATTATCCATCCCATATTGGTAAAGCGGTCCTCGCAATCATTTGGAATTTATTTCCGTATAACTTCGTCTTAGCTAATCTTTACATCACAAACAAAACTATGTACTATCGATCGAAGTTTTAATGTATTGTAGTTTCAAAATATTGTTATGAGTTAACATGCGAATCAATACGACTGTGCAACTGTCTATCTGTCTCGTTAGTTTCTTATATTTTCACGCCTAGATATAGAGGTGGGAACTAGAAGTATGACACGTTATTTTTGTCGCGAAACATAAAACGCGAAGTGTGTAAAATAGGCGATTTTAACGCAGACAAAATCTTGAGGATCAACTAGTATGTATGTATATTACAGTATAAATGCTGCAGCCTCATGAATTATTTCATACGTAAAACAAAATAAATAAGCTTCGATCCCTTTTAAAACAAACAATGTATTTCAGGATAACTGTTCTAGATCGACATCTCTTAAACGATCACAAAATCGGTCTCGATAATCTCCTAAAACTAGTAATGGAGAAAACTAAAGAAGGTCTCGCTGATGACAATTCACCACAAATATATGGCATAAGACAACCATACTACAAACAACCAGACGAAATTATCGAAAACGGAGAATTCGTCATAGAAACAGTTACACCTAAAATTAAAATATTGAAACACGCTTCGAGTAATACAGACTTAATTTGGACAGATATACCCGAAGTTAAAAATGATATTAGTGATATTTCAAAAGAAATTGATAAATTGACTGATATATCGAAAGAGAACTGTGATAAAGATGTTCTTTTTGCTAAAATGCAAACACTGAATGAATGTATGTCCAAATTTGTTGATTCATCTAATAATCTGAAAAAAGTGCTAACGAAGGAATTCGATCAGAAAAATTTAGGGAACAAATCCAATGGGCCGTATTTTAATTTAGGTTTGGGAGAGTAAGTAAATCTTCGAATGAAATAGATGTTTAAGGAAATTAGATTTTGAATCATGTTTTATCAATTCAGTTAAATTCTTTGGTTAATGACTGTTAGGAATATATCATAAAAGTATATAATACTGTATTTTGTCTATGGTAGCTCGTTGATCAGTTAGTTATTATTATATATCGGCAGTACGCAACCTCTCTCTAGGATAGATTGCTCGTCTTTACTCTCAGAAATATATTCATAATTACGAATAAACTAGTTACTAGAACCCCAGAGATAACTTAACAATGACTTCATGCATTATTATTTAAGTTGTCGGCGTTGTAAAGACAAGAGTCGATCATCTTTGATAACAGCTAATTAAGTTTATTATAATTTTCAATTGACTTCAAAAAGGTGGAGGTTCTTAATTTGTGTAAATATTTGGAAAGGTATACTTACAGATTTGTCCAATAGAATTTATCGATATGTTCTAACATTATTTAGATATTTTATTATTGATTGATTTTCTTGATTACATACTTTTATAAAACAAACTTTAATATATGACATTTGATCAGATATATAATTAAGTTTTAATTTGGTTTTTAGTCAAGATTCTCCGAGGGACTGGGAACGAGCGCACAGCGAAAAATTGGAGAGAAATCGAAGTAAATGTAATGAAAATCGGTACTGTTGCTGAATTATTATGTGCCAACTCCAAACCAAGTTCTTTTATGAAGTCAGCATCAGATAGATGTCCACCTTTTATGAAGTCAACATCAGATTCTACTTCATCTGCGTGAAATAAATATTTTGAATTGTCCATTTATTTGAGAAATTATTGGTTCTCAATACAAATATTACAAGCTATTTAAGTATTTTTTGAGACAAAAGTATCTAATCTTTATTCGAGTCTACAATCCATTCTTCTATTCTTCATTAATCTATACCAAAATTCATCGAACCGATCCAGCGGTTGACGCATGAAAAGGTAACAAACAGACTAAAAGGCAACCAGAGAGACCGACAAAGTTACTTTCACATTTATAATTCGAAGATATAAAAATCGATATTAGTAGGGATTTATAACTAAAACAGATTTTGCCGTGCCTTCGCTATTGTTCATGTGGATTTTATTGTGCCAAACGACCGTTTTAAAGTTATTTTATATAACCCGGGATTCAAAAACAATACTTTTTTTCTAGTTGAACTTTACCCATTATGAATTTTTGTACCCTAGACAACGTGCATGCAAATTTTCATGATGATCAGTAGAGTCGTTGAATTTGAAAATGTATCAACAAACCTTACAAATTACAAAGTAACTTATTTGTGTTTTTAATATTATTTTAGTCATAATTAATAAATACCTACTTCATTTTTTTTTCAGAAGCGACAAGACGAAATATTCTTCAGACAGTTTTTACTTTTGACTCTATTGATTTGTATTAAGCATTTAAAACATGAAATGTATTTATTCCGAGTTGTATTTTTGTTTTCTTCCCAATTTATCCCAACCAAAATCAGCGTACCTACAAGAGCTGCATATTCTACGAATAGTATAAAGCGAGAAATATATTTGTATGTTTTACTCTCGAGAACGAAATAAAACAACATTGTAACTTATTAACAGATACGTGAGTGAGTTACGAAAACTGTAAATGTCAAAAATAAAGCGCTGACAATAAGTTCTTTCAGGTTTAAAGTAATAAGAATTAGTTTATGTAAATCTCTTTAAT
Organism: Hypolimnas misippus; assembly: GCA_037950945.1. Taxonomy (NCBI): domain Eukaryota; kingdom Metazoa; phylum Arthropoda; class Insecta; order Lepidoptera; family Nymphalidae; genus Hypolimnas; species Hypolimnas misippus. The sequence goes on along the minus strand of JBBEEQ010000008.1, from coordinate 1,340,479 downwards.
AATCTGAGAGCAAAACTTATAAATGTAATTTTCGCCTTTGACGTACTAAAGTTATTGCTCGCATTGACAAAATAAAAGAATCCACCAATCAGACGCGCTTTTGTTTTAATCCACCAAGCACTTTCATTCGTTATACTCAGTTTTGTCCCTCCTTGTTAACACGAGATGGCGTTGGGAGTCCAAACAAATTTGCGTTTACTTCACCGCAATCGAGTAGTTAGAAAAACTTGCACTAATAAAGCTCGTTTGCCCGATATTTTCATAACATAGATTTAAAAAAAATATATCAAAATGTAATTCGTAATTTCGTTTACTTGAACTACACTATATAAATAAACAAAACGTCTATGGGACATACATATCCTAGTAACAAAAAAAGATAAAAATAAAATATCAAAGTCGGTTATGACTTATTTATGAGGTAACAAACATAAAAAACACGGTACGAATTGAAAACCTCCTCAGTTTTTGCAATCAGTTGATAAAAAAAGCCCACACATGTTTTGTCAAAATTTTAATAAGAAAACAATATTAAAACATACGCTTCTTATACGTGAATATTCGGATTTTTCTTGTGTTCACATTCTTTGCAACAATTTGGACAAGTAAATCCAGAATTTAAGCGATGTTGATAATGGCAACACATCATATAAAAACAATCTTCACACCTATCATTTTGTCTTTGGCAACACTCAAATGAATCACCACTAGACATTTTGTAGTTCGTCTGGCAACATCTGCAATTATTTGCAGGTACTTCTATACTTTCTTCAGCAGCTTTTGCATTATCGTTATTTGTTTTAACAACGGGCAACACTCTAGGACCATTTCTAACCATTGGTCTATTTGGAGCTTCTGATTTCTCATTTATATCACACTTTCGAACAGTCGCAAACATTCGGTTGACTTCTTCAATCGCATCTTTAGATTTAGTTTTCTCTTTTAACGATTTCTTTAATTCATCCAATTTCATTTGGGGTATTGAGGATGATTTGCGATGCATTAAGTCTAAAGAAAACTGAGAAGTTTTATTCGTTTCTGGTTGACAATTTATGACTACAAATGTACTATCATGTAGTTGATTGTTGTTTTCTATTGAACAGCAAAAAACTTTACTAATAGTTAAGTTGGATACATCTTTCTTACTATATTCAGTGTTAATACTTGCATCTTTTAAAATAATAGTTTTGCACGTTCGATTCCTTTTGGTTTCCAATTGTTTTTTACTTTGAAATACAGTAAGCACTTCATTTAATAATGATACGCCTTGAGTGATATCTGGCTGTGAAGTTTGAATGTTTTTTCCATATCTTTCTTTTTGTTCATGAAAAGCTTCTACATGTTCATTGTTTTTATAATCATTTTGATTTACACTAGTATTTTCACAGTCATAGGTCTTTTGGCAAACGGGACAGGGTTTTGATTTTCGTTTAGCACATTCCATATTTTTATTTTCTCGGGAAGGTTTCTGATTTAAGCAAATAGAGCATATGTATTTGTTTTGTTTGGTTTTACAATGTCTATCGAATGTTCTGTCTTCGTTCATAGTTTTAGCGATATTTTTGTATGTTTTTATATATATTTCAACAGTTTTGTAATTGACACCTGATATCATGGGAGAATTCTCCGAGGAGTCTATAAATAATAAAAAAAATTATAAATCTAGAATTTCAGCTGGTAATAAACAAAATATTTCTTACCTCATGAATATTTGCTTATTTGATGTTTAGAAATAAAAATATGTATAAAAATAATATAAAATTAAGAATACGCGGTGCCTCAAAAAGGACTGAATTATAAAAATGACATTGACGTCTAGAACTTAGATTATATTTATTTAAGATTTATTATTTTTAGAAATATTATGATTAATTTTTGACGATTGTATTTTTTAAAATTATTGTATCTTTGTTGAGAAATGAATTAATAAATAATAATAATAATTTAAAATAATGTGTATAAAAATCTTATACGACATATAAAAAAGGAGTAAATAAAGAAATTTTAAGAAGAATAAACTTAAACGTCAAAATATGTGGTAAAAATAAAATTTGTAGTGAAATTAAAAAATTATAATTAATTAAAAAAATTATGTTAAATTAAACGTATCCGAAAAATTTTATCGAAATTCAAGAAAGCTGGATAAAAATGAATATAAAGAGATAGATGATGATATATAAGAAGAAATGAGAGACATTGAAGCTATTTGTGTATCGAGAGATATAGATAATCTCGCAGATCACGAATATGCTTCAAAGACTAACTTAGTAAGTAGTAATCAAAGAGGTAAAGACTTCGAATGCCAATGCAAAATCGACATCTGTACTTGTAAACGAGTAAAACGAAAAGCGAAAGCCTTTAACACTTGCCGTCAGGTTTATAGATCTCAAAGGTATACTGGACTAGGTTTCACAGATGTAGGTGTTAGTAGCGTTAAACCCGTTTATAAGAAAAAAGTTAAAAGGATTTACTTACCCGACACTGAGGAAACTGGTGTAGGTTCTTCTGATTTTTCGTTGGCACAGAGTAAGTATGCAAACAGCTATCTTATATTTAATAAAAGTTGTGTAATCACATATAACGAGTTTCTGTTTTTGCTAGGAACAACAAGGAATTGTGGAGGCATAGGAGGTTATTATTACCAAAAGAAAACATCTTCAAAGTGCACTGGGAGTACAATTGAATATATTAGTGTACCTGTACTTAGCAAGAAACTATCTCCGATAATTAAGAAAATATCAAGGTCAATTAGTCCGAAAGCAACAAATTTTGAACAGAGTGACACAAGTTCCAACACAGAGAAGGATAAACCAAGTAAAGAAAATCTAGAATTAGAAAAAAAACTGCAAATCAATAAATTATCGAACAATAATCTTATAAATAAAATGTTAGTAAATAGAGAAAGGATAACACCAATAAATACCGTAAATAAATCAGCTATCATTAACATAGACGATGTTAAATCTTCTTCTTCTGATTCACTTATTCAACATGTTCATAATTTAGAAAATCCAAGCAATGAGAAAGCTAGAACATCAATTGATTTGATAGAAAATAAATTAGAAAGGGAATATAGAAAGATATTTACAACAGATAGAAAAGATAGTAATTCCGATTCCAAAGTAAAACCGATGACAGACTTGAAAAGTGCGTCATTATTACGCAGACGGTTTGAGGCACTAAGACGAGGTTTAAATAAAAAGGAGAAACAAGAAGTAATAATCACAATATCTAGTAAATTGAGTGTTCCAAGTAAAAAAGACGTATCAATCGCTTCTGATCCACCGTCATTAGAATCTCGTTCATATTCAAACACAAAAGTATTCAGCCCAACGCCATCAGTTTCAAATGCATGTAATGCTCCTATATTACATCCTTCATATGAGAAATCCTGTACTGAAGAAACAGAAGTCATATCAAATTGGCCTGTGGAAACAGTTAGTAGTGATTGTCAAGATGTAAATGACATGTTTAAATTATGGGGAAAGAAATTCAATCTAGAAGAAGATTCTTATAAATCAAAGAAACAGAAAAAGAAAGTGGAAATTACATTACCTGAAGAAAAACCCAAGAAAAAGGAGAAAGGAAGGAGATTTTTATTTTTTGGTAAAAAGAATAAAAACAAAACAAAACAACCATTTAAACAAAAACAGGGAATTACAGCAGGTCGGTGTGAACTAGGAGATGGACTTATTATTAAAATTGGAGCTGTAAACAAATATACGCCTGAAATACCAACGGAAAAAACTGAAAAAATATCTCAGGAGTGCATTAAAGAAAAGAATTGGTCAAAAAGATTTTTATCAAAGAAAATAGATTCACGTAACAGTGTACGGATCAGATGGAACAATAGCATGTACACAACCAGTAGTAGTACAGTTTTTGAATTAATGGATTGTGTATATAAAAATACTGGTGCATTATTTAGCTCAAAAAGTGAAATCACAACTGGAGAATCTTCTAATTGTTACACATCACACCCACGAGTTAATTTTATGCAACAAAATATACAAGCATGGATGATACCAAAAACTATTACAAACCAACCAATTATTAATACACCTGTTCATATGCTGTTTCCAAAGAAAAGGAATAATAAAAACATAGAAATAACCTTATCAAATCAAAAATGGTTTATCGAGAAATCTCAAGGGTTATCTCGAAATATTGAATTTGTTTTACATTCAAAGAATTTACTTACGCATATAACGCCAGAGCGTTCGGAATACATCGTGATAGATATACCCAAAGGTTACTTTTCAGATGCAAGCAGCGATGATAAAAACAACCACACGAGCGATGAGCAAGTTTATAATATAGTTGAATATGAAGCAATAAATTCGAATCCGCACTTAATCAATACAAAGATAGAAAATAAAATCAATTCAGGAGATCATGGGAATGATATTCAAGTTACAGTAAATGTGAAAGGAGATGAAGGAAACGAACTTAAAATACTCGACAATAATATTGGAGGATTAGAAGGAGATTCTAACCTAGATGCTAGTAATGCATATATAACAAAACCACGTGACGTTATTAGCGTTAGAATAATAACTCAAAGAGACATAAGGGATCTTAAAAAACCAATGTAAGTTTTTTATTTTATAAAAAAAAAATATTATAGTATTAAAACAACAGACAAATAAAATGCCAATATGTTTGAATAGCTCTATACATAAACAATGCTAGTAACTTTACCATTTGGAAATACTTTATATAATAACAGAATTAGCTTTGCGTAATACGTTATGTAATAAAGTATGAACCTAACTATATTTGCATTGTTAACTTAATTTATCCAATCATTTTATTGTTACAGTAAATTTCTTTATTTTACAGATTAAAAATTAATGATAATATTGAGGATAAATCGGTCCACGTATTGCCACCGCCGAAAAAATGTGAAGTAGCCGAAAGTTTTTTACAAGATTACTATCAAAATTTAACACCACTCGGAATAGACATGCTTTCTTGGTGCGTAAGCAGCGATAAGTTACATATGTCTTCGGAGGGTTCTTTAAGGAGTTTTAAAAATCAGGGCGATGGTTCCAAATCATGTTCTAACATTTACGAGGGTTATCAAGGATCGACAATAGTATCGTCATGCGAAACATCATCGTGTAGTCATTGTAAAATAGTTGAAGAGGAAAAAAAGGCAGAAGATTCTAGGACTTCTAAATTTTTTAGTAAATTAATAAAGAAAACCTTTGAAACAACAACGCTTGGTCCTGTAAGAAAGAGAGCGTCACCGAAAGATTCTTTGGAAGTGTTTAAGCGGAGAAAGATATATGCAGCGAGTAACAAATCTAAATGGGGTGTCAATGATGATAGATCTGAACCTTTCTTTATGACAGAAAAGACCATTCAAAAGAATTCAAACGAATGTCCTAAAGTCGAACAAACTGGTTCAAACATAAATCAACATCCAAAGAAAAAATGTAAAAAGCGCGTACTCTTACAAGACTGCGAGATCATGGATGAGATTTTGAAAGAGCAGCTCTCAGATAAAATAGTAGAAGGTATATTATCATTCAAAGGTGCAGGCGGTTGCGACAGTTGCAAACTTAAAACCCCACAAAGCACAAAACAAGCTCAAATTATTCCACAGCCAATATGTGAGATACCACAAGCTCCTTGTAAGGAATCATGTGTTAAAGAAAGGAAACCGCCATGTTCTAAGAAAAATTCTCCGACTTGTCACGTACCAACACCACCATTCTGTCCTGTTGGTCCTCCCTCGCCTTGTCAAAAACCTTGTCCTCCATCCCCTCCTCCATGCCAGATGTCATCACCTTGTGCTAAACCATCTCACCCTAAGTCACCTCCTCGAACTCCACTTTCAAGCTCATCCACTCAATGTGTTCCTAAGCCAATACCGCCACGAATACATTCTCCACAACTCTCTTCCCCTAAAAGATCTCGTCCCTGTATCTGTCCGAAAAAGCAATCATTATCGAATATTCCCAAATGTCCAGTTAGCAAGAAGTCATCCTGCATATCAACACCACCTCACTTGCCAACATCGACAATACATGATTCACCTTCAAGATGTCGTTCAAAAAGCCCATGTATATCGCCCTGCAAGAATTCTTGCGAGAAATGTAAAAAATGTTCTAGTCACGATTTCCCTTGGCCACTTAAGAATCAACAATCGAATACACCTTCAAAAGAATCAGGACTAAGTCTTAAAATATCTCCACCTCCATGTGTGACTCAAAAGTCCTCGAATAAATGTATTAATGCGATCAAACGCCTAATTCAGAAAGTCTCAAGTTCATCAATTAAACAAAAGGAATGTAGACCTGATTGCACAAATAAACGTAAATTAATTACGCGTCCGAGTCCTCCAGCACCACCTCCCACAATGGTTTCTCCTCCAACACCAAATAATCCTAATAAGTGTCGGTCTAAAATGCTAGGCTTGCACCTAAAAAAATTACCCATGCCGAAAAACTGTTCTAAAGAATGCTTATCATGTGATGAAAGTCAAGGTGTCATACGTCTAAATTCTAGGGAAAAAATAACGATAAAAGTAAAACAATCAACCCCAAGCACGGAAGAAATAAGAGAGGGGTGTAATATTAAAGTCCAAGATGAAGACGGCCAAACTCTTTACGAAAGACGAGACTATAAGAAAATTGACAGGAACAGAATGCATTTTGTAAAAGATATGTACAAAGAGTCCCAAGTACAAAGGATTTCAACACCAGATGCGGACAGAATTTTAGATAAAAAACCTTCGGAAATAAACGAATGCAAGAGTAATGCGAGTTTATCAAACATAATTGAGATAAATCTTAATTTAAAGTTTAGACAAGGAGACAAAATACAAGAAGTTAATATGAATAAATCTGTTGAGACATTGACAAAAGAACTTGAAAAAAATAAAATTCAACACAAGTCCTCTAAGGAAATTTATGTAGTTCAGGATAAAACAAAATTACCTAATGACCATGCTGATGCAAGAGATGTTAATATTAAAATAATGATCAATAATTATAAGGCACCTGTTAAAATGGCAACAAATAAACCTTTACCTGTTACGGATGAATTTTCTAAGAAAATTTCCGAGAAATTTAACACTGTATCGACTGGTTATAGCGATATTATAGAAAGGCAGACATATTCTATCCATAGAGCTACTTTAGATTTAACGAATTCATGTGAAAACAATAAATCCTTAAATAAATCTAGCATACTAGTATTACCTAAACAAGAAGTAATACGCGTTGATAATGATGTCACCGACGAAAAGAAATGTAACAATGAAATAACAAGGTCATATATTATTATTGAAAAAGAAAAGGAATCACAAGAAATAGTAACAAATAATTCAATTAGTAATATTGAAGTAAAGGCAAGTTTAGAGAAAATAGAACTAACGCATGATGAGAAATCAGCCAGTAGCATTTCTATTACGAATACAGATGAAAATATAAACTCTGACAGTACGAATTTAGAAGATAAAGGTATATTGAAATATAGAAAATATAACAAAGAAGATAAGAAGAAAATACTAAAGCGGATATTCGAAACTGCAAGTGAAATCAAAAAAAGGAACAATAAAGGCGAGATACACGAAATACGTCAATTATTACGAGCTGTCCTAACATCGGATAGCAGTGATCAAGAAAATTTTGAAACAAACAATAAATTAGCCGAGGAACTTACATATGCTTCATTGAAACCTAATTTCTTTAAGGATTCTAACAGCATGACTAATTATTATCTAGATAAAAGTTCTATTTCAACGAAAATATCCAGCAAGAATGATTCAGAAGATGTAATATATCCTACAGAAAATGTTAGCGAAAGCAGTAGTAACACTGACGTTCAAGAGAATTTAGGTTGTTTGTGCCGTCATTTAGCTACAAAATTAAACGTGAAAAATAATTTGAATCCCTGTTGCTGTCGTGGTATTGAAAAAATTGATGAAGAAATTAACTGTGATATCAAAGACGATGATAAATGTAACAATATTGAAATTGAAACACAATATTCTGAATGTATAAATGGTAAAAATGATACATCCATTGTTTCTTCAATACTTGAACATTCTTTAGAGTCGAAACAGACTTTAGTAACTCAAAAATATACCAATGTTTGTCAATTTAGTACGTCAGGGAGAATATCGGCTATAGAATCGTTAGACAATAAAAAAGACGTTACAAATTCGAATTTCGAATACAATAAAATAACGGATAATTTAAATAAAAAAATAGTAAACATAAAACCAGCTGACGTGTTACAGTTCAATGAAACGAAAAAAGCAGTTTTAGAAATTTATGCCGAAAAAATTATAAATAATGAAGGTAATCACATAATCGCAAGACTACCGAAATTTATTTGCGAAAGGGAAAGCAAAATTTACAGTTACCAAGAATCGTGTGTTGGTTATAAAAAGTTTGATTAACAATAACGATATCATTACTGATAAAGCATACCATTGGTCGAATAGAGTCGCATCACAAGTCTTCAACCAACCACTAACATTTGTCAAATCATTAGCAGTAATTCATATGTCCTATGTTGTATCAACGAGACGACGCCGAATAATTTCCGTGTTTTATCCACTCCACGTGACATTGGCGAAATAATGTATGCTCAATTGCCATAACTAAAAGCGCACAAATTAAAAAAAAAAAATTGAATTGAATCGTCGAGCCAAAACATAAATTAACAAGGCAAATGTAGACATTTCGTAACAAACCAAAAATAAAACCTAAACAAAAATAGAAGATTCAATGATTTTGAATGATTCATTTTTAATAGCGACTGTGTTAGACTATTCGTTTGCAAGTGTTTGTGCAGATTGACGATGTTTTGTATAATATTTTATGTTTTTTAGGACTTTTTAATAAGTATAAATAAACGTTCACAGGAATAAATATTTTATTCATTCACAATGTGTTTTTTTTATTTTTTATAAAAGTGAAAAATAATATTCGATTTACAGAGTTGCTTTGGAAATGGTATAAAAATCTCTAATGATATTTCATAACTATAGAAATGTCATTAGTGCATGAATTTTGTCACACCAAATGTCTTATGGCCGCTCCACACTTCCTCCGCGTTACGCACGCGACGGCTCCACGTGATCGCAACATGAAGTGCGTAAACTCCACATTTACAATATTCGTAGCGTTTTTAGATGCTATCTGCCTTACTACAAAATATTTAAACATACGTTAAACGCGTGTCTATAAAATCTTGTACTACAAATCCGCGTCCCAAGACAGGTTTGAGTTAAACATGGTTTAGACAGATTAATTCTGTTTAAACCTTACATGCATGGTGTATCAAACATGAAACGCTTATTACGAAGCCTAATGTCAACTCAAATTTTTAGTAAGCGCATAATTTGGCTGCACATATTTATTTATTGTTTGTTTATTATATTTTTTTATATGATTTGTAATTTCTATTACTATTTTTCCATCAATATAGTTGTTAGTCTGTTTATATACATTGTTTTTTTTATTAAATAAAAAAATCATGCATTTAAGGGTTAAACATACGCCTATACGCGGTGTTTATAATACATGCTTCAAACCTATTTTAGCTGTCAAATAAAACGTGTGATATTTTATTAATAAGTTTCTTTATAATTTTACGCGAAGGACAACAATAGTTACAAAATTAGGACAAGAAAGAAAAATAGAATATAGTGTCGCGAGCGATTCGCGGAGAAAATGGAGAACGGACATTCCTTGTGTGGAAGATCGGGCAAATATGGACGCTGATAAGCAATAATGTGTCAAGCCACACGGACTTCGTTTTTAGAAAATGGCGTCTAAAAATGTCTAACCTATTCCTAACAAATTTGTTTGAAGACGTATAAATCCATCTTTTCTTCTCTATTATGATAAAATGTATAGTGAGTTAAAAGGAGCTTAGTGTAATGAAAAGTTTCATCAAATAATAAGTTTTTCTAATAAATTATATAATTTTATATTGGCCATAATATATGGCCCACACATTAATATTCGAAACTTTTAATTAAAGAGCTCTTTTTCGTATTTATTTACTTTAGATGACTTGAAATATTATATAAATACATGATGGACTATCAGAATACATCAATATCTTCGAATTCAACTTTTTGTGGGTTGACACATTATTGCTTATCAGCATCCATATGTGGCACAGATTTTTATGTCAAATTGTATGCACTTAACATATCTATAGTTGAAAAAAAACATTTAAAAATCTCACAATTATTTTGACTTATGTTAAATAATAAAACACTTTTATTCATAATTGATGTACAAAAAAGACTCGTATCGTTTCTATCTGTGGGATTTGTTAAAATATTTTCTCCTCAAATTTGAAGAAAATATAAACAATTTTTCTTTTTCTTTGGTGTAAATAATGTTGCCAGTTTCAAAAAAGCGGCGTTATAATCTTGTCTGAAAAATAAAAGAAATTTGATTATTTAGAAATAATATCACCTTTTTAAGAAGAGAATCATTTTAAAACAATTAATATCAGAAAAAAAATAAAAGTAAGAAAAATTTAAGATTTTATTCCTTTTTTGTTAATTATTTTAAAAATTATTATTTACTATTAATATTTTGATAATAAAATAAAAACACTTAAATGAATAATATCTCATTTATATAAAAAAAAATAAGCATCTCCATTATCAACTTTTTTATTATAGGTATATTACCACTATATAAAGTGTTAATTAAGATTGAAGCACATAAATGTGTTGAATAAAGCAAAATCTATTAAATAGACGATTTTTTATATAAGCAAATATATTTAATATAATCACTCAATCATATAACGAAAAACCATCAAAAATCTCAACACAAACAAAAACATTATATAATCCTTACCTTTAACCAATCACCAGATAACATTTTGTTAGCACGAAAACACTTAAATCGGTGAACAATAGTGCATACAAATACTACAAAATGTGTGCATTTCTAAATACGAATATTGAAACCTGGAATAAGTTATGATGATGGCAAGACCTGATGGAGTGCCGCGTAACGCTTACGCTATCTGTGCAGACAGATTAGCCCATTTTTATGTCAAGTAAACGTCAAAATGGCGCCAATATTTATCACTAATTCTAAATAATATCTTACTGCTGTTGGTAGTTAAAGCACTTGGATGTGCAAATGAATTCTAAAATGTTACTTCATTGGCTTTTTAATCAGTGAAGATGTATGCAAGTACGTTCCCTATTTTTTCTGGAGGTTTTAATTATTGTGCACATTATTAACTTAATTTTGGATGCGTCAAGCTGTCTGTCAACTGTGTTTAGTGGAAATATTTGTTTCGGATACATTTTTTAAAATAAATACTAAATTAAAAAAATGTGACAAATGTTATTTTTTAAATTTGTCTGTCTTCCTAGTAGTAGTAATTAGTAATACAACAATATAAGTAAGATTAAATACACATATAAGAATTCAATTTTGTTAAAAATATTAATCAAAAATTGCTTATAAAATACAGTTGGTATGTCTTTGTCTAATCGAATACGGCGGGGAGATTATTAAAAATAAACAAATTCAACTTTTAAATACACGTTTAATCGAAACCCTTGATATACAAATAAGTAAGTACATTCCTTGCACAGATACAACACAGCACTAGCGATCAACAGATAATACAAAACACTGTACAATTACAGATTAAACAACAATATTTACGCTACATTTGAACAATTCGATGATCGGCTATGTTCTAATGGAAATACAGACGAAATATTTTTTAAAGAAATCGAATGAAAAGACTGAGACAGAAACAGTCTAATAATAATAAAAAAATGTTCATATTTTTGTTTGTAAATTGTTGTAGTTGTCTTGTATTATTCTAATGATATTGGCGTGTATTTCCATTAGAATATTTCGACATTTATTTTAATATTACTAATCTAAGCTTCTGGGACTATATATGGATCCCAAAAATATATGATATTTTTGTAATATACTTGAAAGCATATAAGTGTAAATCTTGGTATAAATACTCTTATTCTAGTTATTTATTCAAAAAGCGGTCATTCCAATTCTATATTTAAATAATACTTTTTTTAATCGAGACAAATGAAAAAAAATAAAAACATTGGTAAAGTTATTACATTTTTAATTAATATATAATACAAAGTAAATAAATTACGAAAAATAAATAAATGATTGAGCAAAAAGAAATCGCGACAATAAAAAAAATATATAAAAAAGTTTTAGCAGTAAAAAATCAGATCTTTATCAGTCTCACTTTGAAAAAACGTTGAGCGAAAATGTATAAAATAAAACTGAGAATTAAAAAAAAATGTAACAAGATCATTATTTATGCTTTCAAATTAAATTTCTTCGGGAATTAAATTTCCCATGCAGCAATGTAATCTGTGCTTATTTGGCACCAAAAAAAAAATTAAAAAATATGTTGATATTTTGCGAGTAAAATTATTCTAGCGTTTTATAACCTACAATATTCTTATGACAAAAAAAGCCTCCATACACTTGAAATAGATATATTTAAGTATATACTACGAATATGTATAATAAACACGTTATAGGAAGGGAGACAGCTTTTACATTTTCATAAGGCGAATAAATTTTTTTATACATTTGTAAGTTTTACTCTTGTAACTTAATTACGTGACCAACTTAATAATCTATTAATGTAATTCTTTAAACACGATTCAATGCGCTTTCTTAAAAATTGATTAGATTAATCATTTTGTTTAAAAATATCATTTTCATATGAAATTATAAGTTTACTTTTACGAGAAGTTCGTTCATGTGTAAAGATGTAAGTAACGTACGTAAGTCTTACGTAAGTAATCGAAACCTACTAGAACCTAAGGCGAGATTGTAGGTTTTATTATCGTAATAGACGTAACACAACTCTGTAACCTAGAAATAGCTTGATCTTGCATCGACGCGGAATTTACTACTTTGCGTTTCGTTAGACGTAGAAAATTGTCAATTCGAGATGCTGTTAGCTTTGGCCAGCAATGGATTGTATTTTGGTACACTCTATTTATGTAGGTAAAGTTAGCTGAATTACATACGTACGAATAATCTGCTTTGAAACCAGCGCGACTTTGCGAGATAATTGGACACTGATAAGCAATGCTGTTTCAAGCCACACGGACTTCATTTTGAGAAAATGGCGTCTAAAGATGTCAAACCTATTCTTAATAAATTTGTTTAAAGTAGTATATATCCATCTTTTCTTTTCTTTTTTGATAAAAGGTATAATAATTTAAAAGCAGATTGATGTATTTAATATATTATCGAATAAAAAGTTTTTCAAGTATTTATGATTATTGTAGAAATTGCAAAATATGGAACGTACTTGAAATTCGAAACAATTAATGAAGTCACTTTTTTCCGTATCTATTTAGTTTATATGACATGAAATTTCTTTGAATAATGTTGAATAGGTGATGCAGTATCAAAATACATAAATATCTTCGAATTTGACTTTTTGTGGGTTAACGCATTATTGCTTATCAGCATCCAATTATCTCCTGAATTTCTTTCTTAGATAATTATTGTCCTTATGTCTAGCATCCATTTACAGAATTGTGTCAAATCAATTAAAAATGTAGGATATTGGGAAAAAGTGTTTTTAGAAAGTAAAGGATATTTCATGGGTTTAGAAATGTATAGAAAGGCAGATTATATATATATATATATATATATATATATATATATATATATATATATATATATATATATATATATATATAGTAGGGAACCAAAAATATAGCTAATCCTTTCTTATACATAATCGTAATAGCTACAAGATTATTCTAAGTTCCAATAAATACGTAATTTATAAGTATGGCAGTTGATACTTAACCTATAGACATTTCAATAAATTGTACAAAGAGTAAAAAAAAAAAAATATTCAATTAAAAAATAACTTCATGATTTGTAATTAATTTCTATAAAAAAAATGTTTAATTAATATAAGAGCTTTTTCTTTACATTTTGTACAAATTAAATTGAAATAACAACCTAGATTGACGATATAATAAAATTTAAATTAAATGATTTCTAAATGTTGGTTAACAATTAGCAAAATTGTTTGTAAGACATATATATTATGCGTGGATGTAATATAGCTGGATTTCATACAGGATGTTTAATACACATATTTGTAATTTCTTAATGTATGTACAGTACCTATTGAGATTCTTATCGGTTCTTTTAGGTAGAATTTCATTCTGAATCGGTAGTACCTTGTCGTTAATGTAATTTTTTTGTTGTGACGATTGAATTTGTATAGTTTGATATTTACACATGTTCAGTCTGCCGTCTTTTATTTTATGATCAAGACAAAAATCTTTTTTTGTTATAAAAATACTGTTTATGACTGGGCAATCTGTTTGCAGACGTCTGTGACATTTGCGGCGCCAAAACCACAAATACATTGCCAGCTTAAAAAATAGGTAATGAAAGGCAATAGGAAGTAATGGTAGAAATGGAGGGGAGGTGGGGGTGGGGGGGCAGGTTAACAGCTTATTCATTGATGTCAGAATGGTATCAGATCGTGTTGTCTATAAATCCTTGATTATATTATAAAATAGTCAATCTAGGTCGTTGTCATCCTTATATTAAAAAAAAATACATTCTTTACAATTTTCAACAGATAACGTAAATTGCTAGCGATATTATGCTATCGTAGATAATGTAAAATTTTATTATTTTATGCGTTTTTTTTTTATTTTCCGATTTTTTATTTTTTATAATATCAATACTGCGACAATATACTTGTACAGATTATATATCATTCTAAACTATATATTTATTATTATTTTTTCGATTTCAAACTAAACATTATTTATTGAAAATTATTATTTAATTGAATGATAATGTATATAAAATAAAAATACTGCTTCCAAGAGCTATATTCGAGTACAAATCATAAAATTTCCTATTAATTGATTTGATATTATGCTTCATTTTTTTATAGAAGTATTCGATTTTTTGTCTATGGATATAATTTTACCTTTTTTATAAATTTACAGCAATTATAGAATTTTCAACATGTCATTATTTATGCAATATTTAAATCATTGGGATAATCAATAGTAGAATTATGATGAATAATTTGAATTAATGTGTTTCATGTATTTTTAAATAAAGGTCAAAAGATTGATAATAAAATACTAAAATTATGAGAAAGCGCAAAATACTTTTTTTTTACATTCACAGAATTTTTTTTTGTAGGGAATTAAAAAGCTGCATTAAATTTCTGTTTATAAATATGAACTAGCGCATTACTAAAATATGTTTTGCCAACATATTATTAATACGTTGTACCCAAACAGAGTTGCCAGTATAAAAAATTCAGTTTAATTTTTTTTTAAACATTATAAAATTGATAACTATTTTATTGTATTGTTGGTTTCCTATTTTTTATTATATTTTAATGAGATTATATGGAATATTGTTTATCAAATCGCAAACAAGCATTACATTTGGCGTTAAGTTTATTTTTGCATTTTTAAATATTTTTCTTGGCGCAATGATATTAAAAAGTATACATATGTTACAAGCTCATGGATTTCGTACTCAGAATGTCTTAAACATTGGATGACACAGCAACTAGCTAGCGACTGTAAATGACAGCAAAGTATCTTTTGACAAACTTGTTAAATTACATATGTATATATTTTAAACTTTCGATTTATGCTATTCATATTTAATATAACGGGTCTTATCGCGATAACTAATTGTAGTAATACCTTTATATAATCAGATTTTTCGACGAAGTTGCATCCATCAGCTGATCGTGACCACGACGCTAAGACCCGTTATATTGAATATGAAAATTTGGTGCTCATAATGTCGTCCAATTTGGACGACATCGCCTAGCAACTAGCTAGCGACTGTATATGTCACCTAAGAGCATCTTTTGACGAACTTGTCAAAGTTGGTAATAGGTACAGATTTTTAACGTCAAATAATATGAATGTGACATATATATAGTTTTAAAATATCATCGTCTTGGTTTCATAAACTTATGTGTTATTATTTTCTTAGCTATATTTTTCTTTGCTTTGCATTTTTTGATGTACTTCATACGTCGATATTGAGATACTTGATGTTTCAGAGGTAAGATGTGATATTTCGACCTGTTATAGAAAACAGTAGTAAGTGTTCTTTTAACAAAAAAATATATGAAAAAAAAACTAACAACTTTTGTTTTTATACTTTTTGAAATAACTCATTCGAAACCGTGAAACATTTGCTTGACGTTCAAAAAAAGAATGTGAAATTCTAATTTTGATTAAAAAAATATTTTTAATTTGAAAATACATTATTTTATACTCATTAACTTTCTAAGGAAAATCATAACAATAATTTTAGATTATATAGATAATAAATGTATATACAAAGTAACTATAGCAGTATTTATAAAAAAATTCTAACTATTGTTACTAATAGCGGGATTTTTTAAATTTTAATTATTTCGCGACTTCAAAATAGTACAAAATTACTTTGTAGAGTATGTTTATTTCGAAAAAAAAAACATAAGTTGTTAATTAAAATTGCAGTTATTAATAAACTTACACACAATTAATTATTGATCACAAATTTTAATATGTAATTTAATTACGAACGTCAAAAAAAAACCCTTTGTAACTAATTTACAAAAATAAAAACAAAGTCCTTACCTTATATTTCAGTACGGCCATGCCAACTATAGTAGTTATTTTTACATATGGCAACCTCAGAATTAATGTCAAAGTCAAAATAAACACATGCAGAAGCTTCGTAATAAAAGCTTTAAAACTCTTTTAAAATATACATGCAAGCAAATAAATTATTTACCCAATTTTTTATGAAAGCCCGATCTTGACGCACTTAAGACATGCTTAAAGTAATTTCAAACCCACATTTTAGTTTCAAATATTTATTCTACGTTTTGATCACCTTAAATAGTTAACAACAACTGAATATACATGTATTAATAGTAACAACGACATAACAGAACATTTTTCACACACCACTGTCCTTCTAAGGGTGACCTATTACCTCAAATTGAATTTGTCAAAATTAAAAAAAAAGTTTCCGGCGCGAAACATGACACATCCATCATTAGAAAGAGATAATCGGTTCGCTTCGGCTTCGCAAGGTAAGGCGCGCACTCGTGATTTTTGTCATCGTGACTGTTTCGTCACTATTATCCTGTAAATCGACATGTACGGAACAGTGCGCACATTGATATGACAACTGTGTGAATTTTTTGTCAGCCAAGTCGTGACCCAAGTCGAACAATCCCGTGATTTTATTTCTAATGAGTGACATAAGTTCGCAAATAATAACCGTTCCAAATCCTTATCGACAAATGAGGTTTCTATTTAAAAAAAATCGTCACTGTCATAATGATGAAAACTTTTTTATCAACCTGAGAAAAATCACCTGTACGCGCCAGCTCTAAGGCATTTTCTCTATCACTTACACGTAAATGACGTTTTGTTATTGACTTGTCGGTTCACTAGTGTGGGCGCGTTTGAAAACACAACTAACCTCTTACAAAACTCCTTTGTGGCATTTAATATAGGCAGTTTTTATTATTAAACATTTTAATACATGTCATTCAATAATTAAAAACGTAGAAGTAACAACTACTAATAAACACCGGATTAGCGTTTCGTGGGATAGGACACTATATATGAACCGAAGCTAGTCGACTATCTCTTTTTGAAGCTTGATGTATAAAGATTTTTGCGGGTACTATAATAACAATCGCATTTATTTTGGGATATATGGCTTATATGTTAAAGGCGGTTTAATGTTTTATCAGTAAAATGCAAGAATAGCAATAATAATACAATTTTGTTAACTTGATGTATCCATCTTTTAAAACCATTTCTCAGTATAATTTATAATCATAATTTGTATGCTAACGCAAAATATTCACGATTTAATTCAGTCTGTCGGGTTAAACCGTCTACTCGTAATCACGGGCGCTATAATATAATTACTCCTTTGATATTTGTACAATAACAAAACTGTAACAGTTACATTTTATAGTTAATATATGTCAAAGTTGATACATACTGTAGCGCCTGTAATTGCGGATAGACGATTTAACCCGACAGACGAAAGATTCCTAACTATATTAGAAAATACATAAAACATTTGTCCTAAAAAACTCTATGTTGTAAAATCTTGTTATTTATCAGAACATATATATGATAAAAATAATTTAAAGCTTCCAAGAATGTTAACAAAAACGAATTAATGCTGAAATGTTAACTGTTACTCAAAATACCAGTTAACCTTAAAACTCTAATAAAATATTGTTAAAAAACCATTTGTAATTATTAATACGTTGGCCTCATAGCTTATTGTTGCTATCTATACAAAATAGTATTAATTGATTCTGTTGAAATAATTTAATAATAACACCATAATTAGGTCACCCCTTAAAAGAAAATATTAAAAATATCGATCTGTAAGTATTTGAAAGCGATTTAATACTAAATTACACTTTTTGTAATGTAAGGCTGGTAAAGCTTAGTTCAGAAGGTTAGGTTTGCTTTGATGACGGTGACCGCTTTTTGGGACTGCTATATAATGTCAAATAACGTCACTCAATAGATGACTACGTTAAGAATATCAGGTTATCTAGAGAGCGGTTTTTAACACAATAAAGCCAGCTTTTATGCGTCATATTGCGTCCGCATACCGAAACTAAACCAACTTTACACAATTTACTAAAATATCTAACATCTAATACAGAATTGTAATCGTGGAAAAAGGCATTCTATAATTATAAATATGTATTGTTGAATAACTTCATATCAGAATATATTGCCTCTATATAAAATGTGTAGTCAGGTGAGCTAATTCCATCTGTCGGGTGATACCGTCTACTCACAATTACGTGCCCTACGGTATAGTTAAAACTTAGTTACACCTTTGATATTGTACACATATCAAAAATTGCCAGTAGACAGTCATAACCGTTAGACGGAATTACCCCACTGATTATATTGTATGTATTGTAGTAAAATACTTACAGATCACACGATTATATATATTATTATACCATAAACACTCACAATAAGCCGATTATATTAATAAGCGAATATAAATTGCTTTCGAATCGAACAACCTTTTGGAACAGCGATAACATTAAGCTGCTTCCACACATCGTCTAACCTCAGAACTGTAGCAGCAGTGCAAAATATTAAACAAAATTTCACGTTTGGTTTAATAGAATATTGATATAGTAAGAGAGGTATAGCATCACCTTATTCCTCTCCTTATTGCCTGTACTCCTCTATTTATTTTTAAGCTGGCAACTCATTTGTGCTCTTCCGGTGTTGCAAGTAATCTTTGACGGCGGTTAATTTAACATCAAATGAACCGCCTATTTTTTGTCTTATATTTATACATGAAACTCCATTGCGTATATTAAACAAAATTGTTTCATACAAATTGTTAGATAGGGAAAACGTATTAGATGCATTTAAAACTGTTTTTCATTCTTAAGTTGGTTTCACACTGACTAGAATGGATGTGTGGGAGTTGAAATTTGAATTTGACGCTGATCGTGTGACACAGATTTTTGCCAAACACCACTCGAGGTTTCAGGTTCCGCTAAGGCGCAAATCTATATTTTTTTATTTGAATATCTGCATGTACAATTCCAAGTTTAGACGTACATCGGGTGACAACTTAATGTAGACTAAGCTAACAACATTGGTCGACTATATATTGGCAACATTGAATACAACTGTCAACTATTGCTTCCATAGACATTTAAAACAAACCACAGATAAGCTATACAAGTTAATTGAATAATTTATTGATATATGACCTTTTATGATTTTAAGAAATACGATTTATTGTATAATGCTTTTTGTTATTATTTTTTTCTGATTAAATGTTTAATTGTTTTCATAAATAGAACAAGTTATACTATAAATACATATATTTGACCCAAAAACTCGATGTAGCATTAAATTGATTTTTTTATTATTTTATATGTCTATGTAATACTTGGCAACACCAAAATAAAATGTCAAATATGACGCCGATTTTTTTTAAATAGTGTATGTTATTAGGTTAAATAAGATTAGACACCGCGGGATAATTATAAGAAACGCATTTTTATAACTTTTGAAATTGTAACTAATTTGACATTTAAAAATTATTAAAAATTAAATATACAAAAATAATAGCGTTCACCTTGTAGTATTTTGACTAAAAAAATTAACAGGCTATAAGATATGTGGATAATATGGAAAACATTTATATATTTCACAATAAAATTAACTCGACTTATCGAAGAAAAAAATAATTAAAAAATTAGTTACAATAAAACTAAAAAATACTCTATTACAAAATACCATTAACAACAGAGCATTTTTGATTGCAAATCGTTACTTATATTTAATATTATATTAAATTTATCCAAATTTGTACTATACAAATTAGATAACATGAAACGACATTTAGAATTAATGAAATAATTATAAAATGTATAATAGCGCCTTAAGCATTTTTTAATTAAAAAAAAAAATATCTTCTCTCAACGGATGTGTGCAAAAAAATACTAAAGTGTACTTAAATATGTCTGGCAAGTTTTATTTAAATAACAGCAATGATGCTCAAAGGGGTTTGAATCCAGAGCCATAAAACAAGTTAAAAAAGCAGCTGAACGTTTCTGTCAAATTGACAACCTGTCAAAATATTTCTCGTTATATTTTGCATATATTCTATATAAAAACAAACGAGTATAAAATATAATTTTGGCGCCAATTTAACTATCTATGAAAAATGTCACTTAATATTCAATACGAAACTATTTATTTAAAACATTCTTTTAATTTAATTACATTAAGTTTCAGTCGAAAAGATGAACTTGGAATTTTTCTAAATTGTCGTAACAATATTTGGACTTACAAAGATAACACATTATACGTTCTCTTATGTCAAAAACATTTTTAAAAAATACAATAAATCATTTCGAAAAATAAATAATTCAAAGTTTTAATTACTTTTACATAAATATCCAGAAAAAAAATATAATCGATACTTACGAATTATCTAGTAAAAAAAATTAAATTCAATTTAAAATAATATAACGATGCTATATTCCGTATTTGGCGATTGTGTTTCACGAATTGTAATAAAATAAAACACTTAAATAACATGGCAACACTCACAACATACAATCATTATTGCCAGTTACAAAAACCTATACCGCGCCATTAAAATCTCGAATCGCACTCCTCGAAACGGAAGCACCCATTTTTGTGTTCAAAAATTACAATCGGTTACGAAACACTAAAACAAATCTACGAAGCTAAATTTTAAATGTTTATAAAAAACTCTCAAGCGAATAGCTGAGTCCACAAGATCCATTCAGACGGTCCAATATGGACCCAGCTACGGAACAGCTGGTTAGCGTATATTGTATCATTTGTAATCGTATTCAACTCTTTGTTTTAATTGCAACTACCCACCATAAAAGCAGCGTCCAAACAAAAAGTTAGCATTATTGTAAGATCTTATATAAATAAACTATAGAGATCATTTCAAAAGAATCCGTGGGAAGTGTACATAAAATTAGGACAATATAATCGAAAATGATATTTGTTATTCTGTGAATTTGTGACAAAAATACAACTTGTATTGTGCCTTAAAATTACAGTTGTTTTTACATCTTCTTTTGAAATGGCCAAAACTAGACAAACTCGTGTAAAGATTGACAAATTATATCGTAGACAAGTTAAAATGTATGGAAATTCACATAAATTATTAAATCGAATGCTTAAGTAATTCTCAAACACACTGACTTGTCTAAAAACTCTTTGTCAATAGTAACATAACTTTGTCTAAGCCTGCTCTTTAAGAAACATACAATATAGATAACGCGTTACGATAGTTTGACTCAATTTTGTAAGATTCTAGAAAAAGACAACTATATTATCTCTTCTAGTATCCAGTACGCTAGAAAGGGACGGCTATATCCTTTTATGCTTTTTGAATAAGCCAATATAGGTTGATATAAAGCATTCTCCATAGCAAGGATTTTTTTTTTTAATTTGTCTAATATAATACGGATTTTGGCACATTTTGCAAAGTTTTTTCGGTCAAAATTTTTAATTGTCATAAAAATGTTGTAAATATAATACATAACTTATTTCAACAATATAAAAATCTTTCGTAATACATAAGTTGTGTGATAAAGGTATAGTTTTTAAAATTGTAAGTGGAAGGAGGCCATTTTAGAATGATTTCGTTTATTTTTGCGTTACATATTGTAACTTTGTTTACATAAAACAAAGATTATTGTAATTTTAAAGATGCATTGTAATTTGCATAATGTGCTGAAAGCAGTTGCATTTCTATTATTGTAATTTATTAGTAAACCATCACCAGTGATGTTAATGACCGTTGAAACCGGTTAAAACCAGTCCAAACCAGCTAAAGCTGGTTTTATGAAAGGTTATTGAAATTATTTAAATACTAAACAGAAGATGTTTTGTCTTGTAATTATTTACCGATTTTGAAATTTTACAAACAACAAAGAATTTATGTCTAGTTTTAACCGGTTTTACCAAGCGTTATTAATGGCGTAATAACTGGTTACGAGTAGTATTTACCATATAGGAAGCATGTTTTGATGTTAGTATTATTTGTAGTGTATATAAACAAAAAAAAATGTGTTTTAATTCATCTCGAGCTCGGCGGAGAAATTCTGACACATGTATATCCGCGGTGCAGTGGAGTTGTGGATTAAGTTCTGAACCATCTCCTTAAGAGGAGAGTAGGACATTTCTCAGCTGTGGGTCATTTATAGACTGTTACATTACTACACTTATATAACCAATTATTATTGTAATGTTAGTGCATATATTGTACTGTTATGCCTGTTCTAGTGAAGCAGTGTTAGTTCTACGCGTTGTGCCTGTTTAGTCTGCATATAACCAGTTCAAACTGATGATAACCTAAAATGCATTTGTATAGTTCGTTTCAAATCAATACGTATTCAAAATTAACATTTATATTGCTAAGTTAAAGTTGTGTTTATTTCAGTAAATATAAGTTAAACTTTATAGGTAGGTACAGATTGAATTGAAATCAACTATACTATCAATGGTGGTAAACTCACCACTTCAGTAGTGAGGCAGTTGATGGGGGTGGCACGCGGGGGTGGTGGTGGGCGAGGGGAACGTCTCCCTGAGCTGGGTGTGGTACCACGCATTGGCGTCATGGGGTAGCCTGTGAAGGTTATAATACAGATTTCTTTTTAATCTTTTTTAAATATATCGATGTCCAAAGTTTAACTAGCGAATCCTAAGTAATGTTCGAGAAAAATCAAAGATGGTTTTTAATGTTCCATTTTTTATATTAATTCACTATCGATTTATATTCTTATACAGGACGTTTAATATACATATTTGTAATTTATATATGTTTTTAACAAAAATTTTAAACAGTACCTTTCGAGTTTCTTGCTGGTTCTTCTCGGTAGAATCTACATTCCGAACCGGCGTTTAATTAATTTAATTTTATAATAATAAATATTTTCTGTTTTTTTTTTTGGACGAATTAAAAGTTTTTGTAAAATCCTACTTGAATAAAGTATATTTTGATATAATTTACCTTGTTCACTACTACTTGACTCCGTGAAACTCGGGGTGCCCTCCGTCCACGTGGGCGTCGATCCTTCCACAGATGCTGGCGGCGTCCAACATACACTGGGAAAAATATTGTTTGTGATATCACTACATCATATTAGATGTTTTATCAAACTCAGTATCGTTTTTAACTGTGTGAGATACACGCGACAAATGTGTCACCAAAAAAAATTAAACATGGACATAGATGAATTTGTAGAAATTGATATGGATACAATAAAATGGTCAAATTAATAATAAACCTTTTTTATTTTATTCTTAAAATACTCCTTGCATTCTGCACAAAAGAAAATACTTAATTTTTTCGACGAAAGGTTCCTCTCCTCTTTCCAGTTTGCATTTTAACGACCCAAAAATAAATATTAAGCATAAATAGTCATAAAAAGAAAAAGGTTACCTAGCCTCATTGCTTCTCGCACTGCTCAGCGCAGCAGGCGTCAAAGCTAACGACGAGGCCGAAGAGGTAGTCATAACGCTCGCAGCGCTAGAAGCACCTCGTCGTCTCCCAGACGCGCTTGAAGAGGTCGTAGAGGACGAATTTGTTCGACTCGTCCTCGGAGGTGGCGCCTCTTCAAACGGTGGCGGTGGTGTAGAACAACAGGATAACGGCGCAGCTACTACAAACAACTAGCGTTACAAGGGCTAGCTTCGTAATGCGCTTATGGTAGGGTACAGAACACTAGAACTTGGGAACATGCTAGAAATCAAGACAATCGTGATATGGAAATAAAAATAGATTTGAAGATTAATGAAAATGATGACTAGTCTAATGAATTTGAACACATTAGAAATAGCTTCATAGAATTACAAATGATTATAATAAACGTGGCAGTTATCAAGCTTCAAAATAATCAAAGCAAAATAATGTTCACAAAGAATGCTCGACGGTTTTATAAAAAAATACTTCACAGCTACAACGTAAAAAATAACATTCATTAGTATGAAAAAGCATGCGTTTAATTGTTCTTTCAATAACACACATGGGACAACGTATTCTATAGATAATCTTCTTTAAGCATTAATTGTTAAATCACAATATTCTTTCCACGTCAATGTTTCAATTGTAAACTACAGAACTTCTTCGAATTCTTTTCTCATTTTATATATAATGTTATTATCAAGTTTAAGAAGAAACGTGTCTTTTTTCGTTTCGATTTCCTTCTTTCTGGGCGTAATGGGTGGTGGAGCGTTTTCAGGAACGATAGTGACGGAGAATTTTTTAATTTTATCGTGAACATTTCCAGAATACGGCTTTAATCCTACTGGATTGGGAGCTCTCGTCTTTTTACGGTAATTAGGTTTCTTAGAAACAGTCTTTGGACCTTCATGTTTCTGTGGTGGAGGCTCAAATATCTTCTTGGTTTCTTTAACTATGTCAGCCTTTTCGAAAGTTGATAATATACTTTCTCGTGAGGACGTCACCGAGCAACTGTCTGATTCGGATTGCACTTTCAAAATTTGCTTTTGAAATAAATCGATTTTCGTTTTGGCTTTTTTATGACACACGATTTCGTCTTTATTGCCTTTAGAATGTTCTTCGGCATATGGTTTTATCTCGATTTTTGGTTTAGATTTTGTCCGAGTGATTCCACGGTACGTATCTTTTATGGATTGGTTGAATTTGATCTTCTTTGTTATACCCGACATAAATCCTTTAGGGCTGTTCTTTTCGGGCATTCTTTCAGAGTCTGTGTACTGTAAATCTTTTTGTACAGTCGGGGCCTTTTTCAATGTGTTTATTCTAGAAATTAAACTGGATGATTTTGATTTGTGGCTATTCGTACCAGCAACTGGTGAACTATTTTTGAAAGGAATTTTAAATGATTTTTTACTTTTTGGTGTAACTTCGCTTCTTAAAGATTTCGATGAAGGTTTCGGTATAGTATCAACTATGAAATCATCATTAAGCTCCTGAATAACGATTATTTCATCACTGCTGGATTCGGTGAACGATGCGTCATCGTAATCACCGGTATCTAAATGTTCTCTGACTATTTTATCAATATTAAATTTAGACATCATCGTCGATTGAGCAATTAAGTCCTTGCCTGTATTGCTCCTCTCCGTTATACTCTCTGCTTCTTCCGCATAACCCAAGAAAGAGTTCGAAGATCCCAACTTAGAAACTTTAAAAGAATGATCAGATATAGAAGGTGGAACGCGGCATGCAACAGGTTGTCTAAATCTCAAATCATGCCCATAAAAACGATAATCATCGTCACTACTCGTTATAGGTGTCTGTGGTGGTATATCATTAACTGATATGCGTAAATTTTGATAGTCACCTTTGGTCTCAAGGCTCGATGTTTGGGAATTGGCGCCTCCGCGTTTCGTTTTCGGGGAACCACGTGGCGGGACGGGCGGGGGTACTCTCTGTTTTGTCGAGCCTTTGAGAACCGCTGGGAATGCTACGTCGGGTTCAGTCAGCGTTGTTTTTGTAGCCGCTTGGGACACTTTAGCGGCTGTCGACACTGGAGACGTGACTGAGGTAGGTGTTATTTGAGCTGTGACATCAGTTAGCGACACTACAGGGTATAAAAACACTCGACAAATTTGTATAGAATTTATTGAATAATCAAATATACATTGTATAAATTAATAAACACATTGGCACAGGAAGGAGAGTAAGACATAAAAAGCACGGTGTAACAAAACGTTTGTGTTAAAATTTTATGCGTTTGGCATTACGTTAGGACGTATATTATATATACATATTCAAAATGGCGGGTTTATATTTAATTTTTTTCGATTGAGCTTGACCGCGAATGTATCGTATTTATTATTGGTGCATTGTATAGAGAAGTGAATAATTAATAGATAAAAATAAGTATAGCATGCAGATTTAAAGGGATAAGGTTCAAAGTAAAGTGGTATACCCAATAGTAATAGATCCAATAGGTCAATAGCAGCATGGAAAGAAAAGAATTATGACAATTTATGAACTATGTACTTTGATTTATTAATATACATTACTTATATTGACGCGAAATTCATAATGTATTTAGATTATTTGGATGCTGATAAGCAATAATGTGTCAACCCACAAAAAGTCTAATTTTTGAGATACTGATGTATTTTGATACAGCATCACCTATTTAACAGTATTAAAAAAAAGTCGAAGTCATACAAACTAAATAAGTACCAATAAAAATTACTTCATTCATTGTTTCGAAAAAAAAAATCAAGTGATATAAACTAAATAAGTACGGAAAAAATTGCCTTAATAATTGTTTCGTATTTCAAATGCGTTCCGTATTTTGCAATTTATACAATGACCTCAAATATTTAAGAAACTTATTAATTAGATTAAATGTATTAATCTGACTTTAATTTATTGTAGCTTTTATCAAGAAATAAAAGAAAAGATAGATATATACTTCTTCAAACATATTTGTTAAGAATAGGTTCGACATATTTAGACGCCATTTTCTCAAAATGAAGTCCGTGTGGCTTGACACAGTATTGCTTATCAGCGTCCATTTAGCCATATATCGCACACTTAGAATTAATGTGACCGAATTGGAAACCTGTGTGAAACGAGTTAGTTAAATTAGTAATTGAAATTTAGTTTCATATAAATCTGTAGTTGATAATCTTCGATTAAAAAAAACTATTCTACTAACATTTTGTAACATTAAAGCCGAATCACCAACTCTATAACGTTTTGTGCCTCAGAATATGAATTTTATTCACTTGGTCACTTAAATATCAAGAGTGCGATATGATAAATTACATTTCATATTACGTATAAGGAAATTTAAAAACTATTATATTCCAATTTTTTAAAAGCTATAATAAAAGCCAATTTAATATATATGTGTTTATAGCATATAGCGTGTTTAAAAAATAAATAAAAAATGTAAAAAGCACTGCCATTATTTTTAGTCTTATACTTTTTGTTTGATTTTAGATGCTGTAAGAAAACTTTAAGAGTTTCATTATAAGATTTACACTTTCAAACATCTATTATGACGAATTGTTGTCGCAACGGATACTCCGTTACTGATACTGTTTACGGATACTGTTTTTATTTTTGTAGCATCATCAAAAAATTATTTATTGAAATAAGAAATTTTAATTTCGAAAAACCTGAAAGGAAACGACGAAAGAAACTTAGAAATTCTCTCGTCTTGTCAGTACATACATTCTTATCAAATGTTATAAGCGTGTATTTTCTCGTGATCAACATGACGGACTACGCGTGCCCGAGAACGTATAATTCGCACATACAAGTACATGCTTAGATCTACACTGATTTGCCTCGGCAACAGTTTAACAATAAAATTTAATTTAAAAGCACCCTTATAATATCCGTAGTCTGTGTAATTTAAACTAGCAAGATCGCTTAAAAAACATTTTCATTTATTTCATTCTAACAAAACCGTGGATTATTAAATTCATTGAACATGATACAGATTAAAATACAATTTTGACATTTTTTTTTCTTTTTCGTATTAAGACAAAATTTTATAAAAAAAAAACATTTTTTTTTTTGTAACATGGCAACACTACAGTGTATATTAATATACATTTATTGTTAATCTCACCTGCTTTGATGGTGGCGCCACTTGATGTTGTAGCACCTATCCGTTTGAAAGCGTGCAAAATAGTTTTTTTTTTTTATTTTATTTTATAGAAAAAAGTACAATATGTAATTTTAAGTTATATTTTACTTGAGTGAAATACTTATTCCAGTTGTATTTCTTTAAAATCAAAGTACTGAATCGATTTTGATGGAAATCGAATCAAATTATTGTTATTTCAGCATATAAGCTAGTATTAAACAAAACCGACTTAAGGATAAACTGATATACAGTTAATAGTTTCAATTTGTAAATTATATGTTATTTTAAAGAATTATATGAAAAGGAGCGGAAAAAGAGTAAAAGTCAGAAAATATATAGCAAAAGAGAAAGGAGATTCGAGTCGTTGACGATCTAATTCACCGCCGTGCATATAACCAATATATTAATAAATTAAAACATATGGAATTCATGAATATTGTAATGAAATTAGCTGACAGACTTGTAGACAGTCCACCTGATGGTAAGTGATCACTCAATGAAGCCTTGTAGTGTCAGAGGATCTACAAATGCGTTTCCAGCTTAAATAAAAAAAATAGAAATCAGGGATGAAAGGGTAAAGAAAGTCAAGGGAGGGAAGGGAGGAGTAGGGCTACCGTTTCTCTCCTGTGATGGATATATTACAAATAATACAATATTTTTTTTTAACTCATTTATTTTAACATATTTTTTACATACAATTTCATAAAGTAATTACATGATTATTTTCTATTTATAAATATTGTGCAAAACAACGATATGTACTAAAATAATGTCTTTATTCGATGTATATGCGTCTCTTTCTATCGCATACGAAGGAAAGAGACACCACTATATGGGAATACAGTTTGTAATTCTATATTTATTCTTATAAATTCAAGGAATATTAAGCTTTCTAAATATCTCAATTTTTCATGAATACTTGACAACATCTACTTTTTTTAAATTATACATTTTTTGTATAATCTATGTCCAACGACCAGATTATAAATTCCCGATAATTAAAAAATACAACTAATTACATTTATAGGAATAAATTAATACATTCATAAATAAGGTAACCGTTATACAGATAATATGAACATTTTCACAGATAAAAGCAACGCTATATTCGATTTTTACAGTTCTAAACTAGGATTAAGTAAGAAAGGCCAATATATACATCCACAGAAAAAATATTGAATTAGAAATATTTATAGTTCATAATATTGTTTCCAAAATGGCCAATTGCCATCCGTCCACATCAACAAAGTTCTACGCAAAAAAAGTTGTCATAAGAATTTATGTGTTAAATTAACTATTTTATTTAATATGTCTAAAATTTCATTATATATTTGTCGTTCACAAAGATTTTAAGCCGAAATTTATACACACATATAGGAAATCATTTTGTTATAGTACTAGGAGAACATAATTTACAAGAATCACATCTGTGTTCGTAGTTCGAAGTTTCCTACTCGATTAAGGTATAGTAAACATAGATTTGTATGAGATTGAATCAGCGCCATCTCGTGTTAACAAGGTACAAATTAGAGAGTAAAAATGATTGGTGGATTGAAACAAAAGCGCGTATGATTGGTGGATTATATTTTGTGAGTGGGAGCGACAATTTCGATAGGTCAAATAGTTAGCGTTAGTAAATTTTACGCATATCCACACTAATGGAAACCGTGGCAGCCGTAACTAAAGCTTACGCTTTCCATCACTACTCATTTCCATTTATCTTGGCCACGCATTTGTAACTTCTCTGATGCTGCAAATGTCCATGTGATCACTTAACATTAGTGTCTATTTATTTATTGAGTATAATCATTAATACCTGTACAAAATAAATCTATTCATCGTACAAATTGTAAAAAATTAAAAGTTAAATCACTGAAGGCCTCTTTATGGTCAATTTTTTTCAAAGAAAGTTTTAATAAAATGTTAATTACGATCGCGTCTAATGCTTATGATTCTGGCATTTTTTTATTTGACTAGACACTAATAAACTCGCTTATTTTAAGGTTATAGTTATCAATTTCATTTTAATCCAATAATATTTTTAAATACGCATTATTATTTTTTTTTATTTGTTTGATAAGCTGTCTAATTAACGAGTAATTTTTATTTAATTTTCCATTATCGTTTATTATAATGTCTGTTGCGTAAGCATACTAAAATTTTTGTGACGTTTAATAATACTTTTTTTAATAAATAATAATCTACACCGAATTTTCGTCACATATCAATAACAAAGAACCAATTTCAAATCATTATTAAATTATAACAATAAATAATATTCATAATAATAGTATAATATATTTTTTCATATATTACTATTTTATTGAACTGGTCATAGATTTATTCGAACTTAAAAAAATACAATACAACATCGACTTTGGCTAATAAATAATAGAGTTCAGAATTGGATAATAGCTACAGAAACACCACCCGGCACTGCTTGATAATCTTCGAAAAGAACCACATAATTTACACCCATAAGTTCACAATATACATTTTTTTTACAATAATTGCATTCGTATTTGACACAAAAAGACAGTGTTTCCCAAATAATAAGCTAACCTCCAAGGTTCGAAGGCGTATGCGCAACAATTTCTTGAATATGATATTAAAATTAAATATAATAATATTATTACATTCTTAGTTATAAAGTCGCTGAAAAACACGTAAAATTAAACTGGCTAAAATGCAATTACATTTTTCAGATCTGCAAGAAGAAACGTGCCCATTATCCGTAACGAACTTAAAATCATTATGCTTGTTGTTTTTAAAGTCGAAAAACTGATTTAATTTTTTTATCATAATATATGCGAAGGGTCGATTTGAGCTCTTTTATAACTATTTGGGAACCACTGCTTTATAAGATTGTTACATACACACATTATATCGCCTTTCATTATTATATGTCGTATTCAGAGATATTAAAGCTTCATATAAAAGCTATACAAGGTTGCAATTACCAAAAATCATCATCATTTATTCTCAATCCGCCGGCGGAACGACTATAATGGTACTACCGCTGTCCTTTCCAGTATAAATCGCAGCGTTTTCCAAACTTTTCACATACACCACCTCCTTCATAAACCTCTCCGATTCAGAATCCTGTATATGCTCGTCCCCATTCAACTGGACGACTGAAACGTGTTCTTCCTTCTTTCTGACTATGTCCTCGTTACTGCGTATTCTTATTGGAGATTCGGGTTTTATGTAAACAGTTTGAGTGGATCTGACTTTACGGAAACGCATATCTTTCGGTAAAGTGGACGCTTCTCTGGTTTCACTGGTCGTCGGTGTCGCACTCCGCGTTCTGTAGCTCGAGTTTAAACTCTTAGGTAACGTATTGCATTCTCTTTCGCTAATCGGGACGCTATCCGCTTTCACGAAACCAATGTCCATGAAGAATTTTTTGAATTTCTCGACGAACGTCGGCGATTTCGCTCTATTTAGGCTACTGGAAAGGCGCTCGTTGGAATGTTCTTTGGAACTGACTTCGTCTATTCGTTCTGGGATATTCGTCATGCTTTTATGCTTCTCGAGGTTCGGTCGTCGCCTCCAAGGCTTGTCCTCGTCGTCATCATCTATGAACGGTATGTCTTGGAGGTTTTTTTCGTTTCGTGTATCGACCGCTGCGTCTTTCAATATTTTGACGACAGGGGTGAAAGTTTGGGCATCGGATACGTATATTTGGGGTACGCTGGTGCTAGCATTGTCGGTTTGAATACCGCTGTCCGCTAGACTGCCGTTTATGTGGGAGCTACCCGCCCCCGTGCTCAGTACTTTCGTCAATTGATCCGATAACGATTCCATACGATCTTGAATAGAAGAACGGTAAACATTATCCGCGTATGATGTACCCGGTTCTCTCGTATTCAAATTCGACGTATCGAAGTCGATCCGTCGCTGAAATGGTAATCTATCCCGATCTATCATTTTGTGTCTGTCCGACAAGACGGAAGGATACTCTGTCGGTATTTGGTGTCTTTGATTCCAAGTCGAAATTGTTGTATCCGTGAAATCGCTCAAGCTAGATCTTAATGACGATCTAGGCGACAGTCTAGCCTGCCTGAGGTAATCTGGGTTATAGTCCTTAATAGGTCGCCCGATGACTTTACCCCCTGCGTAGAAACCGGCTCGTTAGTTACGTTAAAACGTTTTTGGTACATTTCAGTTTATTTCACGCACCCCTCGCCGCCGTGTCGGGTCTACCATCACCGTTAGCACAGATAACACAAAACTTTTTTTTTTTTGCTAAACACGTCAAGCTCGGATTCGGTGAAGAATTGTACCGAAAAAAAAAATCGTAAAAAATGTAATATATTATAAAAAAAAATGCACAACAGCTATGAGGATCACAAACACCGGAAGGGAATAGGGGGTGGGAACAAAATAAACTGAAATGTATAATAATTATATTAAGGTACCAAAAAATAAAAAATTAAACAATAAAAAAATATTTCCGCATTCACTAAGTGTTAGGAATTAGGGTATCTAGCTACTTTGTTATATATATTAAAAAAGTGTATTCTTATTTTTATATTTATAACATATTATTAATAATCTTTATATGGTATTTTCAAAATTCCGTCCCCCGAATACCATATCACATAAGGACGCTGATAAGCCATACTGTGTCAAGCCACACGAACTTCATTTTGAAAAAATGGCGTCTAAAGATGTCAAACGTATTCTTAATACATTAGTTTGAATAAGTATTTATCCATATTTTCTTTTCATTTTTAATAAAAGGTTAATGCATTAAAAATAGGTTGATGTATTT
Source organism: Hypolimnas misippus (assembly GCA_037950945.1). Taxonomy (NCBI): domain Eukaryota; kingdom Metazoa; phylum Arthropoda; class Insecta; order Lepidoptera; family Nymphalidae; genus Hypolimnas; species Hypolimnas misippus. The sequence continues at coordinate 1,307,487 of JBBEEQ010000008.1, read as the reverse complement.
AATATACAATCTAATAAAAAGTTTTTTTTTTAAATATGAGATTACTGTATAAATTACAAAATATGGAACGACCTTGAAATTCAAAACAATTAATTAACAAACTTTTTCTGTACTTATTTATTTTATATGTCTTTATTTTTTATTGAATAATGTTAAATAGGTGATGCAGTATCAAAATACATCAATATCTCCGAATTTGACATTTTGTGGGTTGACACATTATTGCTTATCAGCGTCCATATATGGTATTCGGGGACCAAGGATGATAGACGTTTCAAAAATATATTAAAAAAGGATTTTTTAATATTCAACCCCTAAAGGAGTGAATACGTTTGTATGCAAAATCCTTAGTAATATTCCTTGGTTATTTTTACACAAAACTTGGTACAAAGGAATGTAAATTTCTTTATGAGGTTGCAATGGCTTGGTAAAGTTGAAGAAAAATAAATTATCTATTGACCTTTATTTTGGTGTATAACTAAATACCAGTATAACAAAATTCCAAACTTATCCCTTAGCGCTAGGAGCTATTAAAATTTGGAAAGAAAAACATTTTACTGTGGAACCTAGCAACTAAAACTATATGTTACAAATGTCATTTTGTATGTTTGTTTGTCACGATTTCACATCTTAATTACTTAACCGAACATAATGAAATTTTGCATATACGTTATCAGGGGGTACAGAAAAATGGTACCGTTCAGAATATAAAATAAAAACAAAATTGAAACGTTCGTTCCGCATTAAAAAATCTACATTAACGCGAGTTAAACCGCTGTTAAAAGCTAGTTTCATGCATATAGATATATAAATATTAAAAAAACATATACAATTACATATTATACATAGATTTCATGCATTTTTTTAAACGTACCGTTTTCTACAGCTTTCGCCTTTTTATAATTAAACTAATTTTTAACTCCATATTCAAAAAGAGGGTGTTATAAGTGAGACTGCTATGTCTGTCTGTGGCACCGTAACTCCTAAACGGGTGAACCTATTTGGATGCGGTTTTTATTATTTGAAAGAGGGTTTTCTAGCGATGGTTCTTAGACATGTTCTACCAAAATCGGTCATGATCGTGTGCTCTTTTACTTTTTAAAGGTTTTTTTTTTTTTTAATTTTTATATCCTTTTTGACTTTTTTTTTTGTAAAATAAAAATACACCTTTGTATCGAAATGTAATTAATTTGATTCGTACCTGCTGTATCGATGTCTTCCTGCGGTCTGCTCGGCTTCGCGATGCTTTTCCTCTTCGAAGGCGAATGTTTTAGGGCTGGAGAAGAATTGCTTATTTAATGATATATCTAAAAAAAATTGTAAAGTATGATTGTGGTGTCTTTTTAATGTGAAACCTAGTACAGCGAGTCAGGTCGACTTGTCGTCGCCATTTCGATTATTTAAGACAATTTTAATTATTAAAATGTAATTTATTAAAATGATTTTTTTATTAGGAATAATTTTCTTTAAAATGAATATTTTGTTTTTGATTATAACTTTGATTAAGTTAAGTAATTTATAATTTTATACAACAATTTCAACACAGCCCGCGAAGATATATTTTACCAACTTTAAATAAAGTTTATAATTTTACGTATACTTTATTATATTCAACAAATAATTAAATCGAACGTTTTAATTAAATAGAAACACATTGAATTTTAGAAAAAAAAATCCACTAAATATATTATACTATTTTAGATTAACTTTAAATACAATTAATTCACGATTCACACCACAATTATACTTTAAAAATAATAGACACGTAAAAAGACGTGAGTACAAAAAAAATAAAAAGCATTTGAATAATTAAAAAGCGTAAAATTGACATCATAATTTTTCCGCCAAAAAAAATCGTCTCAAGCTCTTCTAGATAAAAGAACAGAAAAGAAAAAAAAAGAAAGACAATTTAGTCGATGAAAATCATGCCAGAAGATTCGAAGAAGGAAACGTTAGTTTAATGCCAATTATTACGCGCGAAATTTCAACAGATTATATAAAAAAAATCAAATAGCGTTACAGATTAAAAAAAATCGTTTTTATTTTTTTTTAGAAATCTTTGTGCTGTTTAGATCAAAAATTTTTGTATCAATATTTCTTATATTTAATTAATAAATGACGATGTTATACGGTTAAATTAAAAGAGGTTTTTTTTGTGTATCAAATAAACTAAAAAATTATCATATTAGGTTTCAAAAATTTTGTGATTTTACTATAAAAAAAATTGAATCACATACAGCGATATAAAAAAGTTGAATAATTAAAAAAAATGACATCTACATTCAGGGTCTAGCTACGGGTACAAACATTATAAAAAAATCAATTCTAAACGTAGACTACGTGATAGAGAAACATCGGGAGACATTGAAGTATGAAATTGTTATAAAACATGATTTCGCTACGATGAATTCAACAATGTGATAAACAAAATATTATTGTATTTGAATTCGTGAGAAGTATATTTTAAAGTTTCACGATTTATACTATTCGTATTTAATATAACGGGTCTTATCGCGATAACTAATGGTATTAATACCTTTTTATTGCCCGACGTTTCGATGAAGTTGTATCCGTGGTGATCCGCTCGTGATCATTAGTTATCATGATAAAACCCGTTATATAAAAAACGAATTCGTGAGAAGTGTTTGTTAGAAATGTGTAAAATTTTCAGTGATAAATGGTTAAAAACAAATGACTATTTAATTATTTTTTTATGTAGAAAATTAAAAAAATTGTCGAAGTATCTATCGCTGAATTGTGCTCACAAAGATATTATTAATAGAGCGAAAAGCTCGAAATATAAAATCGCTTCGGCAATTTTGCTAGATCATTTTTCTCTTTCTAACCGATTAACAATTAGAAAGAGACAAGTAATCGAGCGATTCGAACGGATCCGTAGGCTGAGCGTGCTCTATTTAATAATACCTAATATTAAAAGCATATCAGAATTTGATTTCCATAGAAAAATCACCTAACATCTTCATCTTGGTATCTTACAATTGCCAATTGGGTGCCGATAAGCAATAATGTGTCAAACCACAAAAAGTCAAATTCGGAGATATTGATGTATTCTGATAACGCGTCACGTATTTAATATCATTCTAAAATGTTTCAAGTCAACTTAACTAAATAAATGCGAAAAAAAGATTCTTAATTTAGTATTTCGAATATTAAATAGCATTTCCAAGCAAACTCATATATTTGTTTAACTTATTAACATTTTTACTTTTTGTATTATACCAACCTACTTTTAATTCATTATATCTTGATTATGAATCGGTTTGACATATTTAGACGCCATTTTCTCAAAGTCCGTGTGGCCTGACATAGTATCGCTTAGCAATTACACATAAATTTCATATTTATTCCGTGTTAAAAAATAATTTTATCCGAATATTATTTCCGTTGAAGTTTATAACAATTTCGTATACAGACACAGATAATCGATTTACATCACATTAAAAAATATAAATAAAACATAAAGAAACATGCGTCATTCTTTTATCTCATTTCATCACGACTTACTCAAACCTCCAAGGACGCGCGCCATAATCCAATTTCGGACAATTGTTGGGAAAAAAAGGAAAAACAGACATTATTCTCGATTTAAACAATGGAAAAAAGTTCAGGGGGGCGTGCATGACTTTCACGTGAACATAAAAGATGTCATGCGAAAAGAAAAATTGCCAATTGAAAAAAAAAATGTAAAAAAAATACATGCCCAATTCGTACAATTATCGAACGGAATCCAAAATAAAATGTATTATTTCAAAGGTTAATATATAAAAAAAAACATCACATTCACCACCAAAAGTGAACGCCTACTCAATTCTTGGTTGAGTGTTGGTGTATTAATATTATATAAAATATACGTTATATACGAATTATTTTAAAATAATTCTTTACAGCCTTAGTATACATAACACATTAAAAAACTATTGAAATTTTATTGTCGAAAGGTATATATTTATGACTATTAAAATAGAAAAAACGATACAACATTTGAAATAAAACTATTTTAAACGGATTTTAATCGCGTATATTAACTATTTTTATCATCCCGACGTTTCCAGCATTTTACAGCGTTGTCGTGGTCACGGGTAGGCTACCCGTAAGGTAAAATAGTTTTATTTCAATGAGTAATAATCGCGAAAATCTAAGATACTATATTTTTTTAATCAGTAAAAAAAACAGTAACTTGATTAAACATAGAACATTGGCCAATAAATCTGTGCTACTTAAAAAAAAAACTAAACGATAACCTATAAAATCACTTAAACCTAACAAATGACATTTTTTTTTTAATTTTTCGTTTATTTTTTTGTTTAATTAAATTTCGAAAAATCCACAATCCACCAACACCCTACCAAACTACGACACACATAACGATACCTATGTAGCTGGAGACGAGCGTTCTGAACTTGCGATGGTTGCCTTTGATCTCCGGAAGGTCCACTAATAGACAATTTCGTTACACATTTATTTACTTATAAACTTCTTTTGAAAACATTTAATAAGTATCACCGAGATCATATACCGATGCTATGGACTGGTGTTAAGAATGTTTCCACCTAGTGCTAATAGATGGCGCTAAATATTTACACTTAGCACCAATAGATGGCGCTGATGCGGGTAATTATTAATCGCGGTGGCTAGATTCTTTGGCACTAGGGCTAGAGATTCATGTAATAGACGATTTTTTTATTTTTATAATTTTGGTCTCGCGTAATCACCCGTATCTTCTATAAAATGTACAAACATTTCATTTCTTAGTTCGCTCATATTAATTACAAATGGTGTTACCACATTCCTACCACCAGTGAAATATTAACCACCGATTTGTGTTATATAAGCTCGTACGAGACACGTAAAGCAAGAGTGCGTACCGTTTTGACGCATGTGATTGTCTATCTCACTCTAACTTACGTTGGTTAGAGCGAGACAGATAAAAAATGAGACACAGAGAATGAAACAAATTTTAGTTGTATTTGGTAGTACGTATGATATGATGGATGAATTCAGAAATATAACCCTGACGCACGGCCAGTTTTAATAATATTTTGTAATTTCAAATCCATTTGGATATTCGAATTTACCAAAAGGATCTTATAAATTATAAAAAAAGTCTATTATCATTAAAAGACTCAAAGTTATGCATTTCATACCGATCATATCTTAAATATTGCATCCAGCGACATCCCGAATTCTTTAATAACTTTGTAACATATAACATTTTTGTCAACTAAAATTGTTTTATAGCTAATTTCGTCATGATCTCGACGTACGACAACGCAATAATTTTAGTTTACCATCTAAGACATCTAACAACGTCGAATAGTGTCATTTTAAGAGCTACCCGCGTTCAAAGTTTCATCAAATCAGACCAGCATGTCAGGTTATATTTCGAAAAACACCCCTGATACAGCGTGTTCTGAAATTCGATATCGTTAACAAAACACGCTGTATGTATGTTAAAAATCTTAAGACTTCCAACGAATAAATATCAACTTTTAAAATATCTTAAAATGAAGAACATTTTGAAGTCTTAAAAGTTTTTTAATTAAATTATGCACTGATTAGTATATTATAACTAACGACAGTATTATAAGAAATTGAAGGAATTTAATATGTAACGACATTTAGGGGCGAAAATCGTCTACAATACTGGAGTAGCTTCACAATAAATAGTTTATAGCGAAATGATAACGTGATACAAGACTGAGAAGTTCAAAGAAGAGAAGAAAATAAGAAGTACCATTTTCGAATAGAGGCCGCTAGCACGAAAACGGCATAAGTATAATTTCTAACAAAATCGAGTTAGTGGTCTCTCCATGTGAAATATTTTTTAGATTGAAAATTAGAAAAACCTCTCGAGGAATGTAACATTGTAATGTAACATACTATGATTAAAATTTTTAGTATTACATTACGATTTTATCTCATTGACTGACTAGCATTCGCTTGTAATGTAACAATCAAAATTCAATTTGGAGTATTTTCGTAAGTCGAATCAGTTGTTTTCAACCAACTTTAAAAAAGAGAAAGCATATTTTCAGATTGGTGCCACATTTTTATCACTGTCGATTTAATAGTTTGGTTCAAAAATTATGTACGTCATCCAAATAAAGGTTATGACGTATTTTGCTTTTGAAGTCGGTTTTTTTTTTCAAAAAAAAGGTAATAATTACTATAATATTAGAGGAAGTGATCATTCTGATTGGTACGTACATATACATATTGTATCAGGGATGTTTCAAATTATATCATTACAAGTTTCGCTCTGTAATACTCAATCCGAAGTTACGAGTTCGAATCCGAACTGTTACATTACAAGCGAATGTTCTTGTTACGAAAGCGTTCCAACAATAACTTTTCTATCTATCATAAATGATAAACATATTAGACCACTAACTGGCAACACTAAATTTTTGTTAAAATTTTACTTATGCCATTTTGAACTAAGGACCGGAATTATCAATTTTAATTTAAATAAAACCTATAACAAAGCCTCTTATCTCTTTCCATTAACTCAAGGAAAAAGAGACATCACTTAAATCCGTATGTGCCTAATACAATGAGAGACAGAGAGCGATATATAAGTTTCGTGTGGAGCGAGAGAGACGGAAAATGTACTTACACGAAGGTATCTTCTTGAATACTGTTCTCGCCATGAAATCTAGGAATCTTTGCGCGTAGAAATTAGGTCGATGCACTGAAACAGTGTCCTGGAAAGAAAATAGTATAATGCTTATTAATATTATAAAATTGAAACTAAATCTATCTGTGTGTTACGCAATCACGTCTTAACTACTAAACCGATTTAAAAGAAATTTGGTATAGATAAAGTCCAGAACCTGCCTTATAAAGTGAAAAATGAGGGTAAGTGGTTAAAATAGGGCTTAAATCTTTCGTAAACGAAGACGAGGGCACCATTTACTTTTGTATATATCTTTACTTACAAAGAGTTTTATGTTTTTCAAACGTACATCCATAATGCTCATTTAAAATTAATGAGATGGAAAATTCACATTTTTGGACATAAAACGCAAATTTTTTTAACTTCTCTTTGTATAGACCAACGTTAAAACTGTAGAAGCGAACTATGCTGTGTGTGCGCGCGTATGTGTGTCATGTTAATTGATATGTGTGCGTGTGTTTGTGTGTGTGTATCTGTATTGTCAGTATGTGAATGCCCGTGTGCGCGTGTGTATAACTCACGCCGTCGTGTATCATGCTCTTCCACGTGTGCTCGAGCTTCTTGCGCAGGCGGTAGGACTGCAATATGTCGATGATACCCAGGAACAGGAGGAGACGTTCGCCGCGCGCGTTCCTCGCCGGAATACCGCCCGGCCTGGGGGGGACATACACTATTATAAGAGAGAAAGAGAGATAGGGAGGAAGACAGAGAGAGAGAGAGAGAGAGAGAGAACTGGATATACACGTTTCAGGATTTACCTTGACAAATGCTAATTTCCACAAGACCTTTTCATAACCGAGCATAAAATTAATTAAAAAAAACAAAATCTGCAGTCGATAACTTAGACAAATTGTATGGACTGTGACAAAACGCGTTCATTGAAGTCGCAGGAACCAACTAGTTCTGAATAAGAGAAAGATCTGATATAGAGAAAGATGTAAAAGAAAAAAAAAACATACGGAACGTCTTCTTCCTCGTCGATGGGTTCGCTCTCAGCTTGTATACTCTCCATTGCCGTGGAATGCGCGACCAATCTCTGACGGTTTATTGATCTGGAATTATACAAAACATATATTTAAAAAATCATTTATGAGTTTATACATTTTTTCAACCAATGTTAACAATTAAACACGTGATAATTAAAACTTAAGTGATCTTAATTAATCAAAGAGTAAGAAAAAAAAACCAGCATTGCTAATTGACTTAATCAGATTATTACTAATTGTGTAACGATAATATTAATGTTTAAAAAACTAATAATATTCTAAATAATAATACAAAGAAAAAATCCCAATCAACATGACATATACTATTTAGAAACGCTTTTTTTACGTTTCTTGAATACCAGAGTACCCATTTAAAAACGGTAATTTACGGTAAAAACTACAATTTTTAATAACAAAAATCAAATATCAAGAGAAATGTCATAGTATAGAAGTAAAAACAATTAATAAAATTATTATCAACATGATTAAATAAATAAAAGAAAACACTTTCAGTTAATAAATATGCCGCTGAGGAAATTAGTCGTGAGGTTTGTTAGTTTAAACGATCTCAAATGATTCATTATACATTCATTATCATGCTTTCCGTTTGTAATTAACAAAATAGTTAAAGAGTTAAGAGAGGGTTAACTATAGATAAGATAACTATGGCACTATATTAATACACTATTTTAATGAATTAAATTAATTTGTTAAACAAAAGATTTTTTGGAGGACACATAGAACAAAGGATAAATAAAAAAAAAGCAAAGGAAAAATAAAAAATATTGCTACTTAATTCAAAAATTAACTATGTTAAAATGGGGAAAATAAAGTGTGGTTAATTTTATAGATTAAAATACTATTTTTCCCAAGAAACGGTTGAAAATGACTATAACAAATATTTTCTTCTTTCTATTTAATAAGACAGTCCAAGTAAGGATAATTATCATCATAGGAATCGTGATAATGTCTATAGTCACTAAGATACCTACACCCATATATACAAAGGAGAATTTAACGTCACATTAATTCACTAAATGATCTCACTATCTTTGTCAGAATTAGGAAATGATGTACCTTAAACGTACATATATTTCCCAAATATATACTCAATAAAAAATAAATATTTGCTTAATTGGAAATTATTTAAATGACTCTTAAAGGTAGTTTTGTCCTTTCTTATTAGCCTAAATCATATTAGCTGTACATAATAACCACGTAACAACCAAAAAATTACTATTCGAATTGATTTAAAAAAAAAATCTTTTCGCATATAATTTTATTATTACACAACGTTATCAATATATAAATTAGTTTTAGGCGAAAAATACAGTTATAAGTTTTGCTCTCAGACTTTCATAAGGATTTATCACACATCTGAAAGATTTACTATGCCGTATTTTTGACAGCCACATCTTGTATTGGGTGCCTTTGGTAATTAATACAGAGTTGTTTTATATCAATTACGAGAGTATAACTTACAAATGTAATTATTGCCTTAAAGCTATCAGTTGGTTTTACTACTTTCAAGTAAAACTACAACTAAATCGTTATTTAATATTATAAATGTGAAAGTAACTCTGTTGCTTTTGTTGTTAAGTTTTCATGCCTTGTTAAATTTTGAACAAATTGTAATGCATATTGGTAGATATCGTATGCTTAATACTAAATTGACCGAATCCAAAAATTCACATTTTTTGGGAAATCGTAGAAACGTTTTACACTTTGGGCTTAAATTTATTTAGACTTTAATATCACAAGATGTCTACGGAACAGATTATTTTGTTTAAAATAATAGATTACATAAACAACAGAATTATATGAAACTATACTAGATGTATAGCAGTTTAGCTAATTCGTTTCAGAGACATTTTTAATTCGGTCACTTTAATAATAATGCGATATGTAGATCACATCTAGGAGTAGTCAAACTTTGGTCACAAAATAAATGTTGGAGGGGACGAAATAAGGGTTAAAAATTTACATGAAGAGCTTATTATTTCTTAAAGACTATTAAATATAATCATTCTACGCAGACGAAATCACGAATCGAAATACACTTCTCTTAGTTACCTTTTCCATGCTTACTTAAATACTTAACACATTACGACGGAAAATTACTTTACAACGGGTCATACTGGTCTAGACAAATTTGTGTAGTGATTGACGAATCCGTTTATAAACAAGTTTGGAAATACTGTTCGATTTTAAATTGCAATCAATTTTGAGTGATCACTGTATTTCACGTTTGACAGCGCGAGAATTAAATTCAACTTAAATTAAGTGGCGTTTTATTTTTTTACATTCTTTTAAACATTGCCTCGTCTATTTGCGACTTGTCTATAAACAATTTTGTCAATTGCTTACGTTAATGGGCCTAAATTCTAATTCCGGCCGAGCGCAAAAACGACCCTAGTCATATTTCAACAAAAAAAAGTCTTATCTCTATATCAAATATGTTTGGTTTACATTCGAAATGGCATTATATTATTTTATTATTATTTCTCAGTATACCATCAATAACAAATGACAGATGAGTGGTCAAGTGCGAGTCGGAATCGCACATCAATAGTTATCAATTACATATTGTTTCAGCGCCTCTCTTGTTTCCTTTACAATAGTACTTTTTTTAAAGTACATAATTTTTTTTATCTTGTACAACTGTACGGAACCCATCATGTACTAGCGCGACTTGCACTTGATCTGTTTTTATTCGATAGCAAGTGACAGACGGCAACGAAAACATATTTAAGATAGAATTACGAAGAATAAATCATTCATATAAAAAAAAATGTCACATACACCGTTCTTGCGCTCGCCTCAATCAAAAACATGCAAAGGTTATTCCCTGTTAGAAAGAGACAGACAATACGTATTTTAGTGCGTTAGAGAGAGCAGGCAATAGTTACACTATGAGGACGGAACAAGATATTAAACACGTATATATAAAAATAATATTTACTGCGTCCGTTTGACTTGCGTCTTAAAATCCTCTTTCGCCTGCTCTAATCTGGAAAATTTTCAAAAAGTACCGTCACCATTTCTGATACATATATAGTTTTTTTCTATACATTCTATGTGCAAGATATTTTATTTTTTCGTCTTTACATAGATAATAAACATAAAATAACTTAATACATATAAAGTAAATATTTTACAAGGTCAAGTGACCAAATGACGTGATGAAATACCGATGAAGAAAAAGTAAAACTTCCTAAGTGACATTATAGGTAATTTTACAAGAAAATAAATTACTAATGAAGAAAATATATACATACATAAGAAAAGAGATCTGAAAAGCTTTAAACAAAGCAGAAAATATTGCAATATATTAAAAAAAAACAATAATTCAGTTTATTTCAAAATTACCCATTTATAGTTCATATTTTATTTCTTTCCAGCATCAATTTGTTTTGTTTTGAAGAAGCCATAGCATATTAACACTTACCCAATGTCACATTTAACCGACTTCAAAAAAGGAAATTTTTGAAGACATTAATGGATGAACATAATGTTACAAAATTCTAATCTCAAGGACATAGTTCCCAAAGTTTTGCTTAAATATACAAAATGTATTAGATGTATATATCCAAAAATTGTGGATTAGTCAAATAACCTCAAATGTTGGTTTAAGGTTTAAAATTCATTGTATATTATATATTTTAAACTTTCGCGATTTATACTATTCATATTTAATATAACGGGTCTTATCGCGATAACTAATAGTAGTAATACCTTTTTATTGCCCGACGTTTCGACGAAGTTACATTCGCCGTGGTCACGAGCTGACTGGTGTACCGCGCGCCCTCCGGCGACGAGTGCGCGAGTTTTCTTCGCCTACCCTCACAATAGTAATATTGTTAAATTTAACAAAAGTGAAGTACCCCGAACAATGTTCGCGCGAACCGATTGTGTTAGTGTGGTGTGCTCCCAGCATTATAATAACGGTAAAGACAATATTACTATTGTGAGGGTAGGCGAAGAAAACTCGCGCACTCGTCGCCGGAGGGCGCGCGGTACACCAGTCAGCTCGTGACCACGGCGAATGTAACTTCGTCGAAACGTCGGGCAATAAAAAGGTATTACTACTATTAGTTATCGCGATAAGACCCGTTATATTAAATATGAATTCATTGTATAGTCTATTTTTCTTTACTTGTCTTATTTAGCAGACAAATATGGCGCACTTTTAACCACGAATGGACACTGATAAGCAATACTGTGTCAACCCACACGGACTTCATTTTGAGAAAATGGCGTCTAAACATGTCAAACCTATTCTTACTTAATTTGTTTAAAGCAGTTTATATCCATCTTTTCTTTTCTTTTTTTTTTTTAAGGTATAATGAGTTAAAAGTAGATTGATATATTTAATATATTATTTAATAAAAAAAGTTTTTCAAATATTTCAGATTATTCTATAAATTGCAAAATATGGAACGCACTTGAAATACGAAACAATTATTAAGGCAATTTTTTCCGTACTAATTTAGTTTATATTACTTGATTTTTTAAATAGTGTTGAATAGTTGATGCAGTATCAAAATACATCAATATCTCCGAGTTTGAGTTTTTGTGGGTTGACACATTATTGCTTATCAGCGTCCAAATAAGAGTTATTATCGATCGAACGACGGATTCATTTTGTACAATGAAAAAATTGAAAGAGAAATAATGTTTGAAAATTCGTGAATTTTGCCGAGAATCGAATGGACGCTAATAGGCTATATAACATAACACTACAGTCTATACGTGTATATAACAACCCCTAAATGTCCCACCACTAGGTATAAATCTCCTCTTTGAAATATAACGAATAAATTTAGGTAAAGCCTAGCTGTAGCCAAATGACTAAAGCTCGACCGGGGCAGTACCTCACTTTCACAGAAGATCAACATAAATTAGCTAATATAATTTCGTACGGTGAGTGATAAAGCCGGAAGTCTAACTCCATCTTCCATTCATTTCCTTACTTCCTATTTCCTTTCATTTCTTATTGCTTTTTAAGCTGGTAATACATTAGTCTCTTCTGATGCTGCGAATGTCCTTATGCGAATGATCACTTTTCATCAGGTGTCCCGCCTGATCGTTTGCCACTTTTCTTTAAACTGAAGCAGCGGAAATAAATCTTCGTTTTTTGGCATTACTCCGATATTTATCATATCAAAAATCATTTAAATGAAATAATAATAATGGTAGATACGTTGGATTTTATAGGCTCGTACAGTATAGGCATCATTTATGAAATATAATAAAAAAAAAATTAAATCAATTTCTTTACTTTTAAATATCGATTCTGCTAATGTAAAACATCCAACACATGCCCAGTTATTCGTCCTGTATAAAGGATAGAAGACTGAAGAAGAAGATAAATATATACCTGGTTCTATTGAGCCCACTTTTCTTCGGTTCCCCGTCAGCTTCTTCATCGCTCTGTCCGGATTCTGTTCTTTTTCGAGCTTCTGTCTTTTCTCTTTGGGCTTCGTCCAAGTTGTGGATACCGACTAGCAGCGAATAGTCCATAATCTGTGAATAATTTTATTATTTGTATTAGATATAGAGAAAATAATTGGACGCTAATAAGCAATACTGCATCGAGCCACATGGACTTCATTTTGAAAAACTTTTTTCGATAGACTTTTTTCCGTACCTTTTTAGTTTAGATGCCTTAAAATTATTTTTAATAACGTTCAATACATGACGCATTATCAGAATACATCAATACCTCCGGATTCGAACATTTGTTGGTTGACACATTATTGCTAATCAGTATTTAATTAAGACTTGAAAAAATACGAACTTCAAAGTAAAAGTACGCTTACGTTTGCTTCGAAGACATACAAACTCCGTTTATTTGTACTTGAAATCCAAACCGCTGAACAGATTTTGATAAAAATTTTATGGAAAAAATCTAAAAGTATACCCTTAATATAATAATAAATGACGGAGTTCTGAGATAACGAACATTTAAAAAAATACTACTTAAAATGAGAACTTCAAACTTTTTTGAAGTCCGTTATCTAGTGTTTGTTCACATTTATGTAGGCTTTTTTACAGCCATCTAAAACCTTTTGTCGGACGACAGTCCAAGATTTATTTTTCTACCTGGTCAATAACACGCGCGCCACCTATTGCTAGTTAATAGTCCTATGACTATAGCCTTTAGCAAGCCACTAAGCTTTATCGCAATCGGATAAATCGAATGGCAACGCCTAAGATATGAATAAACAAACATTAATTTCTATATTCATAATAAATTTTTACTTAACTAATTGATTCCCACGATTCCGTCAGCGTATAGTAAATTATTTTGAATGGCATATTTCTTTGAGACATGCTGGATATTCCATACAACTTTCCATAACTGTTTTAAGTATTATCTATGCGACAATAAGCTGCCTATGTGATTCTCCAAAGTCCAACTATACATATACCAAAATACATCAAAAACTGATTCAGCAGTTTAGACGTGAAAGGTAACAAACAATAAAGCATCAGAGTTCATCCACATAAAAGTAAAGTAACAGCCTGTTAATATCCCAATGCTGGGCAAAGGCCTCCTCTCCTATTAAGGAGAAGGTTTAGAGCTTAACCCACCACGCTGCTCCACTGCGGGGCGGATATACATGTGTCAGAATGTCTCCCGGCACATGCAGGTTTCCTCACGATGTTTTCCTTCACCGCCGAGCTCGGGATGAATTTAAACACTATTTAGCACTTGAAAAATCAGCGGTGCTAGCCGGGGTTTGAATCTGGCGTGCGTTTGAGATCGGCGTGTTCTAACCACTAGTCCATCTCGGCATTCACATGTTAGTATAAAATTACCTTAAAACTCTCCAAAACCCGACAGTCCCTCTGCATGGTCTTGATGAGAGCGGTATAAGTGTCAGCTTCTAAGAAAATTCCTTCCGTATGGTGTTCCATGAAATCTAAGTCCTTGTATGTGGGTGAACTCTTTTGTCTTTCCGTTTTGCTTGCCTGTAGAAAAAAATTGTTTATATTAATAATAGTATTGCAATCATGTTTTACGACTAAATGGATGCTGATAAGCAATAATGTGTCAACCAACAAAAAGTTAAATTTTGAGATATTGATGTATTTTTTTTTACGTTACTTATTTAAAATTATTAAAAAAAAAAATCAATTCACCCAAACTAAATAAGCATGGAAAAAAGTTTCTTAACTGAATGTTTCGAATTTCAGGTGCGTTCCATATTTTGCAATTTATAAAATAGTCTCAAATATTTAAAAAGTTATTATTAGATAACATATTAAATAAATCTATCTACTTCAATATACATTTTGTCAAAATAGAAAATAAAAGATGATTATATAGGTCTTCAAACTAATTTATTAAGAATAGGTTTGACATCTTCAGGCGCCATTTTCTCAACACGAAGTCCGTTGATACAGTATTGCTTATCAGCGTCCATATATGTTACATTCATACTATTTAATGTTAAAAAATTGTTTCCATTTCCAACTTTGGCGAAGTCGTCAATATACTTGTTGGTCTAAATATATTCTTACCAACACGATATTTCTGCTGAAAGTTGGAGTTGTGTTGATTCCAGATGATGCTACAGCATCAGGTTAAAATGCGGTTATTTACGGTTAGAACGCGGTTACAACGTACAATCAGATACAAAGATATACACGTCAAACTTATAATCCCCCCCCCCCTATTCCTTTTTTTAATCGGACGACCGCTCTGGTGTAGTGGTGCTGAATGCACCTCTAACGTCGACAGTTGCGGGTTCGGTCCCCGTTCGGGGCAGATATTTACATTTCTATAAATATTTGTTCCTAGGTTTGGGTGTTTGTCCTTTTGGAATTCCCCCCCGTGCCTCGGAGAGCACGTAAAGCTGTCGGTCCCGGTTGTTATTACAATTTCCTGATAGTGATCGTTACTCGTAGTAGGGAAATTATTCTAATCAAAATGGTTACTGGCTTGCCTTCAGAGGTTGCAGAGGTTAGATGGCAGTCGCTCTGTGTAAAAATCAGTAACTCGTCAATATCTGGGACTAGAATAGAAAGCAGATCCTGGTATAACCGGGAATAATGCTAGGTAGATGATGATTCCTTTTTTAATCGACGGTTAAAAATATAACATACCTTTCTCTTATACGTGGAGCCCTTGAGATCGTACTTCTGGTGCAGCTTCACGTACGATGGCAGCAAATTGTTCATAGCGACTAGCCGCACGTTCTTACTGTTGCACTGGTAGCAATATAATCCGAAGAACTTCGGTAGCAACGTGCGGGGGTTCTGTGGGAGAAATTTAATCGTTAATCCTAAAATATAATATAACAAGACCTTTTAAATAATTACAATTAAAAAAAAACAAACTGCTCCTCGCGGTTATAGTTGTCTTTGTTCCTAAAAAACGTAGCGTGATGTAATATAGCCTATAACCTTCATCGATAAACATGCTATACAACGCAAAAGTAATTTTTCAAATCGGACCACTAGTTTTAAGAATTGCCAACTACATATTAACTAACAAACAAATTTTACCTCATTATAATATTAGTATATAGTCCATTTCTCTTTGCTTGTCTTATTCGGAACGAAAATCACGAATTATATATTTTAAACTTTCGCGATTTATACTATTCATATTTAATATAACGGGTCTTATCGCGATAACTAATGGTAGTAATACCTTTTTATTGCCCGACGTTTCGACGAAGTTACATTCGCCGTGGTCACGAGCTGACTGGTGTACCGCGCGCCCTCCGGCGACGAGTGCGCGAGTTTTCTTCGCCTACCCTCACAATATTAATATTGTCTTTACCGTTATTATAATGCTGGGAGCACACCACACTAACACAATCGGTTCGCGCGAACATTGTTCGAGGTACTTCTACCATTAGTTATCGCGATAAGACCCGTTATATTAAATATGAAAATCACGAATTTTGGAATATTATATTTCATTATGAAAATGATTAAGTTCAATCATTCGATCGATAATTTCTCATCTCTAAGCCTTATACGTGGTTAGAAAAAG
Source organism: Hypolimnas misippus (assembly GCA_037950945.1). Lineage (NCBI taxonomy): Eukaryota > Metazoa > Arthropoda > Insecta > Lepidoptera > Nymphalidae > Hypolimnas > Hypolimnas misippus. Next base: position 1,290,791 of record JBBEEQ010000008.1, on the reverse strand, counting down.
CGCCATATTTGTGTACTAAATAGGAAAAATAAAGTAAAATAGACTATAGATGAAATGTTTCATAGGATAAAGGTTTATAATGTGTTTCCCTACTAATATTATAAATGCAAATGTAACTCTATCTGTTTATCTGTTACGCTTTCCCGCTTAAACCTCTCAAACGATTTTGATGAAATTTGGCACAGACAATGTATAGACCCTGAGAAAGGACATAGGCCTTTTATTGCGAAAAGCGAAAGGTCACTCACTCACTCACTCACTCACTCATCTCAAAAACTACAAATGAGGATTCTTTTTAGAACGTAACAATAAATATGGGGGTTAGAAGTTTGTATGTAAGTCCTATGTTACGCGCGAGCGAAGCCGCGAGGGGCCGCTAGTCGTATACAAAGGGCAACCGTTACTGACTGGCTGGTTTATCAACACACAGCTCAAACCACTAAGGGGGTGAACCGGGTATTATGTTTTTTGTATGAAAAAATCAAATTTTACATGAGCGAAGCCACGAGTATTCTAGTTATTTTGTCAGTTCTTTCAATGTCCAATAGATGTCGCTGTGAATTAGTTTATTGAGTCAACATTTCAACGCCTCTTGTTATCTTATAAAGCGTTTAAGATACAGGCTTGGCCTAGTTTAAACGTTAGTGTTTTTAATTAATTTGATAAGTAATAAAATTATACTGTTACTGGCTGCCCCTCGCGGTTTCACTCACGTTTATGGATGCTGCTTTGCTGCTATAAGGCCTAGCGTTATGTTATATAGCCTATAAGCTTGCACAATAAACGGGTTATCAAACGAAAAAATAACTTTTCAAATTGACCTAGTAGTTTCGAAGTTTACTCATTGCATACAAACAAACAATCAAATCTTTTCTCTTTATAATATTAGTATAGATAGATTGAGACTGATGAACTTTCCTTGTAGTGAATAAAAATTTTATTATTTACCAACTGTTACCCGCGACTTCGTCTGCGACAAATTAAAATGAAAATTTCTACATAAAAGTAGCCTAAGTTACTCCTTATAACATTAGCTATCTGCTAGTGAAAGTTCCGTCAAAAGCCGGAACAAACAGACAGACAGACAAAACATTTTAAAAACTGTGTTTTGGTGTAAGAATCGTATATACTTTCATATGCATTTAGTGAATAGCGTTAACTTGAAATTACAAACGGAGACTTCAATTTTATTTATCTATATTGGGTATGGATTATTTCGATGTTACCTGATCGAGATTCAAGTAGTAGCCGGGCAGTAGTTTCTGCAGGAACTCGCCCTCTTTGTGCTGCACCGTCTTTATGATGAACTCGTCATCGTTCGTGAGATAAAAGATACTGCCAGATGCTCCGGGATTGCTTAATTCGCGTAACGGGGCGCTACACATTGACATCTGGAAAAAAACAATTATACACCTTAGACGTATTTTTCTGCTTTCCATTTCGTTCAATTAACTTTTAGATAAGGTGGTCACTGAAAATTAGTGTTGTAGTCTCTAGGAGCATATAGAATATGTCAACCCACTTGTACTTCGTTTTTAAGAAAATGGCGTCTAAATATCTCAAAACTTAATAAATCTGTTTGAAAAAGAATATATCTTCGATTTTCTATTTTGATAAAAGCTATAATGAATCAATAGAAGATTGGTATAAGTTTTATCTAATGATAAGTTTTTCAAATATATATGAAATTATTGCATAATCCAAAAACTTTTGGAAATGGAAACTTTTTCCGTACTTATTGAGTTCAGACCACTTGAATTTTTTTTTGAATAATGTTAAATATGTAATCAGCTATCAAGACTAAAGAAAAGATGGATGGATTACGTAAAAGGTGACATGAGTAAGAAGGAGTGAGTGTTGAGATGACGGCTGATAGGAAAGAATGGAAGAGAAGAACATATTGTGCCGACCCCACATAAGGGACCAGGGGCAAGAAGAAGAAGAGAGATGTAATCAGCTATAAGAATACCAACAGCTCTAAATTTGACTTTTTGACATAATCTTTCAAACATTATTGCTTATCAGCATCCAAATGATGCCTGTACTGAACGAGCCTACAAAATCCAATGTTTGAATTTAAAGTCTTTTTTTAATAAAAAAAAATCTATTCGGTTATTTAGATATTGTTAGACATTTGCGTTAGCAGAAACGATGGTTTAAAGTAAAAAAAGTAATTTTTTTATAAAAAAATATATTGAAACGTTGGATCTGTAGCCTCGTACAGAATAGACATAATTTATGAAAAAAAAAAATATTTTTTTTTTTAAATATCGATTCTAGTAATGCTGGTAGAAGATCAAACACATGCCCAATTGACACACTGAATATTCGAAACGGCTCCACCGATTTTCATAAAAAAATACCACCACCCGGGTACTATCATTAATACATTAAATAAGCGAGCCATTATACATAATCTATGCAATTTTCTCCACAAGGTCAAAGAAAAACAATTACTTAATGTAAATAATCACATTATTATTATTGCAATATTTATGGCTTCTTTCAAGGGTTGAAAGAGAATTTAATTGAATAGTGCAACAAATAGAATGGCTCTAACACAGTTATTTTGCATCTCGAATGGCAAATATACCATTTCAGAATTAAACTAGCGGATACGATAAATGTTGACCTGCCAAAAAACAACGCCATCTACCGGATACAATTTCGAATATAAACCATCATTATCATTATATTACTTTCTAAAAACGGGAAATCGCAAAAAAGCATAGTACGTAATTACATTTTTAATTAGTAAATTATATGTTATCTAACAAAATTTAAATTTATAGAAAATGTTTGTACTACCCACCTACCTACCTACTCATTGCGCATATTGTACTAATTTTTCGTTACCATTAAAATATATAATTTTGACACATGTATATCCGCCAACCCGCAGTGGAGCAGCGTGGTGGATTAATCTCTAAACCTTCTCATTAATAGGAGAGGAAGCCTTTGCCCAGTAGTGGGACGTTTACAGGCTGTTACTTTACTTTACACTCCGATTGGTCCCATAGAACTAAATTTTTCATCAAAGTCGGTTCAATAGTTTTATAATCAAAAGAAATGGAAAAGTTTACCATTCATAGTTTATAACAATTTCGATATTATCTTACTAGCTTACGTATACTTTTCGAAAAATTCCACTGATTATCCTGACTATCCTTCACCTACACATAAGAGGCTACAGGATATCTACAAATCGTTATTTACTTCTATTTATCTTTTACTAATTATAATTGTTAAACATGATGATGATTAACATGATTTTTATATTTTTTGTCACAATATAAATATATGTAAGTACCTTTAATATTTAATTAATTTAATATAATTTGTACGATTGAAGAACGTTTAACCGGACTGGCACTTCTCCGCGTCCATAAAAACGTACCCATCGAAGTACAAGAAGTGATAACTTTTTACCTGTATCGATTATTAACAATCTCAAATTATTACTTCTTGTGACTTGACCAAAACTAGGTGACGCCCCCTGGCGGCGAGACCCTTGGGTATAAGCTACAGCTAGGCTCTATTACACTAACTTGTATTTGAAATTACCTAACCAATAACATCGAACAGCATCATTTTTCTCAATTACACCTAACATCACCAAACCTTCCTCAACACTTTCCCGCTATAAACGTTTAAAAAAAAAACATTTCCGATCACTCACGAGGAAATCATCCGGCTGTATTCCGAACAGATCCCGGAAATATCTGAAGGCTATCGGCGCGTACGTTTTGAACTTGAACTCGGAGTAGTGATGGGCGGGCGTGTGGTTCGAACCCTCGGATGGAAAATTCGTCGTCTCGACCGTCATGAAGTCCTGCATGAGAAGATCGCGTTCCGGTTTCGAGGCTAGACCGCCGATCGCGTGCTGGATACCTGGAAAAGATAAAGAGACGATATTATAATTTGACTTTTTTTTAATATAACGAGCGTATGAGCTTCTGACTGCCGTTGACTGCCTGTTGACGTCAAGAGAGACATGGATTATGAATTTAATGTCTTATTATTTTGATAGGTTGTCGCAGTGGTCACTGCAACTGACTGAAGCGTTAACAGTCGCGGCTCACAACAAACATCTGTATCGGCCATACAGATGTTTCTCGTGGTGTTCTGGGTGTTCGTATTGTATGTTAACCCCCGACACAGGATCATGAGATCCTGATGTAGGTCGTTGATTTCTAAACTCTTTAAAAATAGTTTTAAATAAAAAACAATCACGTAATTTTATGCTAATAGAACGTAACATTTCCAACCATTTACCGGTAGATTGATGGGTTTTTCAAGGTCGTACAATATAATGTCAAGTGCGAACACATGTAGCTTCCGTTAAACGATAGTCAATAAAATCAACGAAAGAAAAAAACATCTCTAAATATAGAGTGTAAGCTCTTTATTGGGCGTGGAAGGTTAAATCCAAAACCATAAGAAATAGCGAAAAATACTTAAAAGATCCTGGGGGCTGTTCATTGGAGAAGGTTACAGGCTATTACATCACGCTATAGTCTATTTTTCTTTACTTGTCTCATTGACCAGATAAATATGACATAGTTCTAATAACCACGCATAATAGTTACAGATAAGGAATTATCGATTGAATGATTGAACAGAATCAATTTTTATATTACAATGAAAAATAATGTTTAAAAACTCAGTTTTCGTTCTGGGTTTTGTTACTTAATAGGACAAGAAAAGAAAAATAGACTATACAACCCATATGATCGAAAAAAATAAACGATAAACGCGACAGAAACCGCGAGAATCAATTAGTTCACAAGGAACAAGTCTTAAACGTTTTTACGGTAAACAAAGAGAATTTAAAATGAACATCACTGAGAACAACAATCTCTTAATCTACCATCTGATATCGTCTTCATGTGTTGATAGCCATGAGATTATTCAGGAAATGAAATCCCAATCTTTATGGTAGTTGGATTATACTTTATACAATGGAGTTAAAATAAAAAAAAAAAACATTTTTAACCGACTTCCAAAACAGGAAGTTCTCAATTCGTCGGGGCCTTTTTTATGTTATTCGATTACTCGAAAACGGCTAGGCTCATTAGGTTACGTATTTCTTGTTTTGTTCTATAGGATTTTCATCAAAATCAATTCAAACTTTAGGTTTTAAAATCAAAATAACTAGTACTAATTTTATTTTTCAAATCGATTCCCTTTTAACACAGATACGCTTATGATGTATATAAATACGATCTGGAGCTACGAGTTCATAGGTACGAATACAACCTTGATTTAGCTATAACCTACATTTCTGGTAGATTGGTCATTGCCCTATTGAACTACTGAGATTTAAGCGTAAGATGAATAAGTTACTACGCGACGCACGTGCCCGAATTACATAATGAATATAAAATTAGACAGTCATGGTGAATGACGATAAACAAGACAAGCGTAAAATCCTTACCGATATTATAAATAAAAAAAGTAATTGTCTGTGTTTACGCGATTATTAAACCGATTTAAATGAAATTTGGCACAGAGATAGTCCAGAGCCTGAGAAAGAGCATAGGGCTTTTAATCCCAAAAAAAAAAATGCACGGTCCCTGTGGGAATGCGATATAAACGCGATATTTTACGCAGACGAAATCGCGGGCGGAATTCTAATATTAAATAGTATCGGCCCCTCGCTTTCATGCAAACATTGAATCCCCGTTTTAACCCCTTAAGGCTCTAAGTTTACAAAATCCCGTCTTAGTGAACCTACGCCTTAAAAAGAACACCCATGCAAAATTGCAACTACAAGTGTAGTTTATGAGATTTCGTGTAGTGACCTTTGGTTTTTTATATATAGGTATAGATTAAAATTCTCAATCCAGTAACTATAACGATGATATATAAAATTTCACCCTACGAAAAGTCGCTATATGCGTCTAAATAAGTATTCTCGTTGAATTCCTTAAATTCCGAGATCGCCTAGTCGTTAGACCGCGTCGATCTCAACTTTACTCTTCAACGGCTTAAACCCCGGCTAGTTACGTTGAGATTTCAAGTGCACATTTAAATTCATCTCGCGCACGTCGATGAAGGAGAAATTTGTAAGTAAACCTCTATGTTTTGGAAATAAATTTCTGACACATGAATATTCGCCCCAGAGTTAAGCTGCATGGTGGATGAACCTTAATGGGTGAGGCCTTTGCCTAGCAGCGGGACTTTTGCAGTCTGTTACTAGTAACAATCAATTACGTTAAAATAGAAAAAGACCCGTAGTCTAAGTCAAAATTTTAGTCACCTCCCGAGGTAGTAAAGTAAGACACCTAACTATAAATAAGTATATATTTTTCCCTTCGTCACCTTAACTCACCTCGTCTACCGCAAGAGGTGACAAGCATTTCGCCGCGGACAATAGTTAGAATAACTAATTACCTCTGTGTATTGACATTGCCAAATCTGAAGGCGTTGTATCGGTTCCTGACAACGATAACGTGTCTCCCATGGTTTCTTATTGTGCAGACAATTATCAAGAAAATCTCACTCATTTATTCGCAACACACACACACAAAATACCTAAAATTAACTTTCGTGAAATCCACTTCAATTTTAAATCTATTCTGAATTCATTTAAAAACACTTTTTAATTACATCACTTATAATATCCGCCTATAATGTTATCACAAAACGCTAATATCATTTTCGCGCGCGAATTTTCTTACTTCTCATAAGCTTTACTTAAGAAGACCATTCTGATAAGTATTGAGATTCTTTTTTCATATTTCAATAACAATAGTATCTTGGCCTTAAGATCATTTCAAATGTGGTAAAAAGCTATACCTAAAAACGAGACAACCCATTGAAAAATTCAATCATAAAGAGGCGGGTTGAAGATTTTTTGTGCGGTACTTCTTCAAGCATCTCTTGCTTCATAAGCATTTCTTGCTTCGTTTCTAATCCATCAAATTATTCTCATCTTCTTAGGATGCTTTTTTTAGAAGCGATAAGTGTATAAAACGCATCACCCATTTTAAAATAAATAATCAAAACGAAGAATCGTGAAGTATTTTTTTTTTCGGTATAAGTTCATTCCAAATGATCAGCACTTTCTCATATATCTCGCTGTTTAAATCCATTAGAATCCACCCGATCCTTCAATCCATTAGCGATCACATTTTAAAAGGTTTCAAGGAAAACTTAACACATGATAATGGGCACTACCCTTCTTCTTCATCAGATCAAGACGTTAAAACCAAGGCACACACTTTCACAAAAATCCCAACAGATTCTTAGAACAACGAACCAATCCTGCACAAATTTGGTCCACAAATTCTAGTTACCCCAATACAATTTATTTACTAAAAACTGAAACCATGTTGCGACGTTAAGAAAATTAAAAACTAACAAGAAAAGAATAATCACCAAAACATTTCCTCGTAACCGCTATCAAATGTTTGTTCGTCGTTGTGTGTAAACAGTTTACGAGATATGGCAGGTGGTAGGAGCGTGACACGTGTGTGTGTGTTTGTAAATTGTGCAAATGTTTGAACAAAAAAAAAGTATTAAGACAAATAAATTACATTACTTTGTAGTGTGGCTATTTGTATGTTTATATATATACAAATAAATAAAATTGATGTGTCTGTTTGTAATTTCAAATTAAAAGTTTTTAACTAAATGCATATGATAGTGTATAAGGTACATACTTACATCGAAGACACAATTTTTAAAATGTTTGTCTGTCTTTCTGTTCGTTCCGGCTAATCTCTGAAACGATTGGACCGATTCCGACGGGTCTTTCACAGATAACTAATTTTATAAGGAGTAACTTAAGCCATTACAATTAATTTTAATTAAAAAATAAAAAAGTATGGTTACGCAAACAAAAATTGAAACCGATCAAAAAGTGAACAACATCCGATTCCAGTAGGAAAGGTAAACATTATACAAATACAAATTAACTTCATATTACCGCGTGTGAAACCGGGAGACACAACTCGTAAAAAATAAGTTTGTCTATGATTACACAATATCGTTTGCAAAGTTAAGTTGTCTTAATTATTTACATGTCACTATATAATGAAATCTATTTTACCGTCTGTTTATTAGTATGTTAATTACGGGAGGGGCAGCGGATCCGCATGCGCAAGCGATCCCGAGGCCTCTCCATTTCCGTGCTGAGGAAGGCCAGCGCAGGGGTTTTAGTGGGTATAAATCTCCACATAACCCGATCTCCCCCACCCAGGAATCGGGTATCTTTTCGAAGATTTGCCCTGCGTATGCGTATCTCATACAAGCAAACGAAAACAAAAAAATGCATATTTCGTTTTTCAAGTCATAGTCATTGAAAAACCATATTATACCACCATAATGCGGCGACTAACTGCGCCTCACGGTATCACTCGCGTTTATGGTTACTATTTCACTCCTGTGAATACAGCCTATAACCTTCCTCAATAAACAGGCTGTATAACGCTAAGAGAACTTTTCAAATCGATCTACTATTTACAGAGCCTATGTAATGTAAACAAACAAACAATCAAATCTTACCTCTTTATAATATTACTTTAGTTGAACGTTATAGATTCACACTGCAAGACGTCGCATCGTGTGTATGTGTTCTGTTTTCCACATACTCATATTGTATCATTCATATTTAATATAACAGATCTTATGACGGATCAGCTCGTGACTACAACGGATGCAACTTCGTCGAAACGTCGGGCAATAAAAAGGTATTACTACTATTAGTTATTGCGATAAGACTCGTTATATTAAATATGAATACTATAAATCGCGAAAGTTTAAAATATATATAGTATCAACTTTTAAATTAAATTCGTAGACGAAGCTGGAAAAGTCAGTTAGTGTTACATATAAAATATCTTCGTATATTTTTCATTGATAATAATAAAGTAAATAGGTACTGTATATAAACCACCTAAAGTTATATTTACTTGTGGTCATAAAAACGTAACAACTCCTTATATACTATGTCATTATAGACAATATTTTCGTGCCCGAATATTATTTATTTATATACGGAAGTGTGTGAATGTGTGGGTGTGCGTGTACGCACGTGCGCGCGTCTTTTTATCTATACTAATATTAAGAACTTTGTTTGTACGTTTGTTTGTAGGGGGTAATCAGTGGAACTACTGAACCAATTTTAAAAAACAAACCTAACATTATTTTTGCTTTATTGAGGAAGGTAGATCACGCTACGACTCATAGGAGAAGCAGTAATCATATAGGCGAAACCGAGATGGTCAGCTGGTGTGTTTATGTCTTTATGTATATACTGGAAAGAGTAAACGCATCACACTCATAAACTCATTACACTCAATTATTATCCCCCAATAAAATCGCGTGATCTTGTGTCGGGGTTCCGGAAACACTCACAACACTAACACAAACACCCAGACCACGACAAACATCCGTATGGCCAATACAGACATTTGCCGTTAGCGGGGATCGAACCCGCGACCGTTAGCGCTTGACTTTGTATTAAAGTAATTATTAAAAATAAGAATAAAATAATTTAAGGCAGGTAACACACTTGTAAGATTTACTTTCGTAATTGATATAAAACAACTCTGAAACCCAGTAACAACGACTTATTAACTTTACGTAAAATGTGACTCAATAAATAAGTCAGCTCAAGGCGTCCATATACTATTTCAGGTGTAAGACCAGATTTACACTTATAAGTTTAGCTCTCAGACTTTCATAAAGATTTACATAATATGTTTGTCATTGCTTTACACCTGAAAGTATTTTCTGTCAGTGCCTTTGTTGTTGACAAACACAGCCTTGGTAAGGCTACCTCAGGAACCTGTTACCAGGTTATATATGTATACGTTGTTGTTTTACGTCAATTACGACAGTAAAACTTACAAACGTAATTCTCGCCTAAAATCAATTATAAACAATTTGCATAAATTTTACGTAAGCAAAACTTATAAGTGTAAATCTAAATAAGTATTATTAAATGTAAAGAACACTATTTTAGTATCACCTAACAAATTCATACACGATAATAATAACTTATGATTTTATATCTACAATTAAAATTAACTGAGCTAAGATTAAACGTTTCAAAAGCTAGTTAATATTACGAGTCTTCATTTTGACGTCTTCTTAACCGAGTGAAATTATTATTATTTTTGTAAATTACATTTCGCTTTCATCGAGTTTCTATTTTAGAGGTTAGTGCAAAATTATTTACGTAGTTATTATTTATATGTACTAAGATTATATAACGGTGAAAATTATTTGTAAGTTTGTATGTAGGGGGTAATCTCTGAAACTACTAAATTTGAAAAATAATTTTTGCGTTGTCATTTATTGAGGGAGGTTATAGGCTATATTACATCACGCTACGACTCATAGGAGCGAAGCTGTAATCATTAACACAAGTGGAACCGCAAGTTTCATAGGCTAGTATTCGCATTAAAACTAAGGAGTTTGTTTAGACTTTTTTTAACCCTTAAATGCATGGTTTTTTATTGCGGCCTGGAAAAAATGTTTCCTTGTAGATATTTAGGTATTTACCTAATAATAGTCAAGACTATATATTTTTATAAGAAATAGCACTCGTAGATCAATGAATACAAAATTACGGAGACGCTTCATATAACTCTATAAACTTAGTCGACTGCCAAATAGAAATGTAAAAAAAATTTGACTTGCCGCCGCAACTTGCATAATTTCTTTTTTGACACTCGATATATTTATTATCGTCGTCAAAGTGCTTTCCACACATACCACACGACTTCAATAAAATAACGTGAAACGTAGTAAGTATACATTTGGCAACAAGATGCATTTAAGGGTTAAAGGGGAAACCCACTTAAAAAAACAAAATAGATTTTCTTATTAACTTGTTTTTTTTTCATTAGTAAACAGACATTGCAGTTATTATATCTATGGGACCACATACGTAAAAAATATGTTCCTGACGATTTGAGAACCTCCTTTTTTGGAAGTCGGAATGAATTGATTTTGATGGAAATGGGGACCAGGGGAGAATATACACTTTCAAATAAAAAAGATTTAACAACCATAAGAACATATATGGATGCTGATAAGCAATACTGTGTCAAGCCACACGGACTTTATTGGCGTCTAAAAATTTCGAACCTATTCTTAACACATCTGTTTGAAGAAGCATATATCCATTATTCTTTTCTATTTTGATAAAAAGTATAATTAATTTATAGCAGATAGGCTAATAAAGATTTTTATCTTATAATAAGTTTTTCAAATATATTATATTAAAGCATAATCCAAAATATGGAACTTACTTCAATAATCTAAGCATTTGATTAAGAAACTTTTTTCCGTACTTATTTAGTTCAAATGACTTGAAAAAATTTTGTATAATGTTGAATACGAAATGCATTATCAGAATACATCAATATCTTTAAATTTGACTTATTGTGGGTTGACACATTATTGCTTATCAGCATCCATATATGAAAACATTGACTGTAATACTACAAAAGACGCGTTTAAACCATGTTCAACAAGTGTCTAGCTAAACAGTGTTTAAAAATTAAACATTGCTTAAAATATTATCTAAATTGCTTAACAGCGAAAAAACTCATAAAAACTTATTGATAAAATGGTATACGTTACATTGGACAGCTGAAATAGGTTTTAAACATCTATTGAACTCACTTACACGTATGTTAATCTATATCTAAAGCATGTTTAACTCAAAACTGTGCTTAGACGCGGATTTGTAGTACGGATTTTTTTAAGCACGCGTTTAACGTCTGTTTAAATCTTTTGTATTAAGGCAGTGAATGTCCAAGATGAATTGAGAACATCCTCCATTTTGGAAGTCGGTTAAAATAGTAATCAATAAAGGCTCGTCATAAGCTATTAATCGTATGCATATGCAATGCCTTGAAAATTATGTAAAGTATTGAATCATACGCTTTAGAATAATAATTGCGTACGTGATGATACCTTTGCTTGCATATTTGAATACTTTTGTTGTAAGATAATAAATTTTTACTAGCGAAACTATGTCAAGCCGCGGACTTCATTTTGAGATGGACGCTGATAAGCAATACTGTGTTAAGCCACACGGACTTTTGAGAAAATGGCGTCTAAAGATGTCGAACCCATTCTTAACAAATATGTTTAAAGAAGTATATATCTATTGTTCTTTAATTTTTGGACAAAAAGTACAATGAATTAAAATCAGACTGATATATTTAATATATTATCAAATAAAAAGTTTTTCAAATGTTTGAGATTATTGTATAAATTGAAAAATATGTAACGCACTTGAAACTCGAACCAATTAATTAAGAAACTTTTTTCCGTACTTATTTAGTTTATGTGACTTCAATTTCTTTTTAATAATGTTCAATAGGTGATGCAGTATCAAAATACACTAATATCTCCAAATTTGACTTTTTGTGTCCAAATATATGTACCCATTATAAAACTTTTTAAAAGACTAACTATCGAGTTTCATGCTGGTTCTTCTCGGTAGAATCTAGAACCGGTGGTAAATTCATTAATTAATTAGGTTTTTTTTTTCTTTTTTGTTTCTGTATTGACGATTCAAATGTGCTTGTAAAAGCCTGCTTGATATTTGAATAAAGCATATTTTGATTTTTTTTATTTTCATGCGTTAGACTTATAGAAACCATTTGAAGAGGTTACGTATGTAACTGTTACAGGTTACAGAGTCATTTTATGTCAATCACGAGAGTAAAACTTACAAATGTAACTCTCGTCGTAGACTGATTAACATTTTTGTTAATTGATACGCGCTATAAAGATAAATGATTAAATAAAAAACTTTTTAATATAAATTTAAATAAACAGATATTTAGAAAGTATTTCATTTAAAATTTCTTATTAAAAATATAAATAAAATTGAGAGCAGTTAATGCATTAATAGAAACAACTTTCTGCACTCATTTATTAAATAACAAGTTTTTATTTGATCGAGAAATAACAGTATTATTCAAATTAATCCATACTTATATTATAAACTAGCAATTCTCCGCATATTCTTAGGAATTTGATAGATAACAGAATATAAATCCTCTTTTTAAAACCTTAGTGGGTAGATTTTTAAAAATCGTATGAAATTTTGCATAAAGTTTCTAGAGCCAGCGGTTTCAACTCTACGTTGATCGATCAGTCAGTGAATATGTCAGCCAGACAATTTAGATTTTTAAGCGACTTCAAAAAAAGGAGTCTTCTCAATTCGACGCGTTTATTTTTTTTTATGTTTGTTCGCCGATTACTCAACCGTTTGTGAACCGATTTTCAATTTTTTTTTTTGTTTAATGTTTGTTACCTATTCCCGTCTTAATCTTTGTAACAATTTTGATAAATTTTTGTGTTGATATAGACCGAACATTGGAGACGGATATAAGGCAACTTATAACAACAGGGAACTTGTGTAAGTTTGTATGTAGAGAATAAGTTTGGTAACTACGCTTTATCGTATCGTAGCGTGATGTAATATAACCAGTTACCTTCCCTTATAAATGAGCTATCCAACGCAATAAAGATTTATAAAATCGCATCAGTAGTTGCAGAAATTACCCCCTATTTAGAAAACAAAAATGGCGTATCTCTAACCACATATGAACACTGATAAGCAATAATGTGTCAACCTACACGGACTTCATTTTGAGAAAATGGCGTCTAAAGATGTCAAACCTATTCTTACTTAATTTGTTTAAAGACGTTTATATCCATCTTTTATTTCCTTTTTTTTAAAGGTATAATGAACTAAAAGAAGATTGATATAATGAATATATTATCTAATAAAAAGTTTTTCAAATATTTCAGATTATTCTATAAATTGCAAAATATGGAACGCACTTGAAATACGAAACAATTACTAAGACACTTCTTTCCGTGCTTATTTAGTTTATATTACTTGATTTTTTTAAATAGGTGACGCAGTATCAAAATACATCAATATTTCCGAATTTGACTTTTTGTGGGTTGACACATTATTGCTTATCAGCATCCATATAAGAGTTAGAGACGAGAAATTGTCGACCTAATGATTTAACTGAATCATTTTTATAATAAAAAAAATATCAGGAAAAATAATGTTCGAAAATTCGTGATTATCGTACTGGGTATTGTTACCAAATAGGACACGTAAAAATAAATAGACTATACATAAAAACTTACAAACAAATTTACCTCATTATAATATCAACTTATAAAAACTTAAAATCAAAATAAGACATTACATTCTTATTTTGAACGTCAATAATATAAATCTACCGCGGTTTCCGTAAAGCATGAAAGAAAGAAACCGCGAAAAAAACTCAGCGGGACTTTTTTTTTGTTAACTTTTTTAACAACGTCAATATTGTTTGACGTGAAGATATAATAGTAGTAAACAGCCTGTTAATATCCCACAGCTGGGCAAAGACAGTCCTTTTAGGGGGAAGGTTTTAGAGCTTAATCCACCACGCTGCTCCACTACGGGACGGATATACATGTGTCAAAATTTCTCCCGGCACATGCAGGTTTCCTCACGATGTTTTCCTTCACCGCCGAGCTCGAGATGAATTTAAACACAAATTTGGCACTTGAAAATTCAGCGGTGATAGCCGGGATTTGAACACGCTATCATCGGTTGAGATCGACGTGTTCTAACCACTAGGCCATCTCGGCTCTTGAAGATAAAATATATATTAAATTATTATACGTTAAAAATGTCTTCGGCTTAATATGTCTTATATCCATGTTTAACTCTAAAGAGGATCCGGAATGTAAACTACAATTTATGGAGGAAGGAACCGTCACATTATCCTTAAACCCACATATAACAGAACACATCGCACCGAGATGATATCATTAATAACAACGGAAAACGGTAGATTCTGTTGAAGAAATTAACATTTTTTTAGAAAACTATTAAATACATTTTGATAAGGTTTTCGTCTATACAAAAAAAATTGAAGTATCACTTTGTAATATCAAATTAACAGCTTTTAACAAAGTGCATATGAAAGTATTAAAAACACAATTCTTCTGTCTGTTTGTTAGACCGATTTTAATGGGACTTTCACTCACAGATACCTAATATTATAAGAAGTAATTTAGGCTACTTTTTTATTTTTTTTAATATTTATTTTAATGAACCCATTAAACGCCAATATGACACTAGCAGCATTTTAAACCCAAATGTTTATTTTTTTAATTATTAGTGACGTATGTATGTAAATAAAAAAAAGAAAAAGAAATGTTTTCCTATTAATGGATATTATTATATATTATTGTTTTAGAAGAGTGTACTCGCATGAGTACAGCAGTCAAACTTACTGAATGGTCCGCATGTAAAACTTAAATTACAAAAACTAACTGTACTCAAACGAGTACGCATAAAAACATTGAAACAATGAAATAGTGAACAATAACCGATTCAAGTAGAGAAGATATACATTACATAAATATAATTTAACATCAAATTAACGCGGCTGAAACCGTGAGGCAGAGCTAGTATTATATAACAATGATGTTCTCAATTCGTCGGGAGCTTTTCTGTTATGTATATATGTTGCCTGATTATTTCCAACCTGCTTGATTGATTGCGCTAGTTTTTTTTATTTAAAAGCGTATACTCTCCCATTTGTCCCATAGACTTTAGTCAAAATGGGTTCAGTAGTTCCGCTTTAAAATCAATATAACTGAGATTACCTCGTCCAAGTAAACGAAATTACTTATTTAGCTTTTGAAGTCGGTGTCCTTTATTACAAAGTCTTGCAGATGTCCATAGTATTTTAACGACCCCAACTGAAACTGGTGACCCCTGTCATATATACCATTTCCGTTTATTACCGCATCGTGTTTAAAAATCTTTATTTTATAGTCAACTGCAAAGAGTTTTATAATATCCATTTAATAGAAGCGCAGTAGTGACCTTTCATCTAATGCTTTTCAGAACTCATAAAATATTGCTAGCTATTGTATTATATTTAAGCGCTTTGTACAACGAACGCGGTTTGTTGCCTTGCGGAGCGGTGCGGTGCGATGCGATGCGATGCGGTAAAGGGCGTTTAGAGACTGACTGAGGATTGCTCATCCTGATAAATCAGGATAAATTATATGCATTTGTTACTAACTCAGATAAATAATTATATGCATTTGTTATAAGATGGATATCAGTCTATGGCTTCTTGAGATGAAAGTAATTTTCGATTGATAGATTAAAGGAGAAGGTATACATAAAAATCAATCTTCCAATCTATGTAACTGCTTCCATTTAGTACAGCTTATTTTATCGTGATTCTAACGTCAAGACAAGGTTTTTATGAAGGAAAATCGTATATGGAAAAGTGAAAAAATAAACATTTCCATATAAAAAGTAACTAAGACATAATAATTACACCCGTGCAAAGCTGGTACGGGTAGCTAGGATTTATATATTGAAAAATCCATTAGTTCACAGCGGCACACGCAATCAATCTGACGTCAGAGTGAAAACTATCAACAACTGAAGTGACGTCAAAACGAACGCATAACTCGTGAACTTAAGGCGAGAATTACACTTACAAGTTACTCTCCGACTTTCATAAATTTAAATAAATAAACACTTCAAACACTACAGCTCCCAATTAGGATTTGGTGATCGTTTGGTGGTCCGGAATCACACACAACATAAACACCCAGACCACGATGAACATCCGTATGTCCAAATACAGACATTTGACAGCTCGAGAGGAATTTAAACACTAATTGAGCACTTGAAAATTCAGTGGTACTAGCCGGGGATCGAACCAGCGACCTTTAGCTCTTCAGTCAATTGCAGTGACCACTGCGTCAACCTGTCTGTTAAAGATTTACAAAATTTATTTGTCATTCCTCTACGCCTAAATGAATTAACTGTCAGTGTTATTTTTGACATTCCCAGCTTTCGTAACTATCGTATGACGCATCTGTTACTAGGTTACAAAGTTGTTTTATATCGCTCACGAGAGTAAAACTTACAAAATGTCATTCTAACCGGCAACTCACAGCTTACGTAAAGTTATCTCGCTAACTGTTACCAGATTACAGAGTTGTTTTATATAAATTACGAGACTATCTGTCATACTACAAAAGACGCATTAAAACCATGTTGAACACGTGTCTAGCTAAACACTGTTTAAAAATTAAACATTGCTTAAAATATTATCTCAATCGCTTAACAGCGAATAAACTCATAAAAAAACTTATTGATAAAATGTTATACGTTACATTTCACAGCTAAAATAGGTTTTAAACATCTATTAAACTCACTTAAACGCATATTAATCTATATCTAAAGCATGTTTAACTCAAAACTATCTTTAGACGCGGATTTGTAGTATGGTTTTTAAATTTTACAAGTGTGGTTCTCACTTAAAATAATCGATATTACGTTGTCTTAGTTTCGCGATTATTACTTATTGAAACATACAATAAATATATAATAGACCCAAACAAACCCAGACGGGTATTCTACCCGTGACCACGAACGCTGTAAAGTGCTCGAAACGTCGGGATGATAAAAATAGTTAATATACGCGATTGAAATCCGTTTAAAATAGTTTTATTACAAAAATCCATATTTACGTGCGACCCTTCGACATCAAAATATTCGCAAATAGTATTCGTTCGCAATTTTCCCTGCGTGGTATGTTGGTAAAAAGCCTGTGTGAAATTCTGACCTGTGTTCTATATGACCGTAAAATTTCATCAAAATCTGTTCAGTGGTTTTTACGTGAAAGAACAAACAGCCATCCATCGATCCAACCCCATAAATTTACACATTTATATTATATTACCACCCCTCTATGGTACCAGCTGGCTCCTATTTATATAATACTAGCGTGATGTAATATAACCTATACTTTTCCCTAATAAAAGTCTGTATAAGGTAAAATAAAAAGCCGAGATGGTCTAGTGGTTGGAACACGTCGATATTTACCGATGATCGCTGGTTCAAACCCCGTTGATTTTTCAAGTGCTAAATTTGTGTTTATATTCATCTCGAGCTCGGCGGTGAAGGAAAACATCGTGAGCAAACCTGCATGTGCCGGGAGAAATTTTTACACATGTATATCCGCCCCGCAGTGGAGCAGCGTGGTGGATTAAGCTCTGAACCTTCTCCTTAATAGGAGAGGAGGCCTTTGCCCGGCAGTGGGACATATACAGGCTGTTACTACGACTTACTACTATAACGTAAAAATGATTTTTCATACACACACATACAAACAAATGTTACCTCTTTATAACATTACTATAGATAATAAAGATTCGTAACTATATTAATAATTAAATATCTAAAAGATCATACATCATAAAACACGTCATGCGAAATTCCGATTTGTATCTTTAGGACTTATCCCCTTACGTCAGATGTCACTCGACGTCACACAAGGTAACACTTCCTCTCAAAAAAAAAAAGGAAAATTCGTTTAAAACTCTCAAGGCTGTTCGATTGAATTCTGTCACATTTAAGGTTAAAAAAATCCATTGTAATACAAGACTTTATAAAAAGGAAACCTATTTCAAACACGATAGTACATGAAAAACTTATTCTAGTTATTTAAATTTTAAAACAAAATCACTAAACCGATTTTGATAGAATTTATAATATAGGACCAATAAGAGATAATTCTTTTTCAAACTAAATAAATCTAGCCGTTTTCAAGTAATTGATGAATATACATAAAAATGAACTAAATAATTTCGAACTACTTCTTTTTGGAAGTCGGTTAAACAAGTTAACGCCCCTCGATTCACTTATTCATCAACTCAAACTGATTATTTATTGATGTTTATACTATCACTTCTATGTAGGCGGTGACTTTTGTATTTCATATATATTTTTGTATAAAACATAGTAGGTACATTGTAATAGTTTCGCTTCATTGAACTCATTAACCTTTTTTTTAATTTTATTTCGCGGGTTCGATCTCCGCATACGGAAACGTCTGTATTGGTCATGCGGACGTCTGTCGTTGTCAGAGTGTTTGTGTTGTGTTGTTTCCGGACCCCCGACACAGAATCATGAGACCCTCATGGGAGCTATTGAGTGTGATGTGTTAATTTATTTAAACGTTAAAAAAAAGGAGATTTTGTATTCGATCTGTATGTATATATGTTTGTATGCCTGCGATTTTCTCAAAAACAACTGATCCATGAAGAAACTTTTTTTACCGTACTTATTTAGTTTAGATGACTCGAATAAAGTTAAATACGTAACGCATTACCAGAATACATCAATATCTTCGAAATTGACTCTTTGTGGGTTGACACATTATTGCTTATCAGCATCCATATGTGCTTGTGTTCCATGTTTCCGAACCAACACAGAATCATAAAGTCTTAGTTTTGATTGTGAAATTGTTATAAATTTAATTAAATCGCAAATAACGGTATACATTCCTACGTGAAACGCGATTATACGCGGTAGTTAGTGAAAGGCTTCTCTAAATTATATAGGACGGTAGGGCAAGGCTAATTTAGTCACTGGTAGAGCTAGTGATGGAGTTATTTATCGTGCCTTCGGATTAATAATAATAATAAAAAGAAAGATAAACTTACAACACCTTGTTTTCGACTTCACAAAGTTAATGTTTCCTTTCTGGGGCAAGGTATTCGTTTTTATAATAAAATCCCCCAGAAATATTTGCAGTTTTCCATGAATAGATTTTAATCATATGTTAAAAAGTCTCTAATAGCTAAAGCATATTACTCTATACAAGATTACGTTGACGATAAAAATGCGTAGGCTTAGTATATGCTGAATTTCGTACAGGATAAATAATCAGTTTGTAATGATAAACTGTGTTGTATTGACAATATTTTAAAAGAGCAACTATCGAGTTTCTTGCCGGTTCTTCTCGGTAGAATCTGCGTTCCGAACCGGTGGTAGCTTCATTATATATGATGTAATTTTTTTTGTTTTTTTTTTCATGTATGACGATTCAAAAGTGCTCGTGAGAGCCTACTTGAAAAAAGTATTTTTTGATTTTGATTTTATGAGTCTATCTCGTAATAGAAAAATTAAGTAAATATTTAGACCTTGCCCACGAGATGACCGCCATGTGGAGTCTGAACTTAACAATAATTGTTCCTGTTGTCGTATCGGTCAATGGCCTCTTAGCGAAGAGCTTCGATCAACACCTTAAGAAACTCTCACTACGCAGTTGGATCAAGGGTCGGATACAGAAGGCAGTGTTGCTGAAGACGGCACGCATCACTATACGTTCCTACCTCACTAGGTTCCTCGGCCTACCCTAACCCTAGATGCTGTTGGCTTAGAACTTACTCTGCGGCCAGTGAAGTTCAATTTTTTATATATTTTTTTTATTTTATTTGTAAAAATGTTTTTTTTATTGTTTTGTAAAAATATTTTAAAATTTATTACATAAAATAATAAATAAATAAAATCAAATATGAAATATTAAGTCGTTGCCAGTAAATAACACGTAAAAGATTTTACTAGGCGCCGAAATCAAATGTTGTAGAAAATATTTATTTTTTCCTCTTAGTTCATTTACATCTATTAAATTTGTTTTTGAAGTCGATTTATTTTTTTGTAAAAAGTTTTTATAAAATCACCATCTAAAATTACAATAATGTATATTTTAAACGGTATCACAATTTTAAAAAGGTTTAGGGGTAAGTTTACTCCGCACAAACAAAATTGGCTTCCTCTTTATCATATTAATATAATTTCGTAATAATCGCAGTTGGTCGATGGATTGATTTATAATAGGAACAATATCTAAATGCAATACTGGATATACTATTAAATAATGTATATTACTCAATCCCAGCTATTAATACTATTAATAGCCCGCAACGAAATTTTAAATAGTTTTCAAGACAATTTATCGACAAATCAACTATCGATAGTTTTGCAACACTATTAACAAAGCACGCGGATTATCGGTTTCACAGAATAAATGATTTACTATGCGGATTTATATGTATATATAATACAAATATATATATTTCCAACTATGGATCTATAGTAATATTATAAAGCTGTATAGTTAGTATATTTATTGAGGTAGGCTATAGGCTATATTACATCACGCCACATATATATGAATAGATTATTATTGATATAATTTACAATAAGTCTACAATGCGAGCAAAGTCAGAGTCATTAGCTACTACAATTATCTGGACTAATATTATAAAGCTGAAGAGTTTTTTTTGTTTGAACGCGCTAATATCAGGAACTACTGGTTCGAATTGAAAAATTATTTTTGGGTTGAATAGCCTAAAGATTCGGAAAGGTTATAGGCTATATTACATCACGCTATGACTCATGGAAGCAAAGCAGTAACCATAAACGCGAGTCAAACCACAAGGGGCAGCTAGTATCATAAAAAACTCTTTCTTAAAACGCTGATCTGATAAAAAAAAAATGTAACATACCCATGTTAGATAGTTTATTTACTGAGTATCGCTATAGGCTATATTACATCACGCTACGACTAATAGGAGCGAAGCGGTAACGATAAACGCGAGTGAAACCGCGAGGGGCATCTTGTATACAATATTAGTATAGATAGTATAAGTTATAGCATTCGAGGTTCGTTGGTCACTCAGTCCATTTCACCGGCGACCTACTTCGACACCGTTCACAATCAACGTGAATTGAATCGAAACGGGAATAGGTGTGCTATGTTTTACGTCAAACCATCAATAAACGACATCCCGGCCTTGAGTTCACCGCGTTCTCGCTATATCTGTAACGGTAAGATAAACAGATGCAGGTAGCTATATTGATTACGGCTATATTGACGCTGATAAGCAATAATGTGTCAACCCACACTAAAAGTCAAATTTAGAGATATTTATAAATTCTGACCATTCATCACGTATTTAACATTATTCCAAAAATTTTTCGAGACATCTCAACTAAATATTATAAATTGTAATGATTTGATTGAATAATGTAAAAATGAGATGTAATATAGCCTAAAACCTTCCTTAATAAACGGGCTATCCAACAGAAAAAGAATTTTTCAAATCGCATCTGTAGTTTCAGAGACTACACCCCAAACGTTTAAATTTTACCTCATACTTATCCATAAGGCTGTTATAAGTTTGACGTGTGTATCTGTGTGTCTGTCTGTTGCATTTTAGCTTCGCAACGAATAGACAAATTTTTAAGCCATTTTTCGTTTGAAAGTTGATGTAATGGGGACAATTCTTAGGTAAAATTTATGAAGAATAATTATCTATTCAAAGGATCCGATCTACTTCTATAGGTCTGATCGAATCGAAATTTACTATACTGTGACTTCGTTGAAACTGAAATAACATAGTTACGTAACCCTTAACTGATGCTGCAGCATCATCTGGAATCAGCAAAATACACAACTCCTCACCAGCTCACCACCACTCATTAAATGGTCTCAATGTAGTAGTAGATTGGGGATTTTTTTTTTAATTTTCAATTCATTACAAAAAGCTTAGGCAGACATTCATTACTCATTCCATAACACTTCGCCTATTTTAGTAAGACACCCTAAAAATATTCCAGCCATCATTCATCGAACTATATATACAGAAAGTAATCATCGCATAAATTCAATGTTAGTAAACACGAAGAGTTTTTAAACCACGTCCATTCATTATAAACAGTTCGAAACTGTTTATAGCGAGCGTCGAACACATAAACCAACGCTAATAATAATTGTTTTCGTGGAAAAACATAACCGACTTTGTATATAATGTTTAGGTATATAGTGCCAAACCTCGCATCTAAATTTTCCTATAGTCTAAATTTGAACCAAACATTCTATCGATACTAATATTATAAAGCTGAAGAGTTTGTTTGATTGTTTGCTTGAACGCGCTAATCTCATCGATGTTAGATAGACCATTTATTGAGGAAGGCTATATATTATCACGCTAAGACCAAAAGGAGCGGAGCACCAATGAAGAATGTTTCAAAATCGGGGGATATTTTTCTATTGAGAGAGCTTACGCTGCGTGCGCTGCGTAAACGGTTAAAGTTTCGCAAAAATCATGTACGAAAGAATTGTTCCTCTTTAAAAGTTCTAAAAAAAAGTCCGCGACAGCATATTTTTATGCTAACCAAATTTATTCTAAAATAATGCGACGAAGTAGCGGGCGAAAGCTAGTTACTATATACATACATATATACTACACTAAGTAACTACAACTGCTAGGAGTGTCAAATTTTGCATGATATAAAATAACATTTTTACGATGTAGATGCTGGACCCCTAAGGGGGTAAAACGGAGGTTGGAAGTTTGAAGGAAAGTCCTATGATAGTCGCGAGTCAAACCGCGAAGGACACTAGTTATTGATAAAAATAAGGCCTTATTGACATTTTCCATTACGCAGTGTATTACATTTCACCGACGATATATCAAAATTTACTTATGTAAATTATTAAATCTACTTCTATAATATTAATTATTAAATTTATACTAATATTACAAAGTGGTAAAATTTGTCTGTAACTTTATATCTAGGGGGTAATCTCTGAAACAACTGATCCAATTTCAAAATTATTGCGATAGATACTTTGTTATTGAGAAGTATATAGGCTATATTACATCACGCTACTCAAAGAAGCGATTTAGTAAACATAAACGCAAATAAAACCGCAAAAGGCAGCTAGTATGCTATAAAATATCATTTTTTAAAGTATTAATGAAGTTGTGTCGAAGGTCATAAACTCAAAATTATCGCTAACCAAGATTTCGCAACGCTCCAACCTTAAGAAACAACGCCTCAAAGCAACTCCAAATTAACATGCAACAATGACACATCCATTCACAAGTAAACGTATACGTATAAACAATATTAACGTGTCTGTCTGTTTTGAAAGTTAAATGGTTAAGGTTCGATTCTCGACACCACCGATCAATCTCCATCGTGTTTTCTCCATCCCACGTGACATTGGCGAAATAACATGTGTCTAATTGGCACAACTAAAAGCCATTATTCAAAGAATTAATTAAATAAGTTGAATTGATTATTTGTTTGTCTGTTACGTACCTACTTTAAAAACAACTGAAACCATTTCGTCTAACTGTCAAAATTTGTAGCCCAAGCGGTTTAGGCTTCTATTTTTATAAAAAAAGCTGACTAACAAGGGGGCGGGACACCTGACGTTAAGCGATCACCGCCCATGGACATTTGCAGCACCAGAGGAAACATAAGTATTGCCAGATTGAAAAGGAATGTGAGATTTAATGGCATAGGTCGAAAGGAAAGGACTTATAGAGGCGATCAGGCTAGCGGTTCTCTCAGTCACCGCTGCTATTTTAGATGCTTTACGCTGATGTTCTGTGAGAGTGAGGTACTGCTCCGGTGGAGCCAGCCCGTAAGTGAGCTGTAGTCAGTAGTCTACAGCTAGGCTCTACCTCAGTAATGGGGGCCCTGCGTTGATCAAAATCAAAATATACTTTATTCAAGTTATCTTTTACAAGTACTTTTGAAACAAAAAATATTTAAATTAATAAAAAGCTACCATCGGAATGTCGATTCTACCGAGAAAAACCGGCAAGAAAGTCTTTTAAAATTTTTGGTAATAGATACATTTATTAATTACAAATATGTCACGAGTCCAGTCACACTAAATCAACGCATCAGTTTCATCTGTCTGATGAATCAGTCAGTAAAGTAGGAACTAAAGTAAAGTAACAGCCTGTATATATCCCACTGCCGGGCAAAGGCCTCCTTTCCTATAAAGGAGAAGGTTTAAGAGCTTTATCAACCACGCTGCTCCACTGCGGGTTGGCGGATATACATGTGTCAGAATTTCTCCCGACACATGCAGGTTTCCTCACGATGTTTTCCTTCACCGCCGAGCTCGAGATGAATTTAAACACAATTTAGCACTTAAAAAAAGCTGTGCTAGACGGGCTTTGAACCCGAGATCATCGGTAAAGAGCGACGTGCTCTAACCACTAGGAAATCTCGGCCCATAAATCAGTCAATAAGGACAAGTAATTATATATGTATAGATTATTATTAATAAAATTTACAAAAAGTAAACGATGCGAGCAAAGTCGGAGTCATCAGCTACTACCATTATCTGTACTAATATTATAAAGCTGAAGAGTTGAATGCGCTTATCTTAGGAACTACTGGTTCGAATTGAAATAATCATTTTGTGTTAGATAGTTTATTTACTGGGGAAGACTATAGGCTATATTACATCACGCTACGACTCATAGGAGTGAAGCAGTGACGATAAACGCGAGTGAAACCGCAAGGGACAGCTAGTGTATACATACATATATAAAACGATAGTACTGTAGATCTGCGAGTCGTTATCTAATCACCATTGCATTACA
The DNA here is from genome assembly GCA_037950945.1 of Hypolimnas misippus. Taxonomy (NCBI): domain Eukaryota; kingdom Metazoa; phylum Arthropoda; class Insecta; order Lepidoptera; family Nymphalidae; genus Hypolimnas; species Hypolimnas misippus. The sequence goes on along the minus strand of JBBEEQ010000008.1, from coordinate 1,265,498 downwards.
TTCCCACGGTTCACTTACAGCCACGTTTCAATTTGCGATTGTTGTTTGAATGAGAAGTCAATATGCGAGCATTTTAACCGACTGAAAAAAGTAGGTTCTGTATTCAACCCGTACATATAGTCGATTTGTCTTATTATTATTGTCTTATGTTGTTTGATTGTCTTATTTAGCGGACAAATATGGCGTATTTCTAGCCATACATAAGAGTTAATGATTAAACTCAATAATTTTTTTATAAAAATTTTATGAAAATTCGTGATTTTCGTTCGGGGTGATTGTTACCAAATAAAGACAATTTTGAAACTTTGACACTTGTAGTTTTTGAGATTTCGTAATGAGTGTCCACGTTTCGCTTTTCGCAATAAAAGGATATAGCCCTTTCTCGGGGTCTAAAGATTGTCTGTGCCAAATTTCATCAAAATTGGTTGAAAGGTTTAAGCGAGAAAGCGTAACAGACAGACAGAGTTACTTTCGCATAAAATATAAGTATGGATTAGCCTTAACATTGAAACTATTTTTGGGTAAACACATGAGTTTTATCATCTCGTTAGATATATAAGATTTAAGGTGATAACTAAAATTATTTTATTCTTAACATATCTATGTATGTATACCTTACGATAAACCTTTAAAACCCATCATTCGAAACGACATTCAAATCGAAATGATTCTTGCTGCGGATTGTTAACTATAAATTCTATTGTTCATTTTTTTTTTTTTAATTTAAAACTCGAAATGGAAAAGTTGTACATTTTAACCGACTTTCAAAATGGAATTGGTTCTCAATTCGTCAGTAAATGTTTTTATGTATGTATTTTGATTTTGTTAATTCTTTTTTGTTTACAAGGGTATCTCTCGAATTGATCATCAAAATCTGTTCAGTAATTCAGTTTTAAAATCAATAAATAACAAATTTGTTAATCATATAAACGAATCGACGTTCTTTCCTATTCCTTAAGATATCTATATTTTAAAACTACATCATTCAAGACGATATTTAAATCAAAATGATTCTTGCGTCGTGGCGTTGTTAACTGTACATTCTATTGTAATATCGTGGATGATTCAGAGAATAATATTTAAAGCTTAAAACTCCATTGTTTCTTTTTATATAACTCGAATGATATTGCAAAAAATAATACGCGTTTATTTATCTTTTTATTTCTAAATGTTCTAGAATTCTGAAGTATACTTCTAAAAAAGACGTTCGCATATTCGTAGAGTAAGTTTTTTTTAATGTCAGAACTCAGTCATTTCTTCACCGATTATGGATTTTTTTATTTCAATGGATATACCAGACCTACTCTCAGATTGCTTATATAGAAAGTTTATCAAAATCTGTTCAGCAGTTTGGTTAGAAGTATGTCGTACCTACACGTAAAATAAATTGCGTATTTTTTTTTTTTGAAAAATATGCATTCAAATAGTGAAAAACTCCATTAACATTAGACTATACAAATTTACATACACACGGATCGAATATAGAGAGCTTCCTTATTTATGACGGTTATAAAGACACAAGATGAATTTATTTGCAAGTTTGTATTAAGGGGATAATCTAAACCGATTAGAAAAGTTCTTCTTGCTTTGGATAGCACGTTTATTGAGGAAGGTTATAGGCTATATTACATCACGCTACGACACATAAGAGCGAAACGCTAGCCATAAACGCTAATAAAACACTAAGTGAGTCCAGTTTTATATATAAAAATTTAATGTTTTTTGTACCATATTCACTGCCATGCGATTTTGAAATTAAAATTTGTATTAAACAAGAGTGTATTAAAAGCTAAACAATTAAAAGGTGCAGGATTTAAGGGGTCCGGATTTTGATGAAAATTTACAGTTTATATACCGTTCCGTACCTAAATGGAATCCATTACTAAGACTCCGCTTCCCGTCTGTCCGTTTGTCTGTCAGCGGGCGATTACGATAAAACTTTGCCAACTCATTATTTGGACTTGCGAGAAGGTCATAATACAATCAACAATATCCGACACAACAAAGTTTACATTAACGCGAGAGAAGCCGATATCAAAAGCGAGTATATAGAGAACCAAATACTCGATTCTAAATCTCGTCTGTGTAAAGACTTGCGGATTATATGAAGTATAAGATTTACGTTACAATGGGCTGATATCCGCGAATATTTCGCCTTTGTGTCCCTTTAAGGCCTTAAAGGCTTTTGAATACTAGCTTTACTAACATTATAAAGCTGAAGAGTTTGTTTGTTTGTACCCGCTAATCTCAAGAACTACTGGTTCGAATTGAAAAATTATTTTTATGTCAGACAGTTTATTGAAGAAGGCTATAGGCTATATTACATCATGCTACGACTCATAGGAGCGAAGCAATAACCATAAACGCGAGTAAAACCGCAAGGGAAAGCTAGTGTGTTAATAAACAACTTTTTCGAACAAAATAGAATAAAACGAAATCTGTCAAAGCGGTTTTCGAGTAATCGCTGAACATACATAAACAAAAAATGGTCCTCGATGATTTGTGATGCTTCTTTTTGGAAGTCGTTTAAAAATAGCCTATGTAACATTCTGATGTACAAGCTATATTACTGTAAAAGTTTCATTAAATCTGTTATTTTAAATGACTTCAGAGGTGAGGAACATAGACCATATTCGGCTGTATTTTTTTTTTTCAAATTTTGTAATTAGGCTATTGTAACTTGGGTGAATTGAAAAATGTTTCTTACTATATATTTTAAACTCAAAATTTTCTAAATTTTCATTTGTATCTCTTGGGTTCATTTTTGAAGTCGGTTTAATTTTTTATGCAAGTGTGAAATATATATATCGTTAGTTTAAATAAATAAAATCACACTGTAACTGAAACAGTTATACATTACTAGCTGACCCGGCAAACGTTGTTTTGCCATATAAATAATTTCCTAGTAAAAAATAAAAATAAAAATTTAGGGGTGGACTACCCCTAACATTTAGGGGGATGTAAAATAGATGTTGGCCGATTCTCATAGATACCGGATAAGCACAAAAAATTTCATCAAAATCGGTCAAGCCGTTTCGGAGGAGTATGGCAACGAAAACTGTGACACGAGAATTTTATATATTAGATTGTGTAGTTCATGTATATGATATGAATTGCAGTAGGTAGCGATGGTGGGCGATGTCATGTGATACACGTACCTAATATACATTAATGTATTTAATACATGTCTATATTTAGAACAACATTATTTCATTCATATTTATATATTTTCCTTCTAAATCATAATTATTTGTTATACGATTTAGCGAATAACGCCAAAAAGCGCACAATTGATTGTCGCAAACGGTGCACGTGATGTTTAAGTCATACATGGACATTTGCAGCACCAGAGGAGACACTAATGTGATGCCAGATTAAAAAGGATTCAGGGAAATAGGAAGAAAGGTATGAGGAAGGGGCTTAGGGTTCCGTCTCTCTCATTCGCCGTACAAAACGCAGCTTAGTTGCGTCACGCTGATATTCTTTGAGATTGAGGTACTGACCGCGTCGAGCCAGCCTATATACGAGTTACAGTCAGTAGACTACAGCTACGCAGAGTAATGCTAATGAGTTTTAAGTGTTAAAAGTCGAGACACAAACAGTGCAATTCGACTGACACGTTGTGCGCAGTGGTCACTACAACTGATTGAAGCGCTAACGGTCGCGGGTTCGATCCCCGCTAACGACAAACGTCTGTATTGGCCATACGGATGTTTGTTTGTGTTAAGTGTTTCCGGACCCCCGACACAAGGCCATAAGATCTTAATGGACCCGTTTAGTATGATGCGTTTATTATTATTATTACACTATTAATTTATGTTTTATCTTAAAAAGCAGAATACTGCAGAATATTAAATATTCAGTTAATTTAACCTTTGAGCTCGTTAAGCTTTTCCGGTTATTATTACGAACGTTTCGTGATAATCTCGTAATCTGTTAGGAAAAAAAAATAATTATAATTTTTTGTTTCATTTTTATATTAAAGCATTTTATACTTTTATTTAGCGTCGTAACTTCGCTATAGGAAATTAGTTTATTACTCGACTGTCACAGGAAGTGGGTATTGTTGTAGTGTATGTAAAACTATTACTAACTCAAACTTAAAATATACTTAATTCAAAGAGGCTTTAATAATCGTCAATTTACAAATTTGTCATGTCAGTTCCACGTGAAGCTACCGCTCGGAATGTGGACATAGACAAGATTACATGAACATTTTCAATACCATAGTAGCCACAAATGCATTGTAGTTTAAAAATAGAAAAAAAAACCTGATAAAAATGTAGGGGATAAGACAAGGATCAATAACTATGATATCGTCAGTCTAGATGTTATAGCTCGTACATCCAAACTGGCGAAAACTAAACTTAGACTTAAATACTGTAAGAAATATTATTTATTATATAAATAAATTATTTAAATACCGTTTTCAATGAGAAAATCCATTCTTACCAAAATTGTTAGTTACGAGGACACATATAGACCGACGATATAAATCTTTGAAGACAGGTTGAGGGGATTGTCGTGGGTTCGATCCCCGCACCCGGCAAACGTCTGTATCTACCATACTAGTAGTCTGGGTGTTTGTGTTTGTGTGCGTTTCCCGATCCCCGACACAGGATCACCGTTGAGTGTGAAGTTTATTCATAAACTCACCGAGTTGTATGGATCCCATGATCTGCGAAGACTGAATCTTCTTATACGTGATCTCGCCGCCCTCCCCGACGCGACGGTGGCCAATCTTCCTGTCCGACTTGTGGACTTTGCTGATAGCCCCCAGGGGGCCCATCGCCGGCTGGAATATGAAAAAAGTTATGAGTCCTTGAATACCAACTTATGGGAATAATCCAATATGCGAGATGGCTTATTAATGTATTAGCCTATGACCTAATCGGGGTTTACGTAATCGTTATTGTGGATCGTATGGGACGTTTAATCTATTAAAGGGTACTCAACTCGTCAACAAGAAACCCTAAGTAACGAACAATAGCAAAATATGTAATTTCATTTATATATTTATTCCAGTTATTTTCATTTTACAAAGAAAAATCAAGTTTAATATTCAAATTATTCAAAATATTATCAAAAATATTTATTCTTGTTTTTTAGGACAACTTCGATAACAATACAATAGCACCAACTTCGAAGTTTTTAAAGGGTATTCAAACAAAAAAAAAAATTAAAAATTCGTCCACAATCGGCGGCAGAATCGATGAACGAACAAACATACTAATTTAAGAAAAATACATACATACAACCGAACACAGAACTTTCAACATTTTCGAAGTCTGTTAAAAACATAACAGACTAATCTAAAAAGTAAATCTAAAGTTTATACTTTCGAACAAAAAACACTATTGAATACTAAAAATATAAATTAAAAATTTAAAAATATATATATAAACATCCGAATTTGATAACCTCCTTTTTGAAGTCGGTTAACAATAGATCAAGGGGTCAAGATCTAACCGGAGACTTTCACATTGCAAGGCGACCCATTTACCATTGAGCTATTGAGACTCTAATTAGTGATATTATTATTTCTATTTTCTTAAAGTTTTTTAGTATTCCTTTATCAAAATTAAAACGTTTTGGTGTCGTTTTGACTATGACTAACGTTACAGAGTCCAGGTGGAACTTTAAAGATCTCTAGTAAAGATCACAAAAGTTGAACCATTTAACAAGATAAATTAATTTAATAAATCAAAAACACGACCGTATAACAAGACTATTTGCAGTCAGCAGTACCGAATCAGTTCTGTCTAAAAGCCTATAAGTCAGAATCGTTACTAACCAACTTCAAATCGTTATAGATCCTAAACGGTAATTCAGATTGAAAAAAGATACAAGAAACCTAAAAATGATTTTTAAACACCTATTTAACGATACTCCACTTGACATAGTCAGTCGATCTACATTTTTTCTTTCTCACATTATGGCGTCCAAAATCAGCCATTTTGTTTTTTATTTAATTATTATACTTTCTATGACATTCACGCCGCTAAGACGTATTACACGACGTTTCATTTATCAACATCACAATCACAACGTACAAACCCACAGAGGCTAATAAAGACATTACCCTCCATTGCCTCGCGCAGTCGGATAAAAATATAACACAAACGGACGGTGTTGTATAATTTTTTTATATGCATTGGTTCCATATTTAAAGTCATTATGACGTCACCGACTGACCTACAAACAAAGATTATATTATTAACCCTTCATCATGCACCGCTTTCGAGATTAATACAATGATGCCGATGAAAGAGATCGAATACAAAAATTAAATTATATTAAAGAACAAATTAAAAGAAAATCATATTTTTTACTAATTTGCGATTTTCTTTCAGATTCAAATAGATTTCGTTTTAAAATAATATGCATATAATAAATCGATACCTCCCACGTAAGTTATTGTAAGCCACAAAATTGCCTTTAGCGTTTTTACTGAATACTACACGAATTTGCATTGCTTAATGCATTCAAAGTGAAAAAATACCAAAAATCTTTTTTTTTTTCAAGGAATGTTACACCAAAATACGCCTGAAAAAAGGCGTATTTTGGTGTAACTTTCAAACTAAAGCGGATTAAAAGTGCTCTACTGTAAAATTGTAATTTTGGGGTTACAGCAACTTACGTGGGAGGTATCGATATACATGACCATCTAGAATAATGTACCTTTCAAATGGTAACATAATTTTTAGATTAGCTTCAGAGTTTCCGGAGTTTACTTCGCACATTCGAAATTCGCTTTCTTTATTATAATAATATAGAAGTATAGATATCGGGGAAGTATCACACTCTTATACAAAATCAGCGTAAAATAGCTTATATAGCATATGGATATTGTTAGTTGTGTTCCTTCAGGTTTAGAAAACCTTTTCAGTTTCACACGCGTTTATGATTACTGCTTCATTCGTATGGGTCGTAGCGTGATGTAATATAGCCTATTACCTTCCTCAATAAACGAGCTATCCAACACACAAGATTTTTTCAAATCGAATCAGGAATTTCAGAGATTACCTACAACATACGATCATACTTCACTCGTTATAATATTAGTATAGACAAACAAGCATACAAAAAAAATAAACATTTTTTCATCATAATGTTTTTTTAGATTACTAAAGATTTAATTTTAAGTATTTAACAGAAGAAAACAATGCGGAACATCCCGCAGCCTGGCGGGCAGCCAGTTCGATTCCCTAAATGGACATATCGTGAATTCGTGACTCATACATTTGAATAGGACATTGACCTCGTATTTGTTTAACGATTTATCACACTTAGTTTATTTATATAATCTACTAACTTTTGCTTACGGCTACGCTCGACTTAATGTAGAATTATTTTGATGTAACTAGTTTGAAATATAGTCTACTAACAATTCCCCGCTTCGTACACGTTTAGGAATTTGATACCTGACAACCTTTCAACCCTCATTTTAACCCCTCAGGGGATGTATTCTCAAATATCCTTTCTTAGTACACACAATATTTAAGAAACGTTTGTGTTAAATTTCACGTTTCTAGACCCAGCGGTTTAGGTTCTGCGTTGATGTCAGCCAATCCCGTACCTTTTAAATGCAATCTTGATTTTCAAAATAGGAACTAACTTCAAAAGCAAAATACACAAAATCATTTATTTAGACGACATACATATACCATTTATTTTGATTTTAAAACCAAACTTCTAAACCGATTACGATGAAAATTCTAAAAGACATCTGAAGGTTCCTTTATAGTAATAAATAAATTATCAAAATCATTCACTATTTTAAGGTGTTTTCCAAATTTAATTAAGGTTGGATTCTCGACCCCACTGAACAATCTCCATATGTGCATAATTGGCACAACTAAAAGCCACAAAACAAAGAATAGAATTGAATCATTAAAAAAAATACAGATATATGAGGTAATAAACATTAAAGAAACAAGTTGTACTCCTCTTTATTTATAGTCGGTTGACAAAGACATCAACACACAAATTCGCATTTCTAATATAACTATTAATGTCCTCATCCACAAAGATCAAAACGTAATTTTCGGAAATAAATCCGTTATTGAGAGGTCATTGCGCGGACTACTTATTTTAACGACACTTTGGTTGATGGGTTATTTCCTGGGTCGAAATGTATATAAATAAAACATAGATGGGTTATTTACACCATTTGTAACTCAATAAAATCTGCACTGACTTTTATGAACTTCGATTTGTGTGATTTGTCTTGGCTTTGAATAGCAGAATAACATTTTTTTTATTGATTAATAAAACTGGTTACAATCATTAAAATAAAATATAAACATGGACATAGATTGAAACCTTCTGGATGAACACAGCATGCGTATATATACATATATATACATAAGTATCATGTGGTGTACAATCAAAATTTTGATTTAAAATTTTAAATAACTAACGCGAAACTAGACATTTATATAAAAATATATAACTAAAAATAATAATGCACTGCTATAATGAAATTAGAGAGAAAAAACTACTTAGCTAAATATTTACAATGTAAGAATTTGTTTTTTAAAAGAGGCTAAAGAACCACAGAATACATCACACTCATTTAAGTGGGTATTTATTGTTGAACCAATGCGATACAAGGTAAATTAATATTAATAAAAAAAACCTTCGAAATAAAAAAATATAATAGAAATATAACTTTCCCGTACATTTTGGATAAAACGGTTAATAAGTTGATAATTTTTTTTTTAATATAGGCGATATCGAAGTTCTCGGGATCAGCTAGTGTGGAATAATCTCGACGAATAAATCTTGTTTTGAAGTTGGCCGAAGTCAGATAAATAATTATATATCGTTGTCTTAGATTTTCGCGATTATTACTACTTTACTTTGCAGCGTTCGTGGTCACAGGTAGACTACCCGTGACCACGAACGCTGCAAAGTGCTCGACTACCCGTGACCACGAACGCTGCAAAGTGCTCGAAACGTCGGGATGATAAAAAATAATTAATATACGCGATTTAAATCCGGTTAAAATAGTTTTATTTCAATAAATAATTGTAGTTAGAATTTAAGTATGGAAAGTAGGTATACCAAGTCAATACATGTACATAGGTAAATATACTACGATGATGGCGTTAATGTGCTTGAGAACCATTGTTTAACATTAAATTGTAATTTTTTACCGCCTACGGTATTATCTCAAAGTCCGACGTTTTATTATGGCAGTCATACAAAAAATACAATAATATTATAATGAGCTGGATTTGAATATTTTTATTTTATTACCCGACAGACACAGTATGATAATAAAGGTTTTCTTGTATGTATATACTTATGATATAAAATTTTATATTTTAAAAAAAAGTAAACTAAAGTAACAGACTGTAAATATCCCACTGCTGGGCAAAGGCCTCCTATTACGGAGAAGGATTAAAGCTAAATCCAGCACGTTGCTCCACTGCGGGTTGGCGGATATACATGTGTCAGAATTTCCCCGACAATTGCAGGTTCCCACGACGTTTTCCGAGCTCGAGATGAATTTAAACACAAATTTAGCACTTGAAAAATCAGTGGTGCTAGCCGGGGTTTGAACCCGAGATCATCAGAAAGATCGACGTGTTCTAACGACTAGGCCATCTCGGCTCATATTAAATTTAAAAAGCGACAATCTATTCATTAAGACAGTTTCAAACGAGCCGACTACTTCGACTTGTGGTGAGGATTCCTGCAAAATCCTGACGATGCAGCATCAGGTCATGGTTGAACAGCTATGTTATATCAATATCATTACTATAGTACATTTCGATTATCCAAACGGAGTTTAGATCAGCTTTTAAACAAAAACAAACGCATCAAAATTGATGCATTCGCTAGGGATCTACGATGCTGATAAGCAATAATGTGTCAACCCACAAAAAGTGAAATTCGGAGATATTGGTGTATTTTGATACTGCATCACCTATTTAACACTATTCAATAAAAAATAAAGTCATATAAACTAAATAAATACGGAAAAAAGTTTCTTAATTTGTTGTTTTGAAATTCCAGGTCGTTCTTATTTTGTAATGTGTACAACAATCTTATATTTTTAAAAACTATTTATTAGATAATATATTAAATATATCAACCTGCTTTTAATTCATTACAGCTTTAATCAAAAAAGAAAAGAAATTATGGATAAATACTTATTCAAACAAACTTATTAAGAATAGGTTTGACATCTTTAGACGCCATTTTCTCAAAATGAATTTCGTGTGGCTCGACACAGTATAGCATATCAGCGTCCATATAAAACCCCTCTTAAGTAAATATTGAAAAAAAAAAAACTTTCAGTGTTCTCAATTATAGTTTATGGATATAATTATGTGTTACTAACAATGACTCATATTATTTAGTCCATGTGTCATATCTATATCAATATTATAACAGAGGTAAAATGTGTTTGTTTGTATGTAGTGCGTAGTATCTGAAATTACTGATTTAATTTTAAAAATTCTTTTTGCGTTTGATAGGCCGTTTATTATTAAGGTTATAGGCTATATTACATCACGCTACGACTCATGGGAGCGAAGCGATAGCCATGAACGCGAGTAAAACCGCAAGGTGCGCCTAGTGTAAAATAATTATTCCGAAATGGAGTCACATTACAATGAAGAGAGATTATTATTTATATAAATAACAAAAATACATTTGTTTTAAATGCTTTCGTTTGTCTTATATATTTGTAAATATTTTAATCTGTGGACAACCTGATAACCCATGAAAAAAGTCTTTTATTATATGTTTATGATTTTATTAATCTTCACGGATACTATATATTATTATTACGCAAATTTTAGTGGTTTTAAAGTTTCACTTGGATATTTTTTTATAATAAGATAAATTAAACAGAAATATATAAAAATAAATTTAAAAAATCAATCATAAAGAGGTTAAATTTGTTTGTACGTAAAGAGTAATCTTTGAAACTACTGATCCCATTTGAGAAATTCTTTTTGCATATTACATCACGCTACGACTCATAGGAGCGAAGCGGTAAACATTAACGCGAATGAAACTGCGGAAGTCAACTAGTCAATTATAAAGAGTTAAAATAATCTCTGAAACTACTAATGCGATTTGAAAAATTCTTCTTACATTATATAGCCTGTTAATTGAGGAAGGATACAAGCTATATTACATCACGCTTCGACTCATAGGAGCGAAGCGGTAACCATAAACATACTGACACCGCGAGGAGCACATAGTTTTGAAACAATTTTTAAGAAATTTACCATTACCCGCGAGCTATAATTTTATGACATAATGTCAACATAACCACATGTAATATGTTATGCGAACACACACACACTTACAGAGACCTAGAGTTCATAGAAAGTAGAACAACATTTGACCTAATGACTTATAATTGAACCAAATGATTACAAAATACAAACAAGTTAATATTATCCAAATTTAGAATGTAATGTTTTCTATGCTAATATTATGAGAAGATTAAATTTGTTTATAAATTCGTATGTAGGGGATATTCTCTAAAACTACTGATCTGAAGTGAAAAAATCTTTTCGCAATCGCTAGCCTGTTAATCGACGAATAATGATTTAATTAACGTGAGTGTTGTCGTGCTTATTATGGTAGTCAAATCAAATCAAAATATGCTTTATTCAAGTAGGCTTTTACAAGCACTTTCGAATCGTCAATACAGAAACAAATATGAAAACAAAAAAGTTAATTAATTAATAAATGAACCACCGGTTCGGAATGTAGATTCTACCGAGAAGAACCGGCAAGAAACTCGATAGTTACTCTTTTAAAAAGTTTTACAATGGGTTACAATATTAAATACCCTGTGTGAATCCAGCTTATACTAAATCCAAGCATCTTCATCATCTATATAATCTTGAACAGAGTAATATGCTTTAGGTACTAAGGACTATTTAATATGTACTTTAATTTCTTATTTGTAAACTGTAACACTTTTTGCGGAATTTTATTATAAAAACGAATACCTTGAGTCAAAAATTCGGCGTTATAAGTTTATCCTTTCTTCTCGTGTTAATACAATACAATGACGAAACTGAAACTAGCAGCTAGCAGCTAGCAGCCAATTCTCACGAAACTAATACAAGAAAAATTAAGTACTTTGTTCAAATTTTCATATCTCTGTTCCTAAACATCACATTTTGTTGTAACTTCGCATAAGTTATTTTTATATTGATAAGAAAAAATGAAATAATTTTCAAGAGGGATACTACCCTCCTAAGGTTTTTTAATGTATATGTACTTCAGTAATAGTTTTATCCTGTTCAAATTGCCATATCTCTGCTTGTAGACACTAGATTTTCTTGTAACTTCACATAAACCCCTCTCATATAGTCTAAAGACAGTACGAAAAAATTCACGAGGGGTACCCACCCCCTTCATTTTTTATTAATTTTGTTTCTTGTAAAACACGTCATTTTTTTGTTCAAATTGCCATATCTCTGCTCGTAGACACTAGATTTTCTTGTAACTTCACATAAACCCCTCTCATATAGTCTAAAGACAGTACGAAAAAATTCACGAGGGGTACCCACCCCTTTCATTTTTCAATTATTTTTTTTTCTTATAAACCACGTCAATTTTTTGTTTAAATTGCCATATCTCTGCTCGTAAACACTAGATTTTCTTGTAACTTTACATAAACTCTTCTCATATAGTCTAAAGACAGTACGAAAAAATTCACGAGGGATACCCACCCCTTTCATTTTTAAATTTTTTTTTTCTTATAAACCACGTCAATTTTTTGTTCAAATTGCCATATCTCTGCTCGTAGACACTAGATTTTCTTGTAACTTCACATAAACCCCTCTCATATAGTCTAAAGACAGTACGAAAAAATTCACGAGGGGTACCCACCCCTTTCATTTTTCAATTATTTTTTTTTCTTATAAACCACGTCAATTTTTTGTTTAAATTGCCATATCTCTGCTCGTAAACACTAGATTTTCTTGTAACTTTACATAAACTCTTCTCATATAGTCTAAAGACAGTACGAAAAAATTCACGAGGGATACCCACCCCCTTCATTTTTTATTAATTTTGTTTCTTGTAAAACACGTCATTTTTTTGTTCAAATTGCCATATCTCTGCTCGTAGACACTAGATTTTCTTGTAACTTCACATAAACCCCTCTCATATAGTCTAAAGACAGTACGAAAAAATTCACGAGGGGTACCCACCCCTTTCATTTTTCAATTATTTTTTTTTCTTATAAACCACGTCAATTTTTTGTTCAAATTGCCATATCTCTGCTCGTAGACACTAGATTTTCTTGTAACTTCACATAAACCCCTCTCATATAGTCTAAAGACAGTACGAAAAAATTCACGAGGGGTACCCACCCCTTTCATTTTTCAATTATTTTTTTTTCTTATAAACCACGTCAATTTTTTGTTTAAATTGCCATATCTCTGCTCGTAAACACTAGATTTTCTTGTAACTTTACATAAACTCTTCTCATATAGTCTAAAGACAGTACGAAAAAATTCACGAGGGATACCCACCCCTTTCATTTTTATTTTATTTTTTTCTTATAAACCACGTCAATTTTTTGTGTAAATTGCCATATCTCTGCTCGTAGACACTAGATTTTCTTGTAACTTCACATAAACTCTTCTCATATAGTCTAAAGACAGTACGAAAAAATTCACGAGGGATACCCACCCCTTTCATTTTTAATTTTTTTTTTCTTATAAACCACGTCAATTTTTTGTGTAAATTGCCATATCTCTGCTCGTAAACACTAGATTTTCTTGTAACTTCACATAAACTCTTCTCATATAGTCTAAAGACAGTACGAAAAAATTCACGAGGGATACCCACCCCTTTCATTTTTAAATTTTTTTTTTCTTATAAACCACGTCAATTTTTTGTTCAAATTGCCATATCTCTGCTCGTAGACACTAGATTTTCTTGTAACTTCACATAAACCCCTCTCATATAGTCTAAAGACAGTACGAAAAAATTCACGAGGGGTACCCACCCCTTTCATTTTTCAATTATTTTTTTTTCTTATAAACCACGTCAATTTTTTGTTTAAATTGCCATATCTCTGCTCGTAAACACTAGATTTTCTTGTAACTTCACATAAACTCTTCTCATATAGTCTAAAGACAGTACGAAAAAATTCACGAGGGATACCCACCCCTTTCATTTTTAAATTATTTTTTTTTCTTATAAACCACGTCATTTTTTTGTTCAAATTGTCATATCTCTGCTCGTAGACACTAGATTTTCTTGTAACTTCACATAAACCCCTCTCATATAGTCTAAAGACAGTACGAAAAAATTCACGTGGGATACCCACCCCTTTCATTTTTAAATTTTTTTTTTCTTATAAACCACGTCATTTTTTTGTTCAAATTGTCATATCTCTGCTCGTAGACACTAGATTTTCTTGTAACTTCACATAAACTCTTCTCATATAGTCTAAAGACAGTACGAAAAAATTCACGAGGGATACCCACCCCCTTCATTTTTTATTAATTTTGTTTCTTGTAAAACACGTCATTTTTTTGTTCAAATTGCCATATCTCTGCTCGTAGACACTAGATTTTCTTGTTACTTCACATTAACCCCTCTCATATAGTCTAAAGACAGTACGAAAAAAATCACGAGGGATACCCACCCCTTTCATTTTTCAATTATTTTTTTTCTTATAAACCACGTCAATTTTTTGTTCAAATTGTCATATCTCTGCTCGTAGACACTAGATTTTCTTGTTACTTCACATTAACCCCTCTCATATAGTCTAAAGACAGTACGAAAAAAATCACGAGGGATACCCACCCCTTTCATTTTTCAATTATTTTTTTTTCTTATAAACCACGTCAATTTTTTGTTTAAATTGCCATATCTCTGCTCGTAAACACTAGATTTTCTTGTAACTTTACATAAACTCTTCTCATATAGTCTAAAGACAGTACGAAAAAATTCACGAGGGATACCCACCCCTTTCATTTTTAATTTTTTTTTTCTTATAAACCACGTCAATTTTTTGTTCAAATTGCCATATCTCTGCTCGTAGACACTAGATTTTCTTGTAACTTCACATAAACTCTTCTCATATAGTCTAAAGACAGTACGAAAAAAATCACGAGGGATACCCACCCCTTTCATTTTTAATTTTTTTTTTCTTATAAACCACGTCAATTTTTTGTTTAAATTGCCATATATCTGCTCGTAAACACTAGATTTTTTTGTAACTTCACATAAACCCCTCTCATATAGTCTAAAGACAGTACGAAAAAATTCACGAGGGATACCCACCCCTTTCATTTTTTATTAATTTTTTTTTTCTTATAAGCCACATCATTTTTTTGTTTTTTTCGTACTGTCTTAAGACTATATGAGAGGGGTTTATGTGAAGTTACACGAAAATCTAGTGTCTACGAGTAGAGATATGACAATTTAAACAAAAAATTGACGTGTTTTACAAGAAACAAAATTAATAAAAAATGAAGGGGGTGGGTATCCCTCGTGAATTTTTTCGTACTGTCTTTAGACTATATGAGAGGGGTTTATGTGAAGTTACAAGAAAATCTAGTGTCTACGAGCAGAGATATGACAATTTGAACAAAAAAATGCCGTGGTTTATAAGAAAAAAAAAATTTAAAAATGAAAGGGGTGGGTATCCCTCGTGAATTTTTTCGTACTGTCTTTAGACTATATGAGAGGGGTTTATGTGAAGTTACAAGAAAATCTAGTGTCTACGAGCAGAGATATGACAATTTGAACAAAAAAATGCCGTGGTTTATAAGAAAAAAAAATAATTTAAAAATGAAAGGGGTGGGTATCCCTCGTGATTTTTTTCGTACTGTCTTTAGACTATATGAGAAGAGTTTATGTGAAGTTACAAGAAAATCTAGTGTTTACAAGCAGATATATAGTAATTTAAACAAAAATTTGACGAATTTTTGAAGAATAAAATTTGAAAAAAAAAAGAGGGGTTGGGATATTTCTTTTGAGTTTTTTTATATAAATTGTTTTAATACTAATGGCAATATTTTTGCCAAGTTACAAAAAAAAGTAGTGTACAGGAGCCGAGATATGAAAAGTGAACGAATACGAATATCTTATTAGGGGTAGCATTTGAAAAAAAACACAAGGGTTGAATGTCACACTTGATTTTTTTGTTACTATTTCTAGACGTTATTAGAGGGAGTTTCGTTAAGTTGTAACTAATTCTATTGCACAGGAGCCGTGATAAGGAAATTTTAAGACATATTTTTCCTACTTTTTGCTAGATTAAAATAAAAATAAAATAAAAGGGGTTGAACATCCCCCTTGATTTTTTTTGTACAATTAAAAGACACAATGAGGATAATTTGTGCGAAGTAACAACTAATTCTGTTGCGTACAAGAAGAGATATGAAGCTTGGCTGCTAGTTCCAGCTTCATATACAATGCCTATTACTGTTTAATCATATTGTTGATACCATATTACATTTGTACAATTGTATATATGTACATAGGGTAGTATATAAAAATATGTCCTATGCAAATTAAAAACCGTACAGTGCGATAGACCCGGAATCCTAAACTTCCCCCCACTCTTCACTTCTTATCCTAATCATTTCATCCCTAATTCCTTTTTATGCTGGCAAAACATGACTCCTCTGGTGCTTCAAATGTCCATAGGGTGATCACTTAAGATCATGTGTCCCGTGTGCACGTTTATCAGCTATTTTTATTACCGATCTAACTGTCCTTTGCGATTTCACTTGCGTTCAAGGTTACTGCTTTGCTTCTATGAGTCGAAGCGTGATGTATTATAGCCTATAACCTTTCTCAATAAACAGGGTATCGAAAACAAAAATATTTTTTCAAATCGAATCAGTACTTTAAGAGAATACCCCCTACATACAAACTTGGAAATAAATTTCCCATCTTCATATCATTAATAAAGATATTTTTGTCAGTATGAAATATATACTTTGACATTGGAACAAAATTTATATTTTCATTAGAAAATGATACAAAGTATTAACACCAATAATTAGTATAATTAAATTACTTACAACATCAATTTACATTAAATCATCTCATCTTATCGTTCCATTCTCATCACTTCCATGTCCTTTTGCTTTCTTCCATGTAAACACATACAAAGTAAGTTTTACATTAGATGGAATAACTATATTCATTAAAAAACTATTAAAGTCAAATAAATACTGAACTTCACGACACAATATTTATTGGTAAACTAAAATTAAATTGTCTAAGCTGTCTAAAGTACTGTTTTCCTTATAACAAATTATGTACTTACATCTGAGTTAAATTTATATATTGCGATTCTATTTTTAATATATTTAAAGTTTAATTAATATAAATCATATCATTTTCATTGTTGTTTTCCTAATTGACCAACTCACAAAAATAAGGAAGCACTTAATGTTTCATTTTATTTGGTGTGTTTAGTTTAGTTATATTTCATGTTATCAACTAACTCCAAACAACGCATAAAGTTTAAAATTTTGATAATATTTATATAGTATATTTTACAAGGATATACTTTTAGATTAGTTCCTGATAATGGTGACTCATTGAAAATGAATCGCAATTTTGTGTAAAAAAAGTTTAGATATGGTTTCTATTTTCTTAGCTACTATTTTTGTCACAAAATACATTTGATTTATTCTACTAATATTATAAATGTGAAAGTTTGTATGTGTGGATGGATGTTTGTTACTCTTTCACGCAAAAACTACTGAACCGATTTGGTTAAAATTTGAAATGAAGATGGCTTATATCTTGGATTAACATAACATAGGCTATATATCGAAAAATGTTGAAATTTTGCCCGTAATGAGATTCTGGTGTAAATAAATGGTTGTAACTATGAATTGTGACAATCAATTACAGTCTAGAAGAATAATATCAAATTAAGATACTGAGTTGTGTTAAATAAAATGCTACTCGAACTCACTATTCCATGTGGACGAAGTCGCGGGTAAAAGCTAGTTTTTAATAATTCATATTTATTGGACTATTCTAAATAGTGCACAAAATTATTTTTTATTCAGTGTCTACTAAATTAACGGACAATTTTAATACAAAATTAAGTTTTACACAAAATCTTAATCATATATGTCTTATTATAGCAATGTCAGGTCTATGTAAAATTATCAGCAGTATGGAATGTAGATTCCACTATGTGGAATTGGCAAGAAAACCACTAATACTTTCATAAAATCATTACTGTACCAATCCATGTGTAAGTTAATTATGTAATGGTTATCTGTTTCAATTCACTTGTTGCTATTTATATTATATCTTTTAATTTTAAAACATTATAAGTATTATTTTACATCTACTATTTAGTCTTTCGTAGATTGGATGCTGATATACAATAATGTGTCAACCCTCAAATAGTCAAATTTGGAGATATTGATCTATTTTGATACTCCGTCATCTATTTAACATTATTCAAAAAAATTACAGTTGTCTAAACAAGACAGGTATGAGAGAAAGTGTCTTAAGGGAATGTTTTGAATTTCAAGTGCGTTCCATATTTTGCAATTTATACGATAATCTCAAATATTTCGATACCTCCCACGTAAGTCGTTGTAACCCCAAAATTACAATTTTACAGTAGAGCACTTTTAATCCGTTTCAGTTTGAAAGTTACAACAAAATACGCCTTTTTTCAGGAGTATTTTGTTGTAACTTTCTTTGAAAAAAAAAAGATTTTTGGTATTTTTTCACTTTGAATGCATTAAGCAATGCAAATTCGTGTAGTATTCAGTAAAAACGCTAACGGCAATTTTGTGGCTTACAATAACTTACGTGGGAGGTATCGATTCGAAAAATTTATCATTAAATAACACATTAAATACATCAATCTGCTGTTAATTAATTATATTTTTTATCAAAATTAAAAACAAAATATGTATATATACATCTTAAATTGATTAAGAATATGTTTAACATCTTTAGACACCATTTTCTCAAAATGGAGTCCGTGTTGAAACAATATTGCTTATCAACGTCCAATTAAAAATAAAATATTTGATTTTTATATTTTTATATAACTAAGTTATAAACAAAATAGTTACATTTTAACATACTTACATTAACTTGTTAATTTGTAACTTGTAACAAAAGCATGTTAAATAGTAAGATTTCTGGCTATACAAAATTATATAATTCATGTCGTTATAAATAAATTCAATTACGTGACTTTGTATAAATTTACCTCCATTGAAATGAATAAATAATAACAAATTATGTGTTATAATACAATAATTGAAAAAATGTAAATACATTTTAAAAAATGCTTCCACGTAAATAAAAACAAAATTAAGCATAATTTACTTTGCTTAGATGACACCTAATTATTTCAGTAACTTTGAAATTTCAATATTGGTTAAAAAGTGACAGAATTGTGAGGAAACAAAACATTAAACAAAAAAAAAACATGTTACAAATTGAGAATCCCTTTTTTAGAGTTGATTGAAAAATAATTAGTATAAAGTAGATAAAAAAAAAAATAATAAAACAGTTAATTCATCGCAAATTATGAACCATAAAATATATAATTTTAAGATAGTCTTTTTTTGGCTATAATTTTTTTTATATAATTTTTTTTTTCATAAATTAAAAATAAAATTACAGATTAAATTTATTTCCATTTAAACTTGCACAATTATCATAATGTTGTGTGAATGCATATTAACATAGTTTCAGCTATCGGTTTATTATTTTTCTTCATAACAAGGTAGGCTGGGCTTATCGTCGTGTATTATTTCCCATGTGACCTGCTTCTCAATACCCATAGGCATTTGGAACAATATCTAGGTTGATGTTATAGCTATATTATTTATTACTAGCTGTGCCCGGTATGGATTGCAATGACACCTAAGGTATATAGATTTTTTTTTTACTACAAACACTTGTGGACCAGAACAGCCTATCAAAGTTTCATCGCAATCTGATCAATAGTTTCAGAATGCATAGAGGACATTTATTTATTTTTTTTTTAGATTAGGCAAGAATTACACTTGTAAGTTTTACTATTCTAATTGATATGCAACAAAACTATAACCTGGTAACACTTCAATAATCAATACTTATAATGGCTTTCAGTTGTACCATATTAGCACTAATTGTACCTCTTATTACCTAGGTTAACCTTAAGAGCTTAAGATTGTGAAATTAAGGTGAACAGTGAATTGTTTCAGGAGTAAAGGTAATGACAAACAATTTATGTAAATCTTATATAAGTGAGCAAAACTCACATGTGTAATTCTTACCTTATAATTTTATGTTAGGCTTATGACCTTGGTTCTAGTTTGTTTTATATGTATATTATATGCATGAGCAGAACAGAGTAATGTATCCTACAGAGGAAGGTGTACTGACTACATTACTAAAACATTTAATAAGATAAATTTTTCCATACATAACAATTTTTTTATTTACTTTTAAATGTATTCCTAACAAATGACATTAAAATTAGAATTTTAAATTAATAATATAAATATATTTTATTTTTAAACTGATAATATCTCTAAAGAAACCAGTTCTTCTAATTGATTAATAAATTAAATAAAAGTAAGGTTATATTTAATTAAGCATAAAAGAAATTTAGATCAATATACATAATGAATATTAATAAAATCAATAATTATACAATCTTGTCTTGCATTTGAGAGAAATCCAACTTTTATACACTGTCATATCTAAAAAAAAGTCAATGTTTGCATAATTATGACTCTTGTTTTGATACAATAAAAATAATGAATGACTAATGATCACCTAATTAGGCACTAACCCAGCATTCTTTTTTCTACCAGCTCTAGAGTTAATATTATAAATTATTATTATGTAAAGATAAATTAACACAAACGAAGCAAAATTATCGTTACCTACAGTTTCATTGTAATGAAGTTTGTATGTTAATTACTATCCCCCAAACTTTCTCTCCATACATAACATGTCCAGTATGAATGAAAATATAATTATGTTACAACAATGAGTCACTTACATCGTACGGTGCATTTTTCTCGGCAATCGAAGAACGATCACGATCTGTAACGACACAAAAACATTAAATAAGCTATACAAAATAAGTGCCGTGAAAATAGGTCGAAATTTACAATTACAATGTAACGTCATAGAAAAATTTTAATGTTGTTGTTTCATACATACCATCGTCCTCCGAGCCCGACTGCCCCGTTCCGACATCTGACTTCTTCATCACCGAATTATCCATCACTTCTATATGATCACTATCTCCTGAAGCCATTTTTGTTTTTAAGTTACACCCCTATTTCGAAGTCACTTTTATCAATTTTAGCACAATATTTTTTTCGCATGGCTCACATTACACTTTCATCGCCAATATAATGATTCACATTAATTAAATTAGAAGAAATCAATTAGTTTACGCGAAAATGCTCGCCCAAAGCATCCATCTGACACGGCTGTTAATAGTAACTGGGTTGCCATTAAACATATTTTAATTTATTGAAAATGGAAATATAGCCAGATTTTATTTGTCAATGAAAAATTATAAATTATGTATTGATTTTTGCTCACAGATTTATATCAATTTAAAGACTTTTAAAAATCTTCAATCTTGTGTAATAGGAATAAAAATAGTTATCAATTTATTTATCTAACAAAAGATGCTAACTAAAAAAGGTTTTAAACAATCTTGTTTTTTAATTTTCAAGATTTCGAAGATAAATTAATAATTGATTGATGCTTACAGTGATATTTTAAACCTAAACATATGTTACATTCATTACTATTCGACATTAAAATTACGAAACAATTTTTGTGTTGGCTCAAAAAACTTTCGTTTGTCTTACACAGTCGTTAGCTGGTTTGTAGGAAACGTCGTCAAATAAAATAAAAATAGCAAAATATACTATAACATATCTTTAGTTAAATTTTAATGTCATTGATTGCTTATCTAATTTTGTTAGTAGACGGATTACATTATAATACAGTAAACTTTTTAAGGAAATATCTTTTAATTAAAATATTTCAAGCGGAGTAATAAATAAACATTATATTTTTTTATTATTTTGTTTTGGAAATGTAAATTATTTCTTCTTGACACAATTTATCTTGACTATTTTTCTAAGACTTATTATTTAAAATAATTTAAATATTAAATTGAAAACCCGTAATATTTCTTACAAAAAAAAAATCAAAAATAAATATATACTGTATATTACTACCTGTATATATAATATAATCTGTGGTTTATTATTATGTAATATATATAGCAACACTACAGCACGCCATGTTTATTTCTTTTCTTTGCCGTCATTTCGTTACCGCGGTAAGATTTTTTAGGTTATTTCTTATCGTAGCGTCTTTTTGAAATTATCAAAGTATTACGTTTATAAACAGAGAATTAATTATCATTTTCAATA
The DNA here is from genome assembly GCA_037950945.1 of Hypolimnas misippus. NCBI lineage: Eukaryota > Metazoa > Arthropoda > Insecta > Lepidoptera > Nymphalidae > Hypolimnas > Hypolimnas misippus. The sequence goes on along the minus strand of JBBEEQ010000008.1, from coordinate 1,243,089 downwards.
AATGTTACTTATATAATTTGTTATGTTATTACAGTGTCCTTGATACAGCGGTGATTGTCAACAATTGAGTGTTACAAATTTTGAACATAAGTCTCCATGAAGATGAGTAAAAAAGTGCGTGAATACAAGTCAGGGGACTTTATATTTGCTAAAGTTAAAGGATATCCAGCATGGCCTGCAAGGGTAAGTACATATTACTTATTATATGTCTTAAAACCTCTCTAAATTCGTTACACTTATTTGATTTAGTTCGCGCGGTAACGAGTGACGCTTCTTGGCTTACCCGATTTACTCTGCGTTCTTATTGTATTCAAGAAATTATTTCTATCTATTATCATTGAAGGCATATTTAAAGTTTAACTATGGTTAGAAATTGTTATTCTAATGTCATAACAGTATGCATCTAACATATTCTATATGGGTGATATTTTGCAAATATTTTAAACCATTTTTTTAAATGTTTATAACGAATAATATGAATGTTATAGTAATAACAATATACAGTGAATAAAAATGCTTAGAAAATTTAAGTAATTTAGATAAATTAGATAATTTCATCTTTCTGTTTATATTTGGTGTATTCTTAAGACATACTTAATTAATTTCTTTTAAAAATAATTAAGAGTCATTAATCCAATAATTAAAAATAAGGGACGCTCATTTCCAAGTACCGTTATGATGAATATTGTTATCAACACAAAATATTGTATCTAAACTCGCCCCGGTTGACAGTGATAAGATAAAATACAATACAATTTTTTGTTATAAAATTGCATTTTTTTACATCAATTTTATAACATATTTAATGTTAGGCGAGAGCTACATCTATAAGGTTTTCTCTCATAATTGAAATGAAACAAATCGGTAACCTCATAATGATTGAGAAAATACTTGCAGGTGTAAAGCAACAACAAATAACTTATGTGTATACCTTTTGAAAGTTGGACAGTAAAACTCATAAGTATAACTCTTGCCTTACGGTTGATAAAATTTTATATTTTCTTTACAGGTACAGAAACCAAATGGAAAGAAATATTTTGTATATTTCTACGGAACGGGAGAAACGTAAGTATTTTTATCGTTAATCTAATATATAAAATTTAATGATTGCTGGTTTTGTGTGTTATGTGTTGGCATACCAATTATCTGACTACGTAAACTTTGTAGACTCATTGTTTGTACTTGTGGGAATGTTATAGGCACAATAAAATTAACTTTTATACACATATGTTATATTGCCGGAAAAAAAAAAATATTTTTTAACCTTTATGACAAAATCTATTAAATTATGTGAGCAAAAGATTAGTAGTATATAGCAATGCATAATAATAAAAGCAGGTTATGATAAATGCAATTTTTAGTTGGAAGATTATTATTATTAATATAAAATATATAATGATAAAGTATAAACAAAATATACTTTATAATAAATTTCATTTTAGTTAGTAGCTATTGTATCTATGTTAATATTAAATGCTAATCATCTAGATTCTAGAGTAATGGCTCTTAACCAATGGTCAGCAGACCACTGAAGGTCAACACTGAAGGTTACAATATCAGAGTGGTCTGCGAAATCATTCCAAAAATATATACAAATATTAACATTTAGTGTTTGTTTGTAACATCTATATAATTGCTTTTAATTGTATGCAATTATAGTTACAACTGTATTGTGTACCATATATCTGTATATCTGACAAGACAGAATTTTTTCAAGTGGATCCTCATCACTAAAAGATTAAGAACCACTGATTGAGACTAATAAAAGTAAATAACAAACTTCTTTCAGAGCAAATTTACCACCGACAATGATATTTGATTATGCAGAGAACAAGGACAAGTTTTTAACTAAAATGGTTAAACGAAGGGATTTCAATGACGGTGTGAAACAGATTGAATATGACTTCGCTAATAATGTTCCACTGGAACAAGTTATTGGCTCTGCACCAGCGGTGAGACATATATTAAAGAAAATATAGATAAAAATAAGTGGTAATGTTAAGAAAATAAAAAAAAGTGTTAAAAAATTTCTAGTAGTAGATATTGTTAATAATAATGACTGAGTTATAAAGACAAAAAGTATCATTTTTCGCTGGCTAGTGTAATGTAGTTTTTTACTTATATATTATTAAATTAAATATGTTTCAGCCTACCGAGGGAGGAAACGATATCATAAATGAATCGGCAAATGAAACAGTAGACGATTCCACCGCAGATACTACAGCTGCCGATGAGACAATGACAGAAGAAGTAAGTTATATTATTTTATATTCATATTTAAAAAAAAAATTATATAGACAATAGTATTGATAGTTTCCGAGGGACATTAGAATATGTATACACAAGGCCCTCCTTCATAATAACGATAAACATATAAGTGTAACATTATGTTCAACATAAAAAATAATTGGATTTTTTTGTTATATTCAGTACTACTGAATTTCAAATAGATAGTATCATGAGTGTGAGTAGAATAACAATATTGAAATATTAGAAACAAAGCAAATTTTCGTTTTTTTTTAAATTGGAATGTAAAAACTTTTAAAGTAAGTAACATAAGCCTATTAGAGAACCGTAATATATTAAGAGCAATAAAAAATATATACCAAAAAAAAAATAGTCATAAATTGACTTTATTCAAAATCTAGTTGGATCTAGCGACTTCGTTTGTATAGAAAGTTTCACCAACAAAAAGGACAGCGATCTATGACGATCCAAAGGTTAACCTATGTCTCAAAATTACTTAAACACTTTCACTAGTAAATTTTCGAAATATTAATTAAAAATTACCAATTTAACATTTTCAGAATACCACACAAAATGATACAGGAATTGAAGATTCCGATGAAACTGGTGCTTTAGTCATTGATGAAGGGAAGGCACCAGCTACAATTGTAAGTGTAAAATGAAATATATTGCTCGGTGTATACAATGTAGTGTTAGTAATTAATTACATTATAATATACTATAAATTATTTTTTTAATGAATATATGAATTTTTATGATTAAAGCAAGTAATGAATCAAAGTAGAATTTAAAATGCAGTATATGTTTTTCTAACTTTGAATCATGTATATTATCTGGATGCTGATAAGCAATAATGTGTCAAAAAAGTACGGAAAAAGCTTCCTAATTAATTGTTTCGAATTTCAAGTGCCTTCCATATGTAAATACTGTAATATATATATATTATATGGATGCTGATAAGTAATAATGTGTCAAGCCACAAAAAGTCAAATCTGAGATATTGATGTATTTTGATACTGCATCACTTATTTAACATTATTAAAAAAAAGTTAAGGTCATATAAACTAAAAAAATACGGAAAAAGCTTCCTAATTAATTGTTTCGAATTTCAAGTGCCTTCCATATTTTGCAATTTATACAATAGTCTTATATATTTGAAAAACTTTTTATTAGATAATATATTAAATATATCAATCTGCTTTTAATTCATTACACCGTTTATCAAAACAGAAAAAAAAGGATGATATATACTTCTTCAAACATATTTGTTAAGAATAGGTTTGACATCTTTAGACGCCATTTTCTCAAAATGAAGACCGTGTGGCTTGACACAGTATTGCTTATCAGCGTCCATCTATTCTAATATTATAAAGAGGTAAAATTTGATTCTATGTTTGTATGTAGGATGAAAAATTATTTTTGCGTTGGATATCCCCTTTACTAAGTAAGGACCATATTACATTACTCTCATAAGAGCTAAGCAGTCATCATAAATGCGAATGAAACCGCGAAAAATTTAATAAAAATATTACACTGCGCTCAGATTTTAGATTTCAAAGGGAAATATTGGATGATGTTTGTTTATATTTAAGAAAAAATTGCAAGGAATAAGAAGGTATAGGCTTATGCCTCTTTCACTACATTGGCACTACTTTAAACACTCTTCTTTTTACATTCCAGCAGCAAAAAGGAAGAAAATCAACTGTGAAAACTACAGCGAAGGAGACGCCCAAAGCAAAAGAACCTAAAACACCACGGGGCCGAGGTAAAAAGGATGAAACAGAAGAATTAAAGGAAGATGAGAAGAAAGAAGAAGAATTAGTGAGCAGAAGTGGTAGGAAGATACGACCTAAGAGGTAATTATTATTAACTAGCACAACCGACAGATGTCTTGTCCTCAGTCGATCAATACAAACTGGAAATTATACTTATATTATTATATTATAAAGAGGTATCATTTGTTAATAAGTTTGTATATAACGGGTAACCTCTGAATCTACAGATCCAATTCCAAAAATTATTTTTACATTGGATAGTCCGTTTATTGAGAAAGGAGATAAAGTTGTGTATCCTGCTGATTCCAGATGCTGCAGCATCAGATTTAGGTTACACAACTATATTATTCCGATATCATTCTCAGTATAGTAAATTTCAAGTTGATTTGACACTTCTGTGGCATCGTAGCTCCCTAACGAACAGCTTTGACGTTGTTATTTTTTGTTTGAAAGCTTATGTAATCCAGATGATTCTTAGCTATAATTTAAGAAATCTGTTGAGATGTTTAAAATTTATAAGCACTTTTGTTGTTGATAGGATCTGAGCAAGTTGTAGTGGTTTTATCGACTAAAAATTTACTATACTGTGAACGATATTAAAATAACATAGGAAACCTTGACTTGGAATCCGCAGGATACACAACTCCTCACCAACTTACAGCAGAAGTATTGTCTTGGGATTCATTGAAATGGTCTTAATGAATAGATTGTTATGGATATTTTTTAATTTTCAATTTTATATTATAGTGTAGATATTAACTTTGAAAAAAATTGTCATTACTTTGAATAGTTATTATTAGTAAGACAGTAAACATTTTGGATTTTAACTAAATCAACGATCGTAAGACGCTTTCGTTGACATTTCGAAATCCATATATTAATTATATCCGTGCCGAAATTTAGTTCTTCAGTTTGAACTCGATTTGCGATTAGGATGTACAAATTATATATTAAAAGAATGTATATTGAAATTGTTAATCTAAATATAGTGATATTATTCTTTTTAAAATTATTAGTTGTATTATTGACTATATTATATATATTGACTGCTCATTGAATAAAATTAATATAATCAATACTATTGTATTAAACTTTGAAAACAAAACATTTATGAATGTATAAAATTGATCTTTTAGATATATAGACGAACAAACAGAAGAAAACGCCACCCTTCCATCCCCCGCACCGAAGAAACGCCGCGGGGGATCCCCGTCCATAGACAAGGATAAAGAGAAAGAGAAGGAAAAGGAGAAGGAGAAAATAGATCCACCCAAAGACAAAGCGGAAAAGAATATCAAACATTTTAATGCTGTGCCACAGGTGAATAATTATTATGATTAATAATAAAAAATGTATAATATTTGTTTAGGCTTTTTGCATATTTAATTTCTTTTTCTCTTTACAGTCTGAACTGGAAGATTTAAAAGAACCTTTTACTCCAGGTAAGTTTTTTTTTTTAAATATAAAACCAAATTATATTATACATGTATATTTTTATTAAAGATTTTTTTTAAATATATCTCAAAAAAAATTTTTTTAAATAAAAGTTTTGCTTAATAACATTAATTTAACCAAAACATCTAAAATTTAAGTTTAACAATTTATAAAATATGAAAAATTATAAACAATATTTATAAAATTTTAAACAGTAAAAAAAATATTAGCAAAATTAGGCTGTATTATTAAAACCATTGACATAATTAGAAAATTGAAACAAAATAAATAGTTAAAAACAAGATTCTATTTTCAAATAACATAATGCGCGCGAAATTAAAATTAAAAAAAACGCTCCGTTGTATTGTACTTTCGACAAAATTTTGTAAATTTAGTAAACATTTAAATATTATTTCGAAGTCCCAACAAGAATGTCCAATATCTACGAAGGATTTGATGTGAACGAAGATATATTCAGTCAATACGATGGTAATTTCGCGGATAGCCTCCATTGTTTTGAAGACGAAAATAATAATGTATTAAAACAGTGTCCTAGCGTTGTTACAGGTATAGTTAATTTTATTTAAAAAAAAAATATTGAAATAATTTTTTTTTTATAAATGCTTACGGCTTTGCCCGTGTTATATTAAACCAATGTGTTATTCTGATGTCTAAATCAGACGCTATAAAGTTTTATCAAAATAAATTTAGTAAATTTGCATGAAAGAGATGCACTAGCACCTCCTTGGCATACATAATAATATTTCATTCTCACGTGTGAACACGGCAATTTTTTTACCAGCGTTAGCAGAATCAATATTTAAAAGTAAAACAGCTGAACTATTTTTTTTAAATTCTTTTTTGTAAGTAAATACGAGCTTTTAAAAGCTTTCTCGGAAACATCTTGTATGTAAAGTCCCTTGATAATAATTTTAACGGGCACTGTTATTCTTTGCTTATGTGATTGTCAATTTTTCTTGATTGCGACCACCCCTAATAATTTCAACAAAATATTGTTAGGTTTATAAAAATATTCTGAATATCATCTATATTAATCCACTAGATCATCAACTGTATAATAATTACCTTTCAGATAACACCCTAACAGTGAATTATGAAAATAAAACAATACCTAAAGAACCGTGTAAACTTAATATATTTAAAGTTAAAAAATTTAAACCACCAATAAAAAATCCTACAAACAAAGAAAAAGACGTAATAAAACAAGATTTATGTGACAAGAAAATTAATAGTACAATAGAAAATATTGATTTTATTTCACCCATTTTAAATCTAAATGAACCTAATGAAACAATAACAGACTTTTTAGAAACCTCAAAACAAGCCGCAGATAATATATGTCGAAATAGACAGCCAAAATTGCATTCAAATAAAGAATTTTCTCTGGAAGGTTTCATTTTAAGTTCTTTTAATGTATTAAATGACGACGACATATTATTATATGCGTCACAAAAATCGAATTCGGAAAATTTATCGCAAAAAAGTAATAAATTAGATAATTTATGTCGAAATGATTCCATTTGTTCTGTTATATCGTTAAATAAAACTTATAAGAATTTAGATATAAAAAGTTGTGATAATATTCAACATAAAAATGGGTTTTTAACTTGTAACGATAGTAAATTTAATAATGTAACTCAATCTGTCGATAATAAAACACCTAAGGATTTTTTTAAATTATTTAAAAGTAAAGTTATAAAGAAACCAAAAAAGTTTGTCCCGATGTGTATAGAGTTTGGTGATATTGGGTTAAATTATAATTATTCGGATTATATCAAAAAATTTGGGTATATTGAACAAGATCCAAATTTGAACGACGAAGCTAATGAGACTGTAAGGAAAATTCTAGAAATGTATCCAAATGAAAATAAACCTTTAAATAATTGAAATATTCTAAATGATTTTGTGTTATGTAAATAAATTAAATCTTAAATATGGTTCTTTTATTTCATACAAAATAAAAATAATTAATGATTCAATAAAAATGAAGTTTTTAAAAGGTAAATATTACTTATATAAACATAAAAATATATAATTTAATGTTACGCAGTACCTATTTCATGTGGCTTTTTTAATTGTATTTCCATTAGTAAGATAGAATTAGATTAGTAGATTTTGCTCATAGACTCATAAGATTTACATATATTGTTTATCATTGTTTTATCTTACGCAGAATATTAAAGGGACCAAATTCAAAATTCATATTTTTCGGAAATTGCAGTAACGTTTTGAACTTGGGATTGTATTTGTTTATGTAGACTGTAATGTAACGAGATGTTTTTTATGTGACACTGATAAGACATATACTGCCTTACTACAAAAGATTTAAACAGACGTTAAACGCGTGTTTAAAAAAATCCGTACTACAAATCCGCGTGTAGCGACAGTTTTGAGTTAAACATGCTTTAGATATAGATTAACATACGTGTAAGTGAGTTTAATAGATGTCTAAATCCTATTTCAGCTGTCAAATGTAACGTATAATATTTTATCAATAAGTTTTTTTTATGAGTTTATTCACTGTTAAGAAATTTATATAATATTTTAAGCAATGTTTAATTTTTAAACACTGTTTAGCTAGACACGTGTTCAACATGGTTTTATTGCGTCTTTTGTAGTATGATAAAGATTGTAGTTAAGCTAACTCCTTTCAGAGAGATTTTTAATTTGCTCACTTTAATACTATATGTGATAATATCTAACTGTTACTGGCTACAGAGTTAATCTTACAAATGTAATTTATGCCTAATATAAATTGTCTGAAAAAAATATATATATATAATCATCAAAAATATTATACCGTTTCAAATGATTCATGTCTTAATATTCATTTTTCTCCACCAGAAGATCCAGAGAAAGAGAACATCGTTATAGCATACCTACCATCCGGTCAATATATTGGTATCAAGCTTTTCCAGTCCAGACCGAATAGTTTCAAGAATGAAAGCGCTCGCTTGCAGTGGGACAGGCAGGCCGCCTCCAATGCTCTCACACTGAAGATGCAGTTAGGTATGTCGTATTGTGATTTTAAATTGTTTTTATATAAGAGCTATATATGGATGATGATAAGCAATAATGTGTTAATCCACTAAAAGTCAACTTCAGAGATACTGAATGTATTCTGATTAAGTGTCACGTATTTCACAATATTACAAAAAAAGTTCAAGTCATCTAAACTAAATAAATACGGAAAAAGTGTCTCAATTTAATATTTCGAATATTGAAGTGGATCCCATTTTTGCAATATGCAATGATCTCATATTTTTGAAAAACTTACCATTAGATAAAAGTTTTTATTAAATACTATCTGATATTAATATATAATTATATAATTAATTATACATTTTGTCGAAATATAAAAGAAAATATGGGTATATACAATAAGTTTGACATGTTTAGATGCCATTTTTTTAAATTAAAGTCGAAGTTGCTTGACACATTATTGCTAATCAACGTACATATGTTTGACTGTTTTTATAATGTTGTTTATTGATTTTGAAACACTATCGATATAAGAAATGACATAAAAAATAACTTAAAGTTTGGAACAGTGTAATACACTGTTACAGGAATTTACAACTTTTAACTGTTTAGACACAACAATTTAGTGGGAAACAGGACAGTACTATTTAGTGGGAATTTGAAATATAAAATGAAAATAAGATGTATTGATAACTTTGATTATATCGATACCTCCCACGTAAGTTATTGTAAGCCACAAAATTGCTGTTAGCGTTTTTACTGAATACTACACGAATTTGAATTGCTTAATGCATTCAAAGTGAAAAAATACCAAAAATCTTTTTTTTTTTTTTCAAGGAAAGTTACAACAAAATACGCCTGAAAAAAGGCGTATTTTGTTGTAACTTTCAAACTAAAGCGGATTAAAAGTGCTCTACTGTAAAATTGTAATTTTGGGGTTACAACAACTTACGTGGGAGGTATCGATATACTGTTGATAATAATGTAAACTAAAAATATTTCAAATTTCAACAAAATACAGATAGTTACTTCTCATGTTACTCCTATAATTTATAATAACTCAAAAATTGAGATAGCAATGCTTAAATGCTAATGATATCCTTCGCAACATGGTTGCCTGGTAGAGATCGGCGTTAGCGATAGAGTTTTGTGTATGTAATACTGTATAATATTATATTATTATATATGTATGCTGGTAAGCAATAATGTGTCAACCCACGAAAAGTCAAATTTGGAGATACAGATGTATTTTGATACTGTGTCACCTGTTTAACATTATTCAAAAATATTTCCCGTCATCTAAACTAAATAAGCACGGTAAAAAGTTTCTCAATTCAATGTTTCGAATTTCGAGTGTGTTTCATATTTTGCAAATTATAAAATATTCTCAAATATTTAAAAAAAAAACTTATTATTAGATAAAAAATTAAATATATTTGTTTGCTTTTAATTCATTATATCTTTTATCAAAATAAAAAATAAAAAAATGGATATATACGTCTTCAACTAAATTTATTAACAATAGGTTTAACATGTTTAGATGCCATTTTCTCAAAATGAAGTCCGTGTGGCTTGACACAGTATTGCTTATCAGCATCCACATGTCCTTGGTTTACAATATATTATACTTTATTTATTATTATTATTATATGTATTTTGGCTATTTAAGTTTAAAGTACTAAATTAATTAAAGCAAAATCTTTCAGAAAAGGGTCAAATAACAGCTCAGTCGGTGCTAGCTCAACTCGTAATGGATCTAAATCTCACAGACGAAGAAAAAACCACTTTAGATAAGGAGAGAGAAACAGGTAATTATTTATATTTATTTTATGGTTTTAAATAACCTTTTGTATCTTAAATATGTCCTTATAGCAAGCTAGCAGCTCGTCCTGGCTTCGCATGGGTGGACAAAGTTCTTTTTAACTTTCATTTACGTTTTCTGTTGTATTATTTTTATATTTTAGTAAGGATCCCTAATTATTTCTAGCATTAATATAGCCTATGTTACTCATTGTGAATGTAGCTTTTCAGTGGTGAAAGAATTTTGGAAATCGACCCAGTATTTATAAATTTATTTATTACGAACAAAAATACAAATCTTTTTCTTATATATTATAAGTGTAGATTAATCCTTTACTATAAGGCTAGAATAACACTTATAAGTTAAGCTCTCAGACTTTTATAAAGATTTACATAAATCGTTTTTCATGTTATACCTGAATAATTTAATGTCAGTGCCTTATTTCTGTCATTCACAGCTTACGACGTATCTGTTTACAGGTACTCTCGAGAGTAAAACTTACAAATGTATTTCTCGTCTTATATTTAAGGCTTTTTTTTTATATAATTAAAACTTATAATGTAACATTGTACATAAAGATTACCGTCCTTTGAAGTTTTATTTTGCTTAAATTTTTTGCTAATTTTAATATTTATTATTCTGGTTTTCCAAAAATGTGAAAAGAGATGGTTGTTAAATTTATTATCTGTATTTTAATATAATTTAATTTACAGAGGAGAAGAAATCTCGCGTTCAGTTCTTGAAGACGGAAATGAAGTTAATAGAATTGGACGCTAAGATCAAAACCTGCTTATGTCTAGAGAAAGCGGATACGGAACTATGTTTGAAATTGCTGGATGAACTCATGGGTATGGTACATTTTTTTATCAGATCAGCGTTTTAAGATAGAGTTTTATATGATACTAGCTGGTGCTCGCGACTTCGTCTGCGATGACTGGGATGCTTACGTCATAGAAGCTTTATGCATGCAAAGTCTCAGCCCGATCGTTTTAAAATTAACAAAGTTTCATACACACTTTCACCTGTTTTATCCCCTCGCAGGTAGAATTAATCAAAATCCTTTCTTAGCGGATGCCTACGTCATAACATCTAGCTGTATGTCGTTTCACTCACGTTTATGGTTTTATGCTTCGTTCTATGAGTCATAGTGTGATGTTATATAGCCTTTAACCTTCTCGAATCTTTAGAATATTCAACCTAAAAATAATTTTTCAAATTGGATCAGCAGTTTCAGAGATTACCCTATATTTAAATGTAGAAACAAATTTTATCTCTTTATAATATAATGTAGATTAATACAGGTTATTAAATGGTGAAAGATGTTGCTTTAATCTATATAATAATATATAAATGACACCTTATTTCCTTCGTCACGCCATAAGTTTAGAAAGCAACAGGTTTCGTTTATATTTGTCTTTAAATATTTCTAATATTGCGTAGAAGTTTCTTACAGTTTTCAAAAAAGAAATAAATAAAAAAATTGCGCAGACAATCAGAAAACTAAACAATTATACATAACATTGTTTTATATTTTATACTAACTGTCCCTTGCGATTGCACTCGCGTCGTCGTACCGTGATGTAATATAGCCTATAGCCTTCCTAAATAAATAAACGATCTAACGAACCAGTAGTTCCTGAGAATTTCAACAACAAATTTTTCAGCTTTATAATATTAGAATAGATGATTCTAATCTAACCCTAGTGTGCTTGTTATAACAGTCTGTCATTTTCAATTATTATAATAGATATTTTCTACCCCCAGAGCTGGACGTTAAACCGCTGATGCTGTTAAAACACCCCACATGCCTGGAGACGGTGAAACGAATGCGTGCATATGTTGGAAATACACCGTCTTGGGATCTCAGCGAACGAGATGTACTGCAGTTTGGACAACACGCGTTGCGGATAAGACGCCAGGCTGATTCGCTCTATGCTACTATGCGGGTGAGTGGGGGGAGTAACATTGTGAGGGGTTGGGGGTAGTCATTGGGAGGGGGGAAACATGAATTCAGGGAGGAGGAGGCAAGGCGTGCAGGTGTCTGTGTGCAGTATGGGGCAAAATTTAGGAGAGTGAGCATCGGAAGAGTGAAGTAGTGTTCTGGGTAAATGTGGTACAAAATAAAGAGGGCAGTAGACAATGGAACAATGTGCGACATGTAGGTGGTAGTACTGTAGCACACGGTGAACCTTGGTGGGCTGAATGTGTGATTTTCGCATTTTCAGAAAAAGTGAGTGAGTCAGTGACAGTATCTATCGTGGGCACGCTGCTGCGCTCTACGGTGGTAAGGTAGGGTAAGGAGGGCGTAATGAAATCGTTTGACTATTATTTTTGTTATAAAAAATAGAAAGTGAAGAAAGGAGTCGGGGGGGGGGGGGGGGAGAGATGGAGGAGGAGGTTTGGCGTCTGGTTCTCTCACTCAGCTAAAACGAAACGCAGCTATGTTAGCTCCTCCCACCAATCTTCTGTGAGAGTGTTGTACTGCCCTAATCGAGGCAGCTTGTACACAACCATATAGTCCAGCTAAGCTCTACTAAAGTTGTTCTTATTTTATGGTTTTCAAATGGACTAACATTGATTATTCGTTTCAGGACCTCTTCACAACACCTGAAGGGTTATCGTTTTGGGAATTCTTCATGGAAAGAGTAGCGCTGTTCAAGAAGGTTACATCAAAATTGTCATCAGATGAACTATTGGAGTTGGTCCATGAACCATTAGGTATGTTAATGTAATATTATTATATATGGACACTCATAATCAGTAATGTGTCAAGCCACACACGTGATTTTGACAAAATGGCGTCTAAAGATGTCAAAATTATTATATACATATATACTTATCTTTTCTTTTTTATTTTCATAAAATGTATAATGATTTAAAAGCATATTGTTATAATTAAAAGTTTTATCAAATAATAAGTTGTTCTTATACATGAGATTATTGCAAAATGTGACACACACTTCAATATTCGAAGCATTTAATTAAAGAACTTTTTTACGTATTCATTTACTTGAAAATGAAAAGATGACTTGAAATTTTTTTGAATAATGATAAATACATGATGCACTATCAGAATACATCAATATCTGGGAATTTGCCTTTTTATGGGTTGACACATTATTGCTTATCAGCATCCACATAAGGGTGCTGATAAGCAATAATGTTATAATACCACATTCGATCAGATAACAGTTATCTAGGAAGCCTCAAGAACGCTGTGGTTGTTAAAAAAAAAGGCACAGACAATAAATTCTTTCAGATGTAAAGCAATAATTAATAACTTATGTAACTCTTCATGAAAGTCTCCGAGCAAAACTTGTTTATTAAATTGTTTGTCATTGCTTTACACCTGAAAGAATTTTCTGTCAGTATCTTTATTTTTGACAGTAGCTTTCATAAGGTTACCCAAGTAACTGTTACCGGGTTACGGAGTTGTTACCTTACTTACAAATGTAATTCTTGCCTTGTAAATAATACTATATCATTCAACAGAAATGTCAGTGCCAACATCTCACACGATGAAGACGTCAGTGGAGGCTGCAAATGAGGAAGAGAAAGAGCAAGATGAAGATGCCGGGAAGAAGGCTAAGTCTACACCAGGTGAGAAGAAAACCCAATTTAATATATATTGATTATATTTTATTCTTGAGTAACAGAACAAAGCAGAATTCTAGGGTAATACGTTAAAAACAATACGTCAATAATTTATGTTTAAAATCAGCTAGAATGAGTTAAAATAATTGCCCTTTCAGCTTTATTTCTATATAAGAGTGGTCATGAAATCAATTTATATAAATGTCAAATTTAACCAAAAAATGTTAATTGAATGTCACTTTTACAGCAAAATCAAAGAAGCCTAACAATGGAACGCCGAAATCGACACTAAAACGACAGTCGTCTAGAAAACAAGAAGAGAAAGAAAGGGAGAAGGAGAAAGAAAAGGAAAAGGAGAAAGAAAAAGAAAAGGAACAAAGCACAGAAGAAGTGACAGAAACAAATGATAAATCAGCAGAATCCGTAGAAGAAAATAACACAGAATCAAACGACACAACCAAAGAGGCAGAAACAAAAGAAGACAGCTCAGAAGACACAGAAAACGGTGTAAAAGACAAAGAAAAGAAAAAAGATAGCAAAGATAACACAGATACAGAAGAAACAGAAGCAACAGACACACCAGCGCAAGAGACAGAAGAAAAAAGTATAGATAACTCAAAAGAGAGCTCGAGTGAAGAGGAAAAAAAAGATGTATCGAAAGATAAAGATAAGGTTGAGGAGGAGAAAGAAGAGAAGAAAGACAAGAGTGAGAAAGTAGATAAGAGTAATAAGGAAGATAAGGAGAAGGAGAAGATTGAAGACGAGCCCAGAGCGAAGCGAACGAGAGAGGTAAATATGATCTGTTCTATTATTTTTTAATATAAATAACTGACAAATGAGCAGGCTGACACCTGATTTGAGTTATTAGACATTTATAGCAAAGAAAAGTCCGAAAAGCTTAAAAATTAATGAGGGATGTAAGGGAATAAGGTAAAGATGGCAATGGGGGAGGGGGTTAGGCTCTCTTACCGTATGAGAGTGAGGTACTGCCCTGGTCGAGTCTGTATATGAGCTGTAGTCAAATGGCTACAGCTAGATTCTCCCTCACTAAGACATATACTGCCTTACTACAAAAAATTTAAACACACGTTAAACGCGTGTCTATAAAATCCTGTGCTACAAGTCCGCATCTAACGATAGTTTTGAGTTAAACATGGTTTAGACAAAGTTTAATAACCTATTTTAGCTATCAAATATAACGTTTGACATTTTATTAATAAGTTTCTTTATAATTTGACATGCAGTATAGTTTTGACAACATTTTAAACAATGTTTAATTTTTAAACACTGTTTAGCTAAACACGTGTTGAATATGGTTTTATTTCATCTTTTGTAGTAAAGCCGATAGATTGTCAATGTTCCCCTGCTGGGCAAAGAACATCTACTAAGAAGAGTAATTTTTTATATACTCATTCTCTTTTTCTTTGAAAACAAACAAGTCGGAAAAAAAGGGGAACCGATTTCAAAAGAAAAATTTGTACTTTTACATTTTCTTGAAAAAGCCGACGTAACCGCAGGTAGATGTTTGCACTTTGAAAACATTTCTCAATTAACACAATTTTAAACATCAACCCAAAAAGAGGAGTGTTTTCAGATAGTGTGTGTCTCCATACCTACCCCAAAACTACATTTTACAGGAGAGCACTTTTAGTCCGTTTTCGTTTAAAGTTACAACAAAATACGCTGGAAAATCCTTGAAAAAAAAGGATCTTTGGCATTTTTTCAACTTGAATGCATTAAGCAATACAAATTAGTATTGTATTCAGTAACAACGCTAACAGCACTATTGTCGCTTACAACAACTTACGTGGGAGTTATCGATCTCTTTGTGGCATCATAGCTTCATAATGAATAGACCAATTTTCATGTTTAATTTTTAAAATAATATACTCGATATAGTTCTTAGCTATAGTTCATGAAGATCTATTAAACCGTTTAAAGGTTATCAGCTATTTTCTAGTTGTATATCTGAGTGGCTTCTACTGCTCTTAAATTTACTATACTATGAATTATATTAAAATAACCGTTGCATAACCCTGATCTGATGCTGCAGCATCATCTGACATCACCGTGAAACACATCACCAATTTAGAATAGAAATACAATAGCTCCAACAAGCTCGTTGAAATTATGTCAATGGTGATATTTATAGTTTTTTTTTTAAATTTTGCCTTGTCTTTTCAGAGCAAGAAGACTGACCCGCCTCCGAGATCACCAACGAAAAGAAAGTCGAAATTTTAACGAAAAAAGATATTGAAAGTACCCATCAGTACAGTCTACCGAGTAGGCACAAGTGAAATCAGTTGATACGGTTGAGAAAAATATATGAAAACTGTAAATTGCTCGTTAATCTAGAGACTAATTAAACGCTATAGAGTAATTATTATATAGTTATGGTGGATATATTAGATTTTAATATAGTTTTTAATTATTAATAAAGATTTTTTTTTAATATGACTCCGTTGCGTTTTCGGATAGAGTATATTGTCTTTATTTTATTTATTCCACGATCGTTTATTATGTTTGAGAATTATACTTGTAAGTTTTGCTCACAGACTCTAATAAGAAATACATACAATATAATACAGCAATGAAGTTAAATGAGTATAGAAATGCTATGTTAAAACAAACAAACATTTTTGACAAGCTCGTCAATTGTCTTGTTTGACCAAATATACCTATCATACTCAATCGCTAACTGGTTGCTAGGCAACGTCGTCCAAAGTGAACGACACTGCCGAAATTCATGAGCTTATAATATATCTATCATTTTAATTGCTCCACAATGATGTATATATTGATAGTCACAGTAAGCTTATCTAGGTAACTGTTACCAGGTTACAGAGTTGTTTAATATCAGTTACGAGAGCAAGACTTACAAGTGTAAATACCGCCTTCCGATATATAATACAGCATACTGATCACTATTGACTTCTTATATTGACATTTTTCTGCATCTAGCGAGACGCCAATTAGTGATATTGTCTAGTGTGAGTTTTTCTAACGAGGATTTGTATGAGATTGAATCGGCGCCATCTCGCGTTAAGAATGAGAAACAAGATTAGTATAGCGAGTGGAGTGAT
This sequence comes from Hypolimnas misippus, assembly GCA_037950945.1. NCBI lineage: Eukaryota > Metazoa > Arthropoda > Insecta > Lepidoptera > Nymphalidae > Hypolimnas > Hypolimnas misippus. The sequence goes on along the minus strand of JBBEEQ010000008.1, from coordinate 1,226,152 downwards.
TGGTGGATTGAAACAAAAGCGCCTCTGATTGGTGGATTCTTATATTCTGTGAGTGCGAGCGACAATTTTGATACGTCGAATGGTTAATGTTAGTAAATTTTACGCAAAACTCACATAGGCACACGGCTATACAATCTTTTTGAATATTGACTGCGTTGCACAATAGCGCCATCTAGCGTTATTTAAATATGTATATTGGAATTTATAAAAAAAAAACTACTCTGGAAGTAGCCAAGGATAAAGCGATATTATGCTGTTGTTAAAGGTATTCTTGAGGCCAAATTAGAATCACATAATTAATAAACGCACTCAAACAGTGAAGTTATTGAAATATGTCTACGCACTTTTATTTTTAAGGACATAATGATGCATATAATTTGTTAACTATAAGCCTTGTCGTATATTGTAAGGGATTTTTGTTAGAAAAATTGTACTGTGCGTCGAACGTTTCCACAACGGCGAATTTAGAATAACCTTCCTTTTTTTCTTTCATTATGGAGCAGCCGAACGGCATCAAATAATGATCATAAATTGTAAGTATCAGTTTGTAATCGACTAAAAATGTATATGTGCAAAGACTGTTTTCGCAAAAAAGATTTAGTAGGTTCTTAAGACAGTTTCAAACGAAATTAGTACTAGAAACATTTCTAATTGAAATTTCTTACAATTTGCGGCCGGGCCACGCTTTTCGAGCCGACCTTTTATATAGATATAAAAATCACTTGTTAGCCTTTAAAGAGAATATAATATAAATATCTCATTTACATAATTGTATACACATCTATATCATGTTATTATGCAAAAATTAATTATATTATTTATCAATAAAAGTGCCTTTTATTACATAATTAGCGATTCTTAACGTAAATTACGAATTAATTAATCGAATGTTAATTGGGATAATATTTTGTACTTGTTACTCGACTGCCACAGAAAGGGTAATTTGTTTTAAGTGTATGTATGTTATTTGGCACGTCCTGTAGAATGATAGATTTAATGCTTTTTAACGTATGAAGTGTTTTCTTCTTAATTGTAAGATTGGCGTAGAGTACATGTTTAATTTTTTACGCAGTCGGTTTTTGTAATATGTAATTTTTTTACTTTAGAATAAGAGAAATATAAATTAATTTTTGCATAATTATTATCTAGCCTAATTTACGTTACGAAATTAGTGGTGTGGAATTTGTTTTGATTTTAACAATAATTTCACGTTTAAATATTATATTTTTAATTCATGACACATGAATTTAAGGCATGCATTGTATAACTTGATATTTATACGCGAAATTGAGGTCATGAAATTAATTTAATACCACTATTTCGATAAAGTTAAGCTTAAGTATTCAATTTGACACAAAACGCAAGTGTAAACTCGGCTTTATGAAACTGTTTTTTTTTTCGTTAAATTATGTTTAGTTACTAAAAGTACATTGTTTTAACTAAGTTTACATCGTGGACTGTATTTTAATACGAGATGTAAATATTTAAAGTAAATAAACTTTTTTCTAAATCATTAATGTATTTTTTATTTTCTTTAATGTTTTATTATTTTTACTTTTTATTTTGCGTTTTAGGTATTTCTTTTTATTTCTCGTAGGTTCTAGTACGTTAAATCGAAATATTTTTAATTGACTTCGAAGAGATGGAGGTTTTCTATATGTAGTGTATGTGTTTTTAAATGTTCGTTACTTCACAGGTCCGTCATTTATTAATCGATTTGAATTTTTTTTTTCTGTTAAAGATCACGTATTCATGAAGTCCAAAAAAATAATGAGTTTTTTTTATATATACGCAAACAATCTTTTATTAAAATGTATTATAAAAATAGCAAAATAGCATCAAAATTTTAATATCTTCTGCGACGCTTTCTATTTTCATCTTGATACAGAGATAGTATTTTCATTTTAGAATCATTAGCTTCTTGTCTAACTGAAAGAAAATATATAAAAAATAAAAAATAGAAACGTGTTCAGTTCATGAATTAGTTCACAAAAAATGTAATTTGTGGGCCTATTTTTTACTACTTTTTTTCCTTTATATATAGTTAAAATTTAAATTGAATTTTATTTTACTAACGTTACGTGTAAAAAATAAGAATGTAAATTTTTATGTAAGATTCAATTATAAATAAATCACTTTCAATGAATAAGTAATACCTAAACACTTTATCATAAACTCAAACTAACTTCAAAATTATATAAAATTACAAGCGGAATATACTAAAAATTAACGGTAAAAACTCACATGTCTCCATTTCTGGATCTTCTCGATACATTCGCATATCAAACCCGACAGCATCGTATCCTATATTCATAAATATACTTGCATTTACATCTTTAATTTCTAAGCAATGTGTTCGTAGAGAGAAGTTCTCATTGAATAAATTAATAAAATCAGCCCCTTGAGGTACTGTATGTTCTTTATTAGAATTTTTATCTAAATTATATGGATTTAACGTATCAAAATAGTCGTTAATAATGAAATCTTGTAAATTTTCAATACGTTTAAATTCATCATTATGTGTAAGTACTTTATTATAATGATTGTAATTTAAGATGTCTTTCTTAGCTTCGTCTTCGTCAATGAATTCAAAATCTGACGAATTATATCCATTACAATCTGAATCAATATCAAGAGAGTCACAATTGTCTGTTTCTTTCAATTCTTCATCAGAACTAATAGATATTGTATCGAAATTATCGTTTCGAACAGAATTTTTTGAATCTTCATCGTCAGAATCTAATATTACTACATTTGGTATATTATTTTCATTATTAGATTCTTTGTTTTTGAGGCCACAAACGTTTCTTGAGCTAGATTCAAATTTAGTGTTTGTTACGACTGATATATCACTTTTGGGTACATTTACGTTGTTTTTGTTCGAATTGACATGTATATTTCCTTTAAAGATATTATTTTTAGTATAATCATTAGGTATTTCGCTGTTAGTATCCATCACAGTTATTTTCCCATTAATTATTTTAAGATCATTGTCGTTAATATTTGTAGGGGTTAAGTAAATCTTTTGTTTTCTGACATTACGTAATTTGTTAATTGTCTTGTCTTTAGGTAAAATTATATTTTCAGTTGTAGATAAATTTATATTATTAATGTACGCTGTAATCGGTTGTTCAGTCTTTAATTCACTTTTAGTATTATTTGTGTCAATAGATATTTTTCGGTTAGTATTGGGATTACTATGTAGTCTGTTACTTATAATTAAATTATAAATTTCTTTAGGTGAAGATATATTTTCAGTTGTAGACACGTTTTCCTTTATATTTAAGTGAGATGTATTAAGTAGGTCAACTTTTATATTATCATAGTCAATACAAATATCTCTCTTATTATTAGGTTTTATATGTAGTCTTATATTATCCATATGTAAGATATCTGGTACTTTTTCACCCTTTATAGCAACATTTTCAATACTTATTTCTACATTATTAATAGCATTGATATTATTAAAATAGCTATCATTATCTAAATTTAAGTTATCTATTTTTGTTACTTTGTTCTCATAAGGAAAATTTCTTTCTTCTGGTACATAAATATTATCAAAATTTTCAAAATCATTAATAACTAAATCTAGTTGGTTTAAGCTAAATAAAGGTACTTTAATATTTAAATCATCTGTATGAAATAATTTATTATGATAATTATCACAAATTTTGTCAAATTCTTGTAATCCTGTTATTGTATTTTTAGTTAATGATTGTTTATGTGTGAATAAAGGTGATGAATCATTTTCATACACTGTACTTTCGTTATCAATTTTCTCGTTTTCTTTAACATTTTGATCGACGCTGTTGCATTCAAAATATAATTTGTCCTTATTATTTTTGATATGGAAATCATTTTTAATAATGTTTACGTCTTGTTTAATGTTAATATCATGATGTGCAGTATTAGTATAATTGTTTGAGTTACTTTGTTGATTAATATCACAATTATTTGTTGAATTCATCTAAAATAATTTTAGATATTTTTTTTATTATGTAAACGTAATATAATTACTATATTTGTAATATTAGTTAGATTTTATTAAATATATAACTATGAATATCTTAATTAGTCTAATGATAACAGGTAGTAGTTCGATTTCGACTCTTTGAATCACAGTAGACCGTAACTCTAGCACAAACTAAATCTGTATATACATAAAGTAACATTATAAAAATATAAATAGCATTATGGGTTAAATACCTATTTAAGGCATTATTATTTTTTACAAAAACTTTAAGTATTTTCACTATATTACTGTTATGTATTTAACTTCTGAAACATTTGCCTTCAAATAATAATTGTCACTTACTTTGCGAAAGTAACGTTAGCAACGTCCAATGTTTAAAAATATTTGTATGCTTAATAATACCAATATCACTTATACCTTTAAAAAAAACCGCGACAATTTTATATTAACAGAAATAATTTAGTTTTAAGATCTTCAATCAACTTTAAATAATTAATTTAATTTTTAACAACTATAAATAGTAAAAATTTTTAGGAGGGAAAATGAGGTTGTCAAATAGATGTATCTTTTTATATGAAAAAAGACAATGGAATGAAGTTATTCAGCCAAGTATTTTAAAATAAAACCAGGTTATAACTTTGACACATTTATTTAATAATAGTTATACATAATATAAATGTTAAAATGCAAAATGTACAACTAGAACAGGCACTACTGTGGCAGTGCAATTATTTATTACTTAAAAATTCGTTTGTGACATTAAATGTTTTATTTTTTAGCGGCAATATAGCACTGAGGTGTAAAGAGCAAAAAAAAAAATCAAGATTCTTCCATGGTCTTATACAATAATTTTAACCTATAAAATAAATATACATTAATGGAAAAATGTTTTGTCACTTTTTGCCCGATTTCTTGATGCCACCACTGACAAGTGGGCCTTTCTGTGAAGCTTTTGCCTTTGCTTCCTGTTAAAAAAAATTAAGTTATTGTTTAAATTTTGACTCAGGGGAAGATTAATAATAATTAATTTGACATATTAATAATTTTAACCTATATTATTGATCATATGAAAAGTCCATACTTCTTATAACTAATACAAATAATTATGTTATATTACATTTATTTAATATTTATTCATAGTATGACAGAAATATATAGATTAAAAAAAAGTATTTCCTTTAAGAATTGACTATTTAAGGTTTAATTATTATTGTATGAGATTAATAGTATTTTGTGAGAAAAAACCTCTCTTTAGTTTGCCGTATACTATTAATTCCCAGATGTTGATCCTTATAAGTAACATTATTTGATGATGTAATGAAATAGGTTGTTTTTATCAAAATCAGTTTGTTCAATTCCTGGCTAGAAAATGAATTTTTCAAAGAACTAATGATGTAGTTTTAGTTATCATCAAAATCGGTCCCAATAGTCCTTTAAGTATTTTATGCTATTCCTTATACTTTAGAATTTGGCCTACCATGCTCGGTTAAAAAGCTCAAAAAATACAGTATATTACAGTACAATACTATTAACTAATCAGGCTGTGCCTTGACACAGCCGTCCACGTCAGAGGGTATTGATTGACATTTCTTTTTTTAAACCAACTTCGAAAAAGGGGAAGGTTCTATGTTCTGCGATAGGTATTTTTTTTAAATCTCTTAGGTTTGACTTACTTCTAAAGCCTTCTGCTGTTCCTTTAGCTTCTGTTTTAGAGCGAGGTCGTCATCGTCCAGGTCTTTTGATGCCTTCTTCGGCGCCTTCAAAGGCTTCTTCTTGCCTCCTTCACGACCAGACATCTGACGAAAAATGTTGTAAATTGTTAAGGTTATTATGTTGGGTTGTTGACTTTAGTTACTTAATATTGTTGATATATTAATGAATGAGGACAAGTAATTTATCCTAGAGAGGGGGAGGGTGCATACTGACAATATATAGTTACTAACTAATCAACAACTTTTTCATAGACAAAATATGGTCTATATTTACTTTTATCATATATTCCTAACATTAATGAAAAAATAAGTTTTTTGTATGTTTTAATTTTTCAACATAGATAATGTAATATCAATACTGATGCAGTTAAATTATATTAATTTTATATTTATATGTTGAATTCAGTTATATGAAACTTTGTAAAAATATAAATTATATGAAGATATGCGAAAAAAATCTTTTCCTTTAGATGACATGAAATCCTATGCTAAAAATCACAGGCTTTTTGGTCATTTTAATAATTTTGTAGTATAGCATAAATATTTTAAAATTATTTGTGACATAAAACATGCCTATCGTGTTAATTTGAAAAGCAGATACAACTTTGAAATATTATTTTGTTCTTCATAAATGTTTTGAAGCATAATTAGCGTTTAAAAGTGCTTAACCTATCAATGTTTGATATATTTTGAAGATATTAAAAATATATGACCAAAATAAAATCAAATTAATATCGCATTCGGCTTTAAACGACGTAAATGTCTCGCAATGCGTCGGTCTGAACGAATGCTTAAACAATTTCTTAAGTTAACCTATATTTTACTAGTAGTAAAAATTAATATTATTTCGATGATTTTATATTTAGATAATACAGAAATACAAGGATTATGATATTTAAAATTGTAAAAACTTACATTTTGTGGTTAAAAGGGGAGAAGTTTAATAGATACCCAAAAAAAGTAGCACACTTAGGTATGACGTTTATGTATTTTTTTAATTTTGATTTTTGACAGTGGCATTGTGTCTATTAATTGTCTATAGGATCTTAAGTCTATGACATAATTTTAGCTTCGGTTAAAAAATAAAAATTAATATTTAAGGAAAATGTATTCATAAAATTTTATTTTTCTAGATATTAGCCATACATATTTACAATTTGTTTCCTGCAAGGATCCGAATGCAATAATTTGTAGCAAAACCTCCACATTACTGTTAAGCTAGTCATACACGTTCGAAATACTTATAAATTGTACAATATTATTTGTGCAATTTATAAGATACACACACATTTATAAGACAGACACATATACTCCATACTGTGGCTACCATAATAAAATGTGTGTGTTTTTTTTTAATAAAAAAGCAAATTGTATGATTAATTAGTGTCTTTTGTTAATGTATTACTGTACACAATTAATATTGAGTTTAATTCTCGATTGATTTACTATTTTTGATCGATCTCATTAATTTTGTTCCGTAGTATAAAAATACTTTTAGGCTACATCATTTTATATTTTAAAAATAATATTTTCCTTCAGTGTTGATCATCATAGTTTGTTATATGATATTTTTTATAAAAATAGCTGGAAAACCGGTAGGCGTGACACCTGATGTTAAGTGATCATCGCTGCCCATGAAAATTTGCAGCACCATACGAGTCACAAATGCGTAGCTAGCTTAAAAATGCATAAGGGATGAAAGGAAGTAAGAAGGAGTAGAAGGATGTAGGCTTTCAGCCCTCTCACTCAACGCACAAAACCCAGCTATATTCGTTACTTCACGCCAATCTTCTATGAGAGTGAGGTACTGCCCCAGTCGAGTCAGCCCGTGTTTTAGCTGGAGTCAGTAAACTAAAGTTAGTCTCTACCTCTGTAAAATCCTCTTATGTGGAATTCTTAATAATAATGATCGTGTATGCTCAGCAGTGTGTGTAGGAATGCATATGTATTTGTTTATATATGCGTTTTTAATTATATATTTCATAGGAAACTATGACTGACTTATTGATCTACCAATCCACAGCTCAAATTATTCAATGGGTTGGAATGAAATTTTTATACAGAAATAATTAATATGATGCAAATATGCGCTGTTAATAGATTTTTGTAAATTTGACTTTTAAAGGGATGGGAACAAGGGTTTAAGATTTGTATGGAACAATTAGAAATGGCACGAGCAAAGTCGCGGGCAAAAGCTAGTGAAATTATAATTCTGAAAAACAAAATATTTGACTAATGTATAACACTAAAAGCCTTATTATCTACAATAAGTAGGGATATCTTTTTTATACTTGTCTGTACACACGTACATGCGCGAGTTTTTTACGGCTCTAACGGTTATAAGGATTTAATTATTGTGAGAATCGAATCATTTACATTGTGCTATATTTGTAAAAACAAAATGGCGGCCATAAATACTTTTGCCTTTTTATCTCTTCTTCAAATAATTATGTTAGTATTACAAATAAAAAAAAATAAGGTACCATAAACAAAAAAAAAACTTAAAATTATTCTGAAAAGACGGAAACTGCATCGCTGCAGCAATTTCGTGCCTTAAAAACTGATATTAAAATTAGTTATAAGCCATAGCGTATACCCTTTGAAAAATGTAATCGTCGGGAAACGGGGTCGGTATGAAAGCTAGCACAGTGCTGGCAAATTGTGTTTGAAGGTTCGCTTCCTGCATGCACTTAGCGCGCGTCGCTATCATGACTTACACTGAAGTGTATTTTTTCATGCGAATATATTGTAGCAGCGTGTAATTGTTCTATTACTGAGCAATGAAATATTCACAGATAACAAAAATGTAAATACTTGCTTCGAATGGGACTGTTTCGAAAACAATTCTACGACAAAACTGTAATGTTCAAAGTACATTATTTTTTACTACAGTATTATGACTAACTGAATATAGCAGGTCGGGGAAGTACAACACTCTCATAGAAAATTGAAGTAGCTAATAGCTGCACTTTGTAATATGAGTGAGAGAGTCAAAAATAAAATCTAATCTCTTCCATTATTTCCTATTCGCATTTGTCCCTTATTTTTAAGCCAGTAGCTTGTTGTTGCTGAAAGTTCATGGGCCACACTGATTACAATACATCAAATGAACCTCCTTGTTTCCTCGTTATTTTATTAGAAAAAAACTTACTCCGGACCGGTCATTAAAGTCTAAGTTATTGTTATATAAGAGATATATAAAAGCAGAGATGGCCTGGTGGTTAGAACACGTTGATCTCTAACAATTATCTCGGGTTAAAATCCCGGCTAGCAACGCTGAGCTTTCAAGTGCTAAATTTTTGTTCAAATTCATCTCGAGCTCGGCGATGAAGAAAAACATCGTGATGAAACCTGCATATTCTGAAAGAATTCTGACACATGTACATATGTATATCCGCCAATCCGCAGTGGAGCAGCGTGGTGGATTAAGCTGTAAACCTTCTCTTTAATGGGAGAAGAGGTCTTTGCCCAGCAGTGGG